>BMAV01010388.1:0-22405 GCA_019973955.1 Trichonephila inaurata madagascariensis
CCCCATACTTTTGTTCGGGAATTCCCGCAAGAAAACTAAGTTGGGAAAAATTGAGGAAGAAAAAAAAAGACAAAAACGCACGGAAAAAACCGTTGCAATTAAGCCCATTTGAAAGACGAACGCTTCAAAAACGATTATACCGCAATTAAAATTTTTTTACTTTTTTTATCGGTGTTTTTCTGATATTTGTTATAGAAATGCATTACCAAAGTGCAATAACTCGAGTTCTAATAATCGCAGGTTAATGTTTTAAGTGTCTTTGAGTTTGGGGGCGGCCTCTTATTCGAATGACACCTGGTTTTTAAAATTGGACAGTAAGTTAACTTTTAAGCCAATTAGGTCGGTTTTTTCAAAGTGTTTCATTTTTAAAAAACAGTTACATGAGTTTCGCGAAACGGAGACCAGAATTAGATTCCTGGTCAAATTTTGATTGAAATGGGTCACTTTGGGAAGTTTCTAGGGTAAAAAAAAAATTGCTGTGGGCATGATACTGAAACAAACTATACAGAGGGGACGAAATTCAAAGAAACAATTGGGCATAACTTCTGAACTAGTTTGAATTTCGACAAGCGCCGTACATATTTGTGATCAGCGTTGAATTCTGTGCAAGAAAAACTAAGTTCGGTGAGAATTGGCCGGTGTTTTAAAATCGGTCGGTAAGTTGGCTTTCAAGCCAAATAGGTCGGTTTATTCAAGAAGGTATTTCATTTTAAAAAAAAAAGTTATAGTAATAGCGTGAAAAGGAGACCAGATTTAGATTCCTGGTCAAATTTCGAGTGAAATGGGTCACTTTGGTAAATTTCTCGGGAAAAATAAAAAAATAGTGGTGGGCATGTCTTTGAAAACAGACTATTGAAAGAGGGATTAATTTCAAAAGAAACAGTTGGGCACTAGCTTTGAACTAATTTGAATTTCGACAAGCGCCATACATATTCGTGATCAGCGTTGAATTCTGCGCAAGAAAAACTAAGTTTGGTAAGAATTGAGGAAATCAAAAATGACAAAACGCACGGAAAAAGAAACGTTCAAATTAAGCCCTTTGAAAGACGAACGCTTCAAAAGGATTATACCACAATTAAAATTTTTACTTTTTATCGGTATTTTTCTGATATTTGTCATAGAAATGCATTAACAAAGTGCAATAACTCGAGTTCTAATAATCGAAGGGTAATGTTTTAAGTGTCTTTAGTTTGGGGGCGTCCTCTCATTCGAATGACACCCGGTTTTTTTAAAATCGGACAGTAAGTTATTTTAAGCCATTAGGTCGGTTGTTTTCAAAGTGTTTCATTTTTAAAAAACAGTTACATGAGTTTCGTGAAACGGAGACCAGAATTAGTTTCCTGGCCAAATTTGGATTGAAATGGGTCACTTTGGGAAGTTTCTAGGGTAAAAATAAACAAAATTGCTGTGGGCATGACACTCAAACAAACTATACAGAAGGGACGAATTTAAAGTAATAATTTGGCATAACTTCTGAACTAGTTGGAATTTCGACAAGTGCCATACATATTCGTGATCAGCGTTGAATTCTGTGCAAGAAAAACTAAGTTCGGTGAGAATTGGCCGGTGTTTTAAAAATCGGTCGGTAAGTTGGCTTTAGAGCCAAATAGGTCGGTTTTTTCAAGAAGGTATTTCATTTTAAAAAAGTTATAGTAATATCGTAAAAAGGAGACCAGATTTAGATTCCTGGTCAAATTTCGAGTGAAATGGGTCACTTTGGTAAGTTTCTCGGGAAAAATAAAAAAAATAGTGGTGGGCATGTCTTTGAAACAGACTATTGAAAGAGGGGATTAATTTCAAAGAAACAGTTGGGAAACTTTTTAACTAATTAAAATTTGACAAGCGCCATACATATTCGTGAATGAGGCAAGACAAGATTGGAAATATGACAAAAGACGAAAAGAAAACTGTTGCAATTAAGCCCATTTGAAAGACGAACGCTTCAAAAAAGGATTATACCGCAATTAAAATTTTTACTTTTTATCGGTATTTTTCTGATATTTGTCATAGAAATGCATTAACCCAAAATGCAATAACTCGAGTTCTAATAATCGAAGGGTAATGTTTTAAGTGTCTTTAGTTTGGGGGGGGCCTCTCATTCGAATGACACCGGTTTTAAAATTGGACAGTAAGTTAAATTTTAAGCCAATTAGGTCGGTTTTTCAAAGTGTTTCATTTTTAAAAAACAGTTACATGAGTTTTGTGAAACGGAGACCAGAATTAGATTCCTGGCCAAATTTTGATTGAAATGGGTCACTTTGGGAAGTTTCTAGGGTAAAAAAAAAAAAATTGCTGTGGGCATGACACTCGAAACAAACTATACAGAAGGGACGAATTAAAGTAAATAATTGGGCATAACTTCTGAACTAGTTGAATTTCGACAAGCGCCGTACATATTCGTGATCAGCGTTGAATTCTGTGCAAGAAAAACTAAGTTCGGTGAGAATTGGCCGGTGTTTTAAAATCGGTCGGTAAGTTGGCTTTCAAGCCAAATAGGTCGGTTTATTCAAGAAGGTATTTCATTTTAAAAAAAACAGTTATAGTAATATCGTGAAAAGGAGACCAGATTTAGATTCCTGGTCAAATTTCGAGTGAAATGGGTCACTTTGGTAAGTTTCTCGGGAAAAATAAAAAAAATAGTGATGGGCATGTCTTTGAAACAGATTATTGAAAGAGGGGATTAATTTCAAAGAAACAGTTGGGCATAGCTTTTGAACTAATTTGAATTCGACAAGCGCCATACATATTCGTGATCAGCGTTGAATTCTGCGCAAAAAAAATAAGTTTGGTAAGAATTGGAGGAAGACAAAAAAATGACAAAAACGCACGGAAAAGCGAAATCCGTTGCAATTAAGCCCATTTGAAAGACGAACGCTTCAAAAACGATTATACCGCAATTAAAATTTTTTTACTTTTTTTTTATCGGTGTTTTTCTGATATTTGTTATAGAAATGCATTACCAAAGTGCAATAACTCGAGTTCTAATAATCGCAGGGTAATGTTTTAAGTGTCTTTGAGTTTGGGGGCGGCCTCTCATTCGAATGACACCCGGTTTTTTAAAATTGGACAGTAAGTTAACTTTTAAGCCAATTAGGTCGGTTTTTTCAAAGTGTTTCATTTTTAAGAAACAGTTACATGAGTTTCGAGAAACGGAGACCAGAATTAGATTCCTGGTCAAATTTTGATTGAAATGGGTCACTTTGGGAAGTTTCTAGGGTAAAAAAAAAACAAAATTGCTGTGGCATGACACTGAAACAAACTATACAGAGGGGGCGAAATTCAAAGAAACAATTGGGCATAACTTCTGAACTAGTTGGAATTTCGACAAGCGCCGTACATATTCGTGATCACCGTTGAATTCTGTGCAAGAAAAACTAAGTTCGGTGAGAATTGGCCGGTGTTTTAAAATCGGTCGGTAATTGGCTTTCAAAACAAATAGGTTTTTTCAAGAAGGTATTTCATTTTTAAAAACAAGTTATAGTAATATCGTGAAAAGGAGACCAGATTTAGATTCCTGGTCAAATTTCGAGTGAAATGGGTCACTTTGGTAAGTTTCTCGGGAAAAATAAAAAATAGTGGTGGGCATGTCTTTGAAACAGACTATTGAAAGGGGATTAATTTCAAAGAAACAGTTGGGCATAGCTTTTGAACTAATTTGAATTTCGACAAGCGCCATACATATTCGTGATCAGCGTTGAATTCTGCGCAAGAAAACTAAGTTTGGTAAGAATTGGAGGAAGACAAAAAAATGACAAAAACGCACGGAAAAGAGAAATCCGTTCAAATTAAGCCCATTTGAAAGACGAACGCTTCAAAAAGGATTATACCGCAATTAAAATTTTTTTACTTTTTTTATCGGTATTTTTCTGATATTTGTCATAGAAATGCATTAACAAAGTGCAATAACTCGAGTTCTAATAATCGAAGGGTAATGTTTTAAGTGTCTTTAGTTTGGGGGCGGCCTCTCATTCGAATGACACCCGGTTTTTTAAAATCGGACAGTAAGTTATTTTTTAAGCCAATTAGGTCGGTTTTTTCAAAGTGTTTCATTTTTAAAAAACAGTTACATGAGTTTCAGAAACGGAGACCAGAATTAGTTTCCTGGCCAAATTTTGATTGAAATGGGTCACTTTGGGAAGTTTCTAGGGTAAAACAAAATTGCTGTGGGCATGACACTGAAACAAACTATACAGAGGGGACGAAATTCAAAGAAACAATTGGCATAACTTCTGAACTAGTTTGAATTTCGACAAGCGCCGTACATATTCGTGATCACCGTTGAATTCTGTCCAAGAAAACCTAAGTTCGGTGAGAATTGGCCGGTGTTTTAAAATCTTGTCGGTAAGATTGGCTTTCAAAACAAATAGGTTTTTCAAGAAGGTATTTCATTTTAAAAAAGTTATGTAATATGTGAAAAGGAGACCAGATTTAGATTCCTGGTCAAATTTCGAGTGAAATGGGTCACTTTGGTAAGTTTCTCGGGAAAAATAAAAAAAATAGTGGTGGGCATGTCTTTGAAACAGACTATTGAAAGAGGGGATTAATTTCAAAGAAACAGTTGGGCATAGCTTTTGAACTAATTTAATTTCGACAAGCGCCATACATATTCGTGATCAGCGTTGAATTCTGCGCAAGACAAACTAAGTTTGGTAAGAATTGGAGGAAGACAAAAAAATGACAAAAACGCACGGAAAAGAGAAATCCGTTCAAATTAAGCCCATTTGAAAGACGAACGCTTCAAAAAGGATTATACCGCAATTAAAATTTTTTTACTTTTTTTATCGGTATTTTTCTGATATTTGTCATAGAAATGCATTAACAAAGTGCAACAACTCGAGTTCTAATAATCGAAGGGTAATGTTTTAAGTGTCTTTAGTTTGGGGGCGGCCTCTCATTCGAATGACAGCCGGTTTTTTAAAATCGGACAGTAAGTTATTTTTTAAGCCAATTAGGTCGGTTTTTTCAAAGTGTTTCATTTTTAAAAAACAGTTACATGAGTTTCGTGAAACGGAGACCAGAATTAGTTTCCTGGCCAAATTTTGATTGAAATGGGTCACTTTGGGAAGTTTCTAGGGTAAAAAAAAACAAAATTGCTGTGGGCATGACACTCAAACAAACTATACAGAAGGGACGAATTTCAAAGTAACAATTTGGCATAACTTCTGAACTAGTTGGAATTTCGACAAGCGCCGTACATATTCGTGATCAGCGTTGAATTCTGTGCAAGATAAACTAATATTGGTGAGAATTGGCCGGTGTTTTAAAATCTGTCGGTAAGTTGGCTTTCAAGCCAAATAGGTCGGTTTATTCAAGAAGGAATTTCATTTTAAAAAAACAGTTATAGTAATTTTGTGAAAAGGAGACCAGATTTAGATTCCTGGTCAAATTTCGAGTGAAATGGGTCACTTTGGTAAGTTTCTCGGGAAAAATAAAAAAAATAGTGATGGGCATGTCTTTGAAACAGACTATTGAAAGAGGGGATTAATTTCAAAGAAACAGTTGGGCATAGCTTTTGAACTAATTTGAATTCGACAAGCGCCATACATATTCGTGATCAGCGTTGAATTCTGGAAAAAAAATAAGTTTGGTAAGAATTGAGGGACAAAAAATGACAAAAACGAAAAAGCAAAACGTTGCAATTGCCCATTTGAAAGACAACGCTTCAAAAACGATTATACCGCAATTAAAATTTTTTACTTTTTATGGGTTTTTTTTCTGATTTTTTATAGAAATGAAACCCAAAAGTGCAATAACTCAGTTCTAATAATCGCGGGGGTAATGTTTTAAGTTCTTTGAGTTTGGGGGGCCCCATTCGAATGACACCCGGTTTTTTTAAAAATTGACAGTAAGTTAACTTTTAAACCAATTAGGCGGTTTTTTTAAAGTGTTTCATTTTTTAAGAAACAGTTTGGGGGTTTGAGAAACGGAGACCAGAATTAGATTCCTGGTCAAATTTTTATTGAAATGGGTCACTTTGGGAAGTTTTTGGGTAAAAAAAAATTTTTGGGCATGACATGCAAACTATACAGAGGGGGGAAATTCAAAAAAATTAATTTGGGGAAACTTCTGAACTAGTTGGGAAATTTTGACAAGCGCCGTACATATTCGTGATCACCGTTGAATTCTGTGCAAGAAAAACTAAGTTCGGTGAAATTGGCCGGGGTTTTAAAATCGGTCGGTAAGTTGGCTTTGAAAACAAATAGGTTTTTTCAAGAAGGTATTTCATTTTAAAAAAAGAGTTATAGTAATATCGTGAATAGGAGACAAGATTTAGATTCCTTGTCAAATTTCGAGTGAAATGGGTCACTTTGGTAAGTTTCTCGGGAAAAATAAAAACAATAGTGGTGGGCATGTCTTTGAAACAGACTATTGAAAAAGGGGGTTAATTTCAAAGAAACAGTTGGCATAGCTTTTGAACTAATTTGAATTTCGACAAGCGCCATACATATTCGTGATCAGCGTTGAATTCTGCGCAAGACAAACTAAGTTTGGTAAGAATTGGAGGAAGACAAAAAAATGACAAAAACGCACGGAAAAGAGAAATCCGTTCAAATTAAGCCCATTTGAAAGACGAACGCTTCAAAAAGGATTATACCACAATTAAAATTTTTTTACTTTTTTTATCGGTATTTTTCTGATATTTGTCATAGAAATGCATTAACAAAAATGCAATAACTCGAGTTCTAATAATCGAAGGGTAATGTTTTAAGTGTCTTTTTGTTTGGGGCGGCCTCTCATTCGAATGACACCCTTTTTTTAAAATCGGACAGTAAGTTATTTTTTAAGCCAATTAGGTCGGTTTTTTCAAAGTGTTTCATTTTTAAAAAACAGTTACATGAGTTTCGTGAAACGGAGACCAGAATTAGTTTCCTGGCCAAATTTTGATTGAAATGGGTCACTTTGGGAAGTTTCTAGGGTAAAAAAAAACAAAATTGATGTGGGCATGACACTCAAACAAACTATACAGAAGGGACGAATTTCAAAGAAACAATTGGTTATAACTTCTGAACTAGTTGGAATTTCGACAAGCGCCGTACATATTCGTGATCACCGTTGAATTCTGTTTAAGAAAACCTAAGTTCGGTGAGAATTGGGCGGTGTTTTAAAATCGGTCGGTAAATTGGCTTTCAAAACAAATAGGTTTTTTCAAGAAGGTATTTCATTTTTAAAAACAAGTTATAGTAATATCGTGAAAAGGAGACCAGATTTAGATTCCTGGTCAAATTTCGAGTGAAATGGGTCACTTTGGTAAGTTTCTCGGGAAAAATAAAAAAAATAGTGGTGGGCATGTCTTTGAAACAGACTATTGAAAGAGGGGATTAATTTCAAAGAAACAGTTGGGCATAGCTCTTGAACTAATTTGAATTTCGACAAGCGCCATACATATTCGTGATCAGCGTTGAATTCTGCGCAAGAAAAACTAAGTTTGGTAAGAATTGGAGGAAGACAAAAAAATGACAAAAACGCACGGAAAAGAAATCCGTTCAAATTAAGCCCATTTGAAAGACGAACGCTTCAAAAAGGATTATACCGCAATTAAAATTTTTTTACTTTTTTTATCGGTATTTTTCTGATATTTGTTATAGAAATGCATTACCAAAGTGCAAGAAATCGAGTTCTAATAATCGCAGGTTAATGTTTTAAGTGTCTTTGAGTTTGGGGGCGGCCTCTCATTCGAATGACACCTGGTTTTTAAAATTGGACAGTAAGTTAACTTTTAAGCCAATTAGGTCGGTTTTTTCAAAGTGTTTCATTTTTAAAACAGTTACATGAGTTTCGCGAAACGGAGACCAGAATTAGATTCCTGGTCAAATTTTGATTGAAATGGGTCACTTTGGGAAGTTTCTAGGGTAAAAACAAAATTGCTGTGGGCATGACCTGGAAACAAACTATACAGAGGGCGAAATTCAAAGAAACAATTGGGCATAACTACAGAAATAGTTGAATTTCGACAAGCGCCGTACATATTCGTGATCACCGTTGAATTCTGTGCAAGAAAAACTAAGTTCGGTGAGAATTGGCCGGTGTTTTAAAATCGGTCGGTAAATTGGCTTTCAAAACAAATAGGTTTTTTCAAGAAGGTATTTCATTTTTAAAAACAAGTTATAGTAATATCGTGAAAAGGAGACCAGATTTAGATTCCTGGTCAAATTTCGAGTGAAATGGGTCACTTTGGTAAGTTTCTCGGAAAAAATAAAAAAAATAGTGATGGGCATGTCTTTGAAACAGACTATTGAAAGAGGGGATTAATTTCAAAGAAACAGTTGGGCATAGCTTTTGAACTAATTTGAATTCGACAAGCGCCATACATATTCGTGATCAGCGTTGAATTCTGCGCAAGAAAAACTAAGTTTGGTAAGAATTGGAGGAAGATAAAAAAATGACAAAAACGCACGGAAAAGAGAAATCCGTTGCAATTAAGCCCATTTGAAAGACGAACGCTTCAAAAACGATTATACCGCAATTAAAATTTTTTTACTTTTTTTATCGGTGTTTTTCTGATATTTGTTATAGAAATGCATTACCAAAGTGCAAGAACTCGAGTTCTAATAATCGCAGGTTAATGTTTTAAGTGTCTTTGAGTTTGGGGGCGGCCTCTCATTCGAATGACACCTGGTTTTTTAAAATTGGACAGTAAGTTAACTTTTAAGCCAATTAGGTCGGTTTTTTCAAAGTGTTTCATTTTTAAAAAACAGTTACATGAGTTCCATGAAACGGAACCAGAATTAGATTCCTGGTCAAATTTTGATTGAAATGGGTCACTTTGGGGGTTTCTAGGGGAAAAAAAAATTTCTGTGGGGATGACACTAAACAAACTATACAGAAGGAGAATTTTAAAATAACAATTTGGCATAACTTCGAAATAGTTGGAATTTCGACAAGCCCATAAAATTCGTGATCAGCGTTGAATTTTGGGAAGAAAAACTGTTCGGTGAGAATTGGCCGGGTTTTAAAATCGGTCGGGAAAATTGGCTTTGACCCAAATGGTTTTTCAAGAAGGTATTTCATTTTAAAAAATTTATAGTAATATCAAAAGGAGCCAGATTTAGATTCCTGGTCAAATTTCGAGGAAATGGGTACTTTTTAACCGGGAAAAAAAAAAAAATAGTGATGGGGATTCTTTAAACAGATTTTTGAAAGAGGGGTTAAATTTTAAAAAAACATTGGGGTGCTTTTTAACTAATTTAAATTTGAAAGGGCCCTACATACTGATCAGCGTTGAATTCTGCCAAAAAAAATAAGTTTGGGAAAATTGGGGGAAGCAAAAATGAAAAAAAGGGCCGGAAAAAACGAAACCGTTTCAATTAACCCCTTTGAAAGACAACGCTTAAAAACGATTATACCGCAATTAAAATTTTTCTTTTTTTTCGGGGTTTTTTTGATTTTTATAAAATGCATTACCCAAAGTGCAATAACTCGAGTTCTAATAATCGCAGGGTAATGTTTTAATTCTTTGAGTTTGGGGGGGGCCCCCATTCGAATGACCGGTTTTTTTAAATTGGGCAGTAAGTTAACTTTTTTAAAAATTAGGTCGGTTTTTTTAAAGTGTTTTATTTTTAAAAAAAGTTACATGAGTTTCGAGAAACGGAGACCAAATTTGATTCCTGGTCAAATTTTGATTGAAATGGGTCACTTTGGGGAAATTTTTGGGTAAAAACAAAAATTTCTGTGGGCATGACACTGGAAAAAAATATACAGAGGGGCGAAATTCAAAACAATTGGGGATAACTTCGAATGTTGGAATTTCGACAAGCCCGAATATTCTGATCAGAGTTGAATTCTGTGCAAGAAAAAAATAAGTTCGGGGAAATTGGCCGGTGTTTTTAAAAACGGGCGGGAAGTTGGTTTCAAAACAAATAGGTTTTTTTAAAATATTTCATTTTAAAAAAAAGTAAAAGTAATATCGGGAAAAGGAGACCAGATTTAAATTTCCGGTCAAACAGTGAAATGGGGGACGGTAATTTTCGGGGAAAAAAAAAACAATAATTTGGGGGGCATGTCAAACGACTAGAAAAAGGGGATTAATTTCAAAAAAAAACAGTTGGGCAAGCTTTGAACTATTTTGAATTTCGAAAGCGCCATACTATTCGTGATCAGCGTTTAATTTGCGCAATACAAACTAAGTTTGTAAAAATTGGGGGAAGACAAAAATGACAAAACGCACGGAAAGAAATCCGTTCAAAAATTTAAACCCCCTTTTAAAAACGAACCTTCAAAAGGATTATACCGCAATTAAAATTTTTTTCTTTTTTTTTCGGGATTTTTTTGATATTTTTTAAAAAAGCATTAACGGCAATAACTCGAGTTCAAAATCGAAGGGTAATGTTTTTAAATGTCTTTTTTTTTGGGGGGGGCCCTCTTTAATGACACCCGGTTTTTTTTAAAAACGGACAGTAAGTTATTTTTAAACCAATTTGGTCGGTTTTTTTAAGTGTTTTATTTTTAAAAAAAAAGTTACAGGAGTTTCGGAAAAGGAGACCAGAATTAGTTTCCTGGCCAAATTTTGATTGAAATGGGTCACTTTGGGAAGTTTCTAGGGTAAAAAAAAAAAAATTCTGTGGGCATGACACTCAAAAAAAACCTATTTTAAAAAGGGGCGAATTTCAAAGTAACAATTTGGCATAACTTCTGAACTAGTTGGTTCAAAAGCGCCGTACATATTCGTGATCAGCCCTTGAATTCTGTGCAAGAAAAAAATAAGTTCGGTGAGAATTGGCCGGTGTTTTTAAAAAACGGTTTGGTAAGTTGGTTTTTGAACAAAAAAAGGTCGGTTTTTTTAAGAAGGTATTTCATTTTTTTTAAAAAATTATAGTAAAAATCAAAAAGGGGACCAGATTTTATTCCTGGTCAAATTTGGGGGTGAAATTGGGGCACTTTTTGGGAAGTTTCTCGGGAAAAAAAAAAAAATAGTGGTGGGCATGTCTTTGGGAAAAAGACTATTGAAAAAGGGGATTAATTTCAAAAAAAACAGTTGGGGATTTGCTTTTTTAACTAATTTGAAAAATTTGACAAGCGCCATACATAACCCCTGATCAGCGTTGAATTTTTGCGCAAAAAAAAAAACTAAGTTTGGTAAGGGGGGGGGGAAGATAAAAAAAGACAAAAAAAGCACGGAAAAGAAACCGTTTTAATTAAGCCCTTTGAAAAAGGGAAAGCTTCAAAAAAAGATTATACCGCAATTAAAATTTTTTACTTTTTTATCCTTTTTTGATATTTGTTATAGAAATGCATTACCAAAGTGCAGAAAACGAGTTCTAATAATCGCAGGTTAATGTTTTAAAATTTTCTTTTTAGTTTGGGGGGGGCCTCATTCGAATGACACCTGGTTTTTTAAAAATTGGGCAGTAAAAATTAACTTTTTTAAACCAATTTGGTCCCGGGTTTTTTTAAAGGGGTTTCATTTTTTAAAAAAAGTTACATGAGTTTTTATTGAAACGGAGACCAAATTGGAAATTTCCCGGTCAAATTTTTTATTGAAATGGGGCACTTTGGGAAGTTTCTAGGGTAAAAAAAAAAAAAATTTCTGTGGGCATGACACTGGGAAAAAAACTATACAGAGGGGGGGAAATTCAAAGAAACAATTGGGGATAACTTCCAAACCAGTTGGAATGTCGACAAGCGCCGTACATATTCGTGATCAGCGTTGAATTCTGTGCAAGAAAAAATAAGTTCGGTGAGAATTGGGCCCGGGGTTTTAAAAACGGTTTGGTAAGTTGGCTTTCAAGCCAAAATAGGTCGGTTTATTCAAGAAAGGGATTTCCCTTTTAAAAAAAAGTTATAGTAATATCGTAAAAGGGGACCAGATTTAGATTCCCGGTCAAATTTCGAGTTTAAATGGGTCACTTTGGGTAAGTTTCTCGGGAAAAAAAAAAAATAGTGATGGGCGTGTCTTTGGGAAAAAGGGGTTTTTGAAAAGGGATTAATTTCCCAAAAAAACAGTTGGGCATAGCTTTTTTAAAATAATTTGAATTCGACAAGCGCCATACATATTCGTGATCAGCGTTGAATTCTGCGCAAAAAATAAGTTTGGTAAGATTGAGGAAGACAAAAATGGCAAAACGCACGGAAAAGCGAAATCCGTTGCAATTAAGCCCATTTGAAAGACGAACGCTTCAAAAACGATTATACCGATATTAAAATTTTTTTACTTTTTTTATCGGTGTTTTCTGATATTTGTTATAGAAATGCATTACCAAAGTGCAATAACTCGAGTTCTAATAATCGCAGGTAATGTTTTAATGTCTTGAGTTTGGGGGCGGCCTCCATTCGAATGACACCCGGTTTTTAAAATTGGACAGTAAGTTAACTTTTAAGCCAATAGTCGGTTTTTCAAAGTGTTTCATTTTTAAGAAACAGTTACATGAGTTTCGAAACGGAGACCAGAATTAGATCCTGGTCAAATTTTGATTGAAATGGGTCACTTTGGGAAGTTTCTAGGTAAAAAACAAAATTGCTGTGGGCATGACCTGAAACAAACTATACAGAGGGACGAATTCAAAGAAACAATTGGGCATAACTTCTGAACTAGTTGAATTTCGACAAGCGCCGTACATATTCGTGATCACCGTTGAATTCTGCAAGAAAACCCAAGTTCGGTGAGAATTGGCCGGTGTTTTAAAATCGGTCGGTAATTGGTTTCAAAACAAATAGGTTTTTTTCAAGAAGGTATTTCATTTTAAAACAAGTTATAGTAATATCGAAAAGGAGACCAGATTTAGATTCCTGGTCAAATTTCGAGTGAAATGGGTCACTTTGGTAAGTTCTCGGGAAAAATAAAAATAGTGGTGGGCATGTCTTTGAAACAGACTATTGAAAGAGGATTAATTTCAAAGAAACAGTTGGGCATAGCTTTTGAACTAATTTGAATTCGACAAGCGCCATACATATTCGTGATCAGCGTTGAATTCTGCGCAAAAAATAAGTTTGGTAAGAATTGAGGAAGACAAAAATGACAAAACGCACGGAAAAGGAAATCCGTTCAAATTAAGCCCATTTGAAAGACGAACGCTTCAAAAGATTATAACCGCAATTAAAATTTTTTACTTTTTTATCGGTTTTTCTGATATTTGTTATAGAAATGCATTACCAAAGTGCAATAACTCGAGTTCTAATAATCGAGGGTAATGTTTTAAGTGTCTTTGAGTTTGGGGGCGGCCTCTCATTCGAATGACACCCGGTTTTTTAAATTGGACAGTAAGTTAACTTTTAAGCCAATTAGGTCGGTTTTTCAAAGTGTTTCATTTTTAAAAAACAGTTACATGAGTTTCGAAACGGAGACCAGAATTAGATTCCTGGCCAAATTTTGATTGAAATGGGTCACTTTGGGAAGTTTCTAGGGTAAAAACAAAATTGCTGTGGGCATGACACTGAAACAAACTATACAGAAGGGACGAATTTCAAAGAAACAATTGGGCATAACTTCTGAACTAGTTGGAATTTCGACAAGCGCCGTACATATTCGTGATCACCGTTGAATTCTGTGCAAGAAAAACTAAGTTCGGTGAGAATTGGCCGGTGTTTTAAAATCGGTCGGTAAGTTGGCTTTCAAAACAAATAGGTTTTTTCAAGAAGGTATTTCATTTTAAAAAAAGAGTTATAGTAATATCGTGAAAAGGAGACCAGATTTAGATTCCTGGTCAAATTTCGAGTGAAATGGGTCACTTTGGTAAGTTTCTCGGGAAAAATAAAAAAAATAGTGGTGGGCATGTCTTTGAAACAGACTATTGAAAGAGGGGATTAATTTCAAAGAAACAGTTGGGCATAGCTTTTGAACTAATTTGAATTCGACAAGCGCCATACATATTCGTGATCAGCGTTGAATTCTGCGCAAAAAATAAGTTTGGTAAGAATTGGAGGAAGACAAAAAAATGACAAAAACGCACGGAAAAGAGAAATCCGTTCAAATTAAGCCCATTTGAAAGACGAACGCTTCAAAAGGAATTATACCGCAATTAAAATTTTTTACTTTTTTATCGGTATTTTTCTGATATTTGTCATAGAAATGCATTACCAAAGTGCAATAACTCGAGTTCTAATAATCGCAGGGTAATGTTTTAAGTGTCTTTAGTTTGGGGGCGGCCTCTCATTCGAATGACACCCGGTTTTTAAAATCGGACAGTAAGTTAACTTTTAAGCCAATTAGGTCGGTTTTTTCAAAGTGTTTCATTTTTAAAAAACAGTTACATGAGTTTCGTGAAACGGAGACCAGAATTAGATTCCAGGCCAAATTTTGATTGAAATGGGTCACTTTGGGAAGTTTCTAGGGTAAAAAAACAACAAAATTGCTGTGGGCATGGCACTGAAACAAACTATACAGAAGGGACGAATTTCAAAGTAACAATTGGGCATAACTTCTGAACTAGTTGGAATTTCGACAAGCGCCGTACTTATTCGTGATCAGCGTTGAATTCTGTGCAAGAAAACCTAAGTTCGGTGAGAATTGGCCGGTGTTTTAAAATCGGTCGGTAAGTTGGCTTTCAAGCCAAATAGGTCGGTTTTTTCAAGAAGGTATTTCATTTAAAAACAAGTTATAGTAATATCGTGAAAAGGGGCCAGATTTAGATTCCTGGTCAAATTTCGACTGAAATGGGTCACTTTGGTAAGTTTCTCGGGAAAAATAAAAAAAATAGTGGTGGGCATGTCTTTGAAACAGACTATTGAAAGAGGGGATTAATTTCAAAGAAACAGTTGGGCATAGCTTTTGAACTAATTTGAATTCGACAAGCGCCATACATATTCGTGATCAGCGTTGAATTCTGCGCAAAAAATAAGTTTGGTAGAGGTGGAGGAAGACAAAAAAATGACAAAAACGCACGGAAAAGAGAAATCCGTTGCAATTAAGCCCATTTGAAAGACGAATGCTTCAAAAACGATTATACCGCAATTAAAATTTTTTTACTTTTTTTTTCGGTGTTTTTCTGATATTTGTTATAGAAATGCATTCCAAAGTGCAATAACTCGAGTTCTAATAATCGCAGGGTAATGTTTTAAGTGTCTTGGGTTTGGGGGGGGGCCTCATTTGAATGACACCCCGGTTTTTTTAAAAATTTGGGCGTGTTAACTTTAAAAAAGGGGGTTTTTTTAAAGTTTTAAATTTTTAAAAAACAGTTAAAGAGTTTCGAAACGGAGACCCGAATTGATTCCGGGCAAATTTTTTATTAAATGGGTCACTTTGGGAAGTTTCTAGGGAAATTTGTGGGCATGACACTGAAACAAACTTTTCAGGGGAAAGAAATTCAAAAAAAACAATTGGGCATAACTTCAGAACTATTGGAATTTCGACAAGCCCTATTTTTTCGTGATCACGTTGAATTCTTCAAAAAACCTAAGTTCGGTGAGTTCCGGGGTTTTTAAAAACGGTCGGTAAGTTGGCTTTTTTAAAAAAAGGTAGGTTTTTCAAAAAGGTATTTCATTTAAAAAAGTTATAGTAATATCGTGAAAAGGAGACCAGATTTAGATTCCTGGTCAAATTTCGATGAAATGGGGCACTTTGGTAAGTTTCTCGGGAAAAATAAAAAATAGTGGTGGGCATGTCTTTGAAACAGACTATTGAAAGGGATTAATTTCAAAGAAACAGTTGGGCATAGCTTTTTGAACTAATTTGAATTCGAAGCGCCATACATATTCGTGATCAGCGTTGAATTCTGCGCAAAAAATAAGTTTGGGAAAAATTTGGGGGAAGACAAAAAATGAGCAAAACGCACGGAAAAAGAAATCCGTTGCAATTAAGCCCATTTGAAAGACAGAATGCTTCAAAAACGATTATACCGCAATTAAAATTTTTTACTTTTTTATCGGTTTTTCTGATATTTGTTATAGAAATGCATTACCAAAGTGCAATAACTCGAGTTCTAATAATCGCAGGGTAATGTTTTAAGTGTCTTGGAGTTTGGGGGCGGCCTCTCATTCGAATGACACCCGGTTTTTTAAAATTGGACAGTAAGTTAACTTTTAAGCCAATTAGGTCGGTTTTTTGAAAGTGTTTAATTTTTAAGAAACAGTTACATGAGTTTCAAGAAACGGAGACCAGAATTAGATTCCTGGTCAAATTTTGATTGAAATGGGTCACTTTGGGAAGTTTCTAGGGGTAAAAATTGCTGTGGGCATGACACTGAAACAAACTATACAGAGGGAACGAAATTCAAAGAAACAATTGGGCATAACTTCAGAACTAGTTGGAATTTCGACAAGCGCCGTATTTATTCGTGATCAGCGTTGAATTCTGTGCAAGAAAACCTAAGTTCGGTGAGAATTGGCCGGTGTTTTAAAATCGGTCGGTAAGTTGGCTTTCAAGCCAAATAGGTAGGTTTTTTCAAGAAGGTATTTCATTTTTAAAAACAAGTTATAGTAATATCGTGAAAAGGAGACCAGATTTAGATTCCTGGTCAAATTTCGAGTGAAATGGGTCACTTTGGTAAGTTTCTCGGGAAAAATAAAAAAAAATAGTGGTGGGCATGTCTTTGAAACAGACTATTGAAAGAGGGATTAATTTCAAAGAAACAGTTGGGCATAGCTTTTGAACTAATTTGAATTCGACAGAGCGCCATACATATTCGTGATCAGCGTTGAATTCTGCGCAAAAAAATAAGTTTGGTAAGTGGAGGAAGACAAAAATGACAAAACGCACGGAAAAGAAATCCGTTCAAATTAAGCCCATTTGAAGAAGAACGCTTCAAAAAGATTATACCGCAATTAAAATTTTTACTTTTTTATCGGTATTTTTCTGATATTTGTCATAGAAATGCATTACCAAAGTGCAATAACTCGAGTTCTAATAATCGAAGGGTAATGTTTTAAGTGTCTTTGAGTTTGGGGCGGCCTCTCATTCGAATGACCCCGGTTTTTAAATTGGAGAGTAAGTTAACTTTTAAGCCAATTAGGTCGGTTTTTTCAAAGTGTTTCATTTTTAAAAAACAGTTACATGAGTTTCGTGAAACGGAGACCAGAATTAGATTCCTGGTCAAATTTTGATTGAAATGGGTCACTTTGGGAAGTTTCTAGGGTAAAAATTGCTGTGGGCATGACACTGAAACAAACTATACAGAGGGGACGAAATTCAAAGAAACAATTGGGCATAACTTCTGAACTAGTTGGAATTTCGACAAGCGCCGTACATATTCGTGATCACCGTTGAATTCTGTGCAAGAAAAACTAAGTTCGGTGAGAATTGGCCGGTGTTTTAAAATCGGTCGGTAAGTTGGCTTTCAAATCAAATAGGTTTTTTCAAGAAGTTATTTCATTTTTAAAAACAAGTTATAGTAATATCGTGAAAAGGAGACCAGATTTAGATTCCTGGTCAAATTTCGAGTGAAATGGGTCACTTTGGTAAGTTTCTCGGGAAAAATAAAAAAAATAGTGGTGGGCATGTCTTTGAAACAGACTATTGAAAGAGGGGATTAATTTCAAAGAAACAGTTGGGCATAGCTTTTGAACTAATTTGAATTGGACAAGCGCCATACATATTCGTGATCAGCGTTGAATCCTGCGCAAAAAAAATAAGTTTTGTAAGAATTGGAGGAAGACAAAAAAATGACAAAAACGCACGGAAAAGAGAAATCCGTTGCAATTAAGCCCATTTGAAAGACGAATGCTTCAAAAACGATTATACCGCAATTAAAATTTTTTTACTTTTTTTATCGGTGTTTTTCTGATATTTGTTATAGAAATGCATTACCAAAGTGCAATAACTCGAGTTCTAATAATCGCAGGGTAATGTTTTAAGTGTCTTGGAGTTTTGGGGCGGCCTCTCATTCGAATGACACCCGGTTATTTAAAATTGGACAGTAAGTTAACTTTTAAGCCAATTAGGTCGGTTTTTTCAAAGTGTTTCATTTTTAAAAAACAGTTACATGAGTTTCGTGAAACGGAGACCAGAATTAGATTCCAGGCCAAATTTTGATTGAAATGGGTCACTTTGGGAAGTTTCTAGGGTAAAATTGCTGTGGGCATGACACTGAAACAAACTATACAGAGGGGACGAAATTCAAAGAAACAATTGGGCATAACTTCAGAACTAGTTGGAATTTCGACAAGCGCCGTACATATTCGTGATCACCGTTGAATTCTGTGCAAGAAAACTAAGTTCGGTGAGAATTGGCCGGAGTTTAAAATCGGTCGGTAAGTTGGCTTTCAAGCCAAATAGGTCGGTTTTTCAAAAGGTATTTCATTTAAAAAAATTATAGTAATATCGTGAAAAGGAGACCAGATTTAGATTCCTGGTCAAATTTCGACTGAAATGGGTCACTTTGGTAAGTTTCTCGGGAAAAATAAAAAAAATAGTGGTGGGCATGTCTTTGAAACAGCCTATTGAAAGAGGGGATTAATTTCAAAGAAACAGTTGGGCATAGCTTTTGAACTAATTTGAATTCGAGGAGCGCCATACATATTCGTGATCAGCGTTGAATTCTGCGCAAAAAAAAATAAGTTTGGTAAGAATTGGAGGAAGACAAAAAAATGACAAAAACGCACGGAAAAGAAATCCGTTGCAATTAAGCCCATTTGAAAGACGAATGCTTCAAAAACGATTATACCGCAATTAAAATTTTTTTACTTTTTTTATCGGTGTTTTTCTGATATTTGTTATAGAAATGCATTACCAAAGTGCAATAACTCGAGTTCTAATAATCGCAGGGTAATGTTTTAAGTGTCTTTGAGTTTGGGGGCGGCCTCTCATTCGAATGACACCCGGTTTTTTAAAATTGGACAGTAAGTTAACTTTTAAGCCAATTAGGTCGGTTTTTCAAAGTGTTTCATTTTTAAAACAGTTACATGAGTTTCGTGAAACGGAGACCAGAATTAGATTCCTGGCAAATTTTGATTGAAATGGGTCACTTTGGGAAGTTTCTAGGGTAAAAAAATTGCTGTGGGCATGACACTGAAACAAACTATACAGAGGGACGAAATTCAAAGAAACAATTGGGCATAACTTCAGAACTAGTTGGAATTTCGACAAGCGCCGTACATATTCGTGATCACCGTTGAATTCTGTGCAAGAAAAACTAAGTTCGGTGAGAATTGGCCGGTGTTTTAAAATCGGTCGGTAAGTTGGCTTTCAAGCCAAATAGGTCGGTTTATTCAAAAGGTATTTCATTTAAAAACAGTTATAGTAATATCGTGAAAAGGAGACCAGATTTAGATTCCTGGTCAAATTTCGAGTGAAATGGGTCACTTTGGTAAGTTTCTCGGGAAAAATAAAAAAAATAGTGGTGGGCATGTCTTTGAAACAGACTATTGAAAGAGGGATTAATTTCAAAAGAAACAGTTGGGCATAGCTTTTGAACTAATTTGAATTCGACAAGCGCCATACATATTCGTGATCAGCGTTGAATTCTGCGCAAAAAAACTAAGTTTGGTAGAGGTGGAGGAAGACAAAAATGAGCAAAAACGCACGGAAAGAAATCCGTTCAAATTAAGCCCATTTGAAAGACGAACGCTTCAAAAACGATTATACCGCAATTAAAATTTTTTTACTTTTTTTATCGGTGTTTTTCTGATATTTGTTATAGAAATGCATTACCAAAGTGCAATAACTCGAGTTCTAATAATCGCAGGGTAATGTTTTAAGTGTCTTTGAGTTTGGGGGCGGCCTCTCATTCGAATGACACCCGGTTTTTTAAAATTGGACAGTAAGTTAACTTTTAAGCCAATTAGGTCGGTTTTTTCAAAGTGTTTCATTTTTAAAAAACAGTTACATGAGTTTCGTGAAACGGAGACCAGAATTAGATTCCTGGTCAAATTTTGATTGAAATGGGTCACTTTGGGAAGTTTCTAGGGTAAAAAAATTGCTGTGGGCATGACACTGAAACAAACTATACAGAGGGACGAAATTCAAAAACAATTGGGCATAACTTCAGAACTAGTTGGAATTTCGACAAGCGCCGTACATATTCGTGATCACGTTGAATTCTGTGCAAGAAAAAACTAAGTTCGGTGAGAATTGGCCGGTGTTTTAAAATCGGTCGGTAAGTTGGCTTTCAAGCCAAATAGGTCGGTTTATTCAAGAAGGTATTTCATTTAAAAAAAATTATAGTAATATCGTGAAAAGGAGACCAGATTTAGATTCCTGGTCAAATTTCGAGTGAAATGGGTCACTTTGGTAAGTTTTCGGAAAAATAAAAAAATAGTGGTGGGCATGTCTTTGAAACAGACTATTGAAAGAGGGGATTAATTTCAAAGAAACAGTTGGGCATAGCTTTTGAACTAATTTGAATTCGACAAGCGCCATACATATTCGTGATCAGCGTTGAATTCTGCGCAAAAAAAATAAGTTTGGTAAGTGGAGGAAGACAAAAATGACAAAAACGCACGGAAAGAAACCGTTCAATTAAGCCCATTTGAAAGACGAAGCTTCAAAAGATTATACCGCAATTAAATTTTTACTTTTTATCGGTTTTTTCTGATATTTGTCATAGAAATGCATTACCAAAGTAATAACTCGAGTTCTAATAATCGCAGGGTAATGTTTTAAGTGTCTTTGAGTTTGGGGGCGGCCTCTCATTCGAATGACACCCGGTTTTTAAAATTGGACAGTAAGTTAACTTTTAAGCCAATTAGGTCGGTTTTTTCAAAGTGTTTCATTTTTAAAAAACAGTTACATGAGTTTCGTGAAACGGAGACCAGAATTAGATTCCTGGTCAAATTTTGATTGAAATGGGTCACTTTGGGAAGTTTCTAGGGTAAAAAAAATTGCTGTGGGCATGACACTGAAACAAACTATACAGAAAGGGGCGAATTCAAAGTAACAATTGGGCATAACTTCTGAACTAGTTGGAATTTCGACAAGCGCCGTACATATTCGTGATCAGCGTTGAATTCTGTGCAAGAAAAACTAAGTTCGGTGAGAATTGGCCGGTGTTTTAAAATCGGTCGGTAAGTTGGCTTTCAAGCCAAATAGGTCGGTTTATTCAAGAAGGTATTTCATTTAAAAAAAACAGTTATAGTAATATCGTGAAAAGGAGACCAGATTTAGATTCCTGGTCAAATTTCGACTGAAATGGGTCACTTTGGTAAGTTTCTCGGGAAAAATAAAAAAAATAGTGGTGGGCATGTCTTTGAAACAGACTATTGAAAGAGGGGATTAATTTCAAAGAAACAGTTGGGCATAGCTTTTGAACTAATTTGAATTCGACAAGCGCCATACATATTCGTGATCAGCGTTGAATTCTGCGCAAGAAAAACTAAGTTTGGTAAGAATTGGAGGAAGACAAAAAAATGACAAAAACGCACGGAAAAGAGAAATCCGTTCAAATTAAGCCCATTTGAAAGAAGAACGCTTCAAAAAGGATTATACCGCAATTAAAATTTTTTTACTTTTTTTATCGGTATTTTTCTGATATTTGTCATAGAAATGCATTACCAAAGTGCAATAACTCGAGTTCTAATAATCGAAGGGTAATGTTTAAGTGTCTTTGAGTTTGGGGGCGGCCTCTCATTCGAATGACCCCCGGTTTTTTAGAATTGGAGAGTAAGTTAACTTTTAAGCCAATTAGGTCGGTTTTTTCAAAGTGTTTCATTTTTAAAAAACAGTTACATGAGTTTCGTGAAACGGAGACCAGAATTAGATTCCTGGTCAAATTTTGTTAAATGGGTCACTTTGGGAAGTTTCTAGGGTAAAACAAAATTGCTGTGGGCATGCACTGGAAACAAACTATACAGAAGGGACGAATTTCAAAGTAACAATTGGGCATAACTTCGAACTAGTTGATTTCGACAAGCGCCGTACTTATTCGTGATCAGCGTTGAATTCTGTGCAAGAAAAACTAAGTTCGGTGAGAATTTGGGCCCGGGGTTTTAAAATCGGTCGGTAAGTTGGCTTTCAAGCCAAATAGGTCGGTTTATTCAAGAAGGTATTTCATTTAAAAACAGTTATAGTAATATCGTGAAAAGGAGACCAGATTTAGATTCCTGGTCAAATTTCGACTGAAATGGGTCACTTTGGTAAGTTTCTCGGGAAAAATAAAAAAAATAGTGGTGGGCATGTCTTTGAAAAGCCTATTAAAAAGGGGGTTAATTTCAAAGAAACAGTTAAAACATACTTTTGAACAAATTTTAATTCGAGGGCGCCATACATATTGTGATCAGCGTTTAATTCTGCGCAAAAAATAAGTTTGGTAAGTGGGGGAAGACAAAAATGCAAAACGCACGGAAAAAGGGAAAACCGTTGCAATTGCCCATTTGAAAAACGAATGTTTAAAAAACGATTATACCCCAAATTAAAATTTTTACTTTTTATCGGTGTTTTTTTGATATTTTTATAGAAATGCATTACCAAAGTGCAATAAATCGAGTTCTAATAATCGCAGGGTAATGTTTTAAGTGTCTTGGGGTTTGGGGGGGCCCCCTTTATGCCCCCGGTTTTTAAATTGGGCAGTAAGTTAACTTTTAACCAATTAGGTGGTTTTTTTAA
>BMAV01010390.1:0-29616 GCA_019973955.1 Trichonephila inaurata madagascariensis
ATTTTTTTAAAAAATACCAGCCCTCAGCTGATACTGCAATTATACTTCCAAATACAAGTATTGGAGACAAAACTGAATTTTTCCATGGTGTGTACCAAACTACATTATAATAAACACCTTGTAGTACTATATTACTGTATTTTAAGGTCATGGAACAAAAACTCAAACATACTAAACTGCCCCGATTTAAAATTTAAAAAAAAAAAGCTAAATTTTATGTACAAAACTAGCAAATTTTTAGATTAAGATTAGTATCATTATTATTTTGTACATAAATACTTTCTGTTTCAAAACTTTCGTGAAATATTAATTTAAGATTAAGCTGAATAATCTGTTGTCTTAACAAATGCTTTTAATATTATATAAAAAACTTATTTTGAATTTTAAAAAAATACTTTCAGTCATATGTAATTTAAGTAGTGTTTTAATGTAGAACACACATAAGTTGGAAAAAACATATCTAAAAATTAAAGCTTTACAGGCATTATTATATATTTTGCTTGATGACTTAACAAACTTTAAATGTGCTTTTTTCAGACTTAAGTCGAGAGCTCAAACATACCCCCTTGGGGTTTGGGGGTGTAGTTGGGAAAGGGGGGGTTTCAGCCAGGGTCGTCCTCGTCTTTTGACCATGGTTCTAAATGACGAGGTCCGTCAAAAGCCCTCGTGTGAAAAGGTGAGTTATTCACTACTCAGATTTTTAAATTTTTGAAGAACCCGGTTTTCAATACCAAGGCTTTTTTCTGCTCAAAATAGTCTTTAAATTTTTTTGTATGTACTCCTAAATATATGTTTTACAAAAGTTAGTATGGATTTAGTTCTGATATCTCTAGTTGTTTTTTTAAGAAACCACAACCCTAAAGTGAATATTTTAAACAATTTTGTGTTTTTCCGAGGTTTAGCTATAAAAATAATTATTAAAATGAACAAACTAGCAGATTTTCAAATCCGCACTAATTTTTGTTCCCAATAATTTAAAAAACATAAATCACTTCAAATGACTAAAATATTTTAAAAACCTAATATTTTATAAAAGTTTCAAAAAGATGAAGAAAATTCTTTATAAACAATGGCTGGACAAACTGACTTTTTATTTTCAGAATCTGAAAGTAAACCATAAATGACTTTTACTATTACTGTCTCCCCAAAATATTTTTTTTCAATAGGGTCGTCTTAAATCCGTGGGGGCCCCATTAAGAAAATATGAGTGTTAAGTAAAAGAGCCTCTAAAGTGGATTGAGACCTTTTTGTTCATTTTATGTGTTGTAATATCTTCTCTCAAGGATTGCAAAAGTTCCATCCATAGGAGTCGATAGATGTTCTGGATACGAAAATCGTAGGCACCAATGTCACATGATTATGTGGTATGTATCAATTTCGTTCGAGTACTCAGGGCAAAATTAAATCACGACAACATTTAGCATCCTAGGGGAGCTTGAATAGAATAAGTTCATTGTCACATATTTAGTAGCAGGAGCCCGCCCTAAACAATTGGAGGCTTGCCGTGTCTCAAACCTAGGTGCAGCTCATTTAAAAGAAACAAAAAGAAATCTGAAAATTCTTTCAAACATAGTTTCACACACGTGAGGAAAAAAAATAAAAATTATTATAAAAACTCATTAAAAGTCAATGCATTCTTTATTATTTTTTTCTTATAATAATTCAGTCAATGTTATATAAAGTTTGACCGTAGTCAGAAGTTTTTTTTACTGTATTTTACCCCAATATATCGATTAATTGTTGGATAACGTCGCACTGTGCTACATTACGAGATCTATTGGCTACAGATCTCAGAGTTTTGAACCACAGTCAAGTGACGACGTGCTCTTTTTTTTGACATGTGTGTGTGTGTATATTTTAACTTTGTTGTTAAAAGTACTCCCGTGTTCATGGAAAAGCAATGTTTCTACAAATACTAGTGGGAAAAGTTAGAAATCATTTTGGGGGAGTTTTTGTACCACCAGTGTCGATAGTTTGATACCTAGTAGTGATTAGCCAAAAAGAAAAAGAAAGCTCCCCTTGCCTCCTATTTCTTACATTTTAAGACATTTGTTGTATTGTAAGAGGAAAACTGAATTGGGGCTTAGGTTTATTTGCAACAGTAACCAAATTTAAAATGTATTTCATTACTTAAATTCTATGATTAATACAAATAAACAGTTAAATTTATGTAAATGAATGTAACAACTACTTTATATTCACGCGGGGACTTGTCTGTTTTTAAATAATTTGATACATTGTATTTTGGTTAATCCCCTTATTTCTTTGATGAAATGATTCCGTAACTTTGTAAACATTTCACTATATTCTCCTTCTTAGAAAATAAAACCGAAATTTAAATCATTTTTCGTAAAAAAAATACGAGAGAAAAATAAGAACTTATATACTAAGTTATTGTGCTCGAGCATGTATCAGAACATTTTTGGTGACGGTTTTTGAGTTGGAAAAATGTTCGAATGGCTAATACTTGAATACTGTTATTTTTCTAAAAATGTAATAAATACAGCTTTAAGAATTTAAGCCATATGTTTTAATTATTTTATCGAATGATTCTACGTATAATATGTACGGACAGTTCAAGCGCGCTTTTAATTAAAGGTTTTCTTATTTGTATTTCATAAAAGGATTAAAACTTTTAATTATCAATTTGCATCAAAGAATGATTTAATCAAAACGCAATTAGATTAAACTTATTATAAATGATAAATTAACTTTTAAAAAATGTCTTATATTTTTGAGCTTGATCCTTCAAGTTTATATTTTAAAAAAGAGAAATTGTTTTTTTAAAGAGTTAAATTCAAACGTATATATTGAGTTCAATCATATTATATGCATCATTTTTCAAATGAATAATTTCAATAATAAAATAAAAGTTTTACTTCATTAAAAATTCCAAAGTCATAGTTAAAAAAATGTTTAATTTCATTAAATATTTCACAACTAAATAAGAAATAGATTTCATTAAGGATTTCAAATTAGCTCACATGTTTAGTAAAAATTACATTTGACATAGGATTTAAATTAATTTCTTTAAAATTCATACCAATAATTAATAAATTTCTTACTGATTTCATTAGTTTAATTTTAGTAAAAATATTTTATAAGATTAGCTTTAATCTTTAAAAAATATTTGAAATTAGTATGAATTTTTTTAAGAAAAATTAACTTTTATAATGATTAATAATTATTACATTGAAATATATAGGTAATAACACTTTAATTTCGGGTTTAAATTATAAAGAATTTCAAGCACATAAAATTTATAAAATTTTTGAAATCTAGGACAGAACAATCTAATTAATTTTCAAAGAATGCTATTGTAGACTTTTAGTACATTGGAAAGAAATCATCAACACATATTATGCTCTTATTTTTGTATTTTAAAAAATTGCATACTTCTTATCTGCAGTATTCGTTTTTTTATTCATTACGTGTGTTGGCACGTAAGAGAAATCCTTCATTCATTCTCAGTTGCAAGATATTCATTTTCAATATACGTGATAATCAAATATGTGGTTTTAAAAACTACAAGTAATTAAAAATAATTATATTTCCTTTAAAATATTTTCTACATTTGTTAAACATGTTCTATTAGAAAAACAATAAAAGGTAAGTTATCTTTTATAGATTTTGTATTTAACATAAATGTTTTAAAAATGGTGCAAATAAAAATTTCGAAATCGATAAAATTATATTAAGACGCTTTGTTTCGTGTTTAGTCCTAAGGTAGCCAAGTGGTTTATACAGGGGAATTCATAAAAAGTGTACACATTCCAGATGCTGTAAAACAGAAATATTCAAAGACAGGCACCACCTCAGCAAACCGTAAGGTAGGTGTACTATCAAAGAGTTTTTGTCTGTCTCTTGACAAAAGTGACATAAGCAATAGTGGGCGTGTCATCTGGCTAATCAGTTGAAAGAGCGATGTCTACAGTGGAAGTAAGTAAAATTAGTGAATATTAACGTCACACTTTTCAGCTACTCGAAAGCTTTTGGCGACGGACCTCGTAATTTTGAGCCATGGTCAAGTGACGAGGACGACATCTGAGCTGGCACCCCTATTCCTAACTACCACAGCACACCAATGAGAGGGCGTTTTAGCCTCGACAGATTTAAAGTCGATTTTGAGTTTTTGATATTTCTAAAATCTCCAAATCGGTACTTTTCCAATGATATAACATGCAAGCCATTATATGAATTAGAAATACTTTAAAAAAAATGATTTTTAAAAAATAATCAGCTTATGAACCTCGCCCATTTTGACAGAAATGTAAACATTGTCTTTTTAAATCTGGGGCAAAGTTGCAAAGCCTCAATTTATTTTTATTCATACGCGTTAGATACTTGTATTGTAACTGCAAATTTAACTGTGTTAGATATGCAAAAAATTTAGGAGCCAAATTTGAAACGTGGTTTTAATTTGAATGTTATTTTACCTAAATTTAAGTCTGTTCTTCACTTTAAATTTAGTTTTAATTAGTTATTATTACTGATTATTTAAACTCGCTAAGGCTTAGTAAAGAGTTAAAAATATTTGAAGGTACAATTATGTGCTAATTTATGAATTCTGCATAAAAAATTTGGATTCAAAAATAGTAAAAAGGTAAGATTTTTTTATAAAAATTTTTGTTTTCTAAAATTTATATTTTTAAAATATTGTAAATTTACTGTATGCATGTTTAAATTTTATGTTTTTAAAGTTGTGAAATTTACTCTATGTATGTTTCTTAAAGGCAATTGTGTATACTGAAGTGACATTTTTGAAATATACTTAAAAATTTAAATATAAAGCAGTAATCATAACAAAAAATGACAATTTTTAATAATTTCATAATAATAATTGTTTGGTGAACTAAAAGTTTGTCTTTGTGAAAAAACTAATTAATATGTTTAAAAAAAAATTCACCTCAGTATAAATATGCCTAATTAATATAATAAAAATTTGAGTCTTTATGTTTTATAGTTTCTGAGAAAAAGGTATGAGATGATACATTAAATGTGATGTTTGTTGTCTTTGCGAGAAGATTGTTGCATACAAAAAAGTACATAAATTTCATGTTTAAAAACATAAAAAAAGTTTTATTTTGTCTGTTTTAGAAGTCATTTGTCCAGTTTAGAGTAACTTTTGAAGTTTAAAACTTAGAAACTGTCTGCGTGAGTGAGTGAGTGAATATTAACGTCGCACTGTTCAGCTACACGAGGGCTTTTGGCGAAGGACCACGTCATTTTGAACCATGGTCAAGTGATGTGGACGACACCTGAGCTGACTTCCCCCTCTCCTAACTACCACACCACACCAACGGGAGGACGTTTGAGCTCTCGACAGATTTAACGTGATCGATGCCCTACACGGCAAGTCTTTAGTGGTACTGGGCTCGAACTCATGACATGCCTGCCATGATCCAATACCTTAATCAATGGGCTACCGCAGCCATAAGAAACTGTCTGCAACAACAAGACCTAATGATAATGTTACGAAAACCTAACAAAAACTTACGAAACGTCGTACAATCAGGTATATTTTTAAATACCATCTCAAATTCATACCAAAACCATATTAATACATTTTCACATTATATTTATGATGCTTTCTGTTCAAATTTTATATCTGTAATGCATTAAAGGTAGAAATTCTTCAAAAATTGATACAGAATTTGAGAAAATTTTGACGTTTTCTCCTTAAAAAAGACTGAAAAATGCTATTCTGGGCAATTTAAGAATTTTGTTTACTATTTTCTGCAAAATATATTGCAAAGCTGCTAATGTTTAAATGCTAAAATGGGACAAATACATATTGTAATTCATTATTTTTTTGATAAAGTGACACTTTATAGTGAAAATTCAATTTTCTCAAAAATGATGTTTTTAAAACTGTTTTCAGTTTTTTCTCAGAATATAATGTATGAATGTACATGAAATTTTTTTCCTCATATTACTGATATGTAACTATATATATTTATGTGAGTATTTTGGAGATTTCCCCAAAGTATTTGACTGGAGTCCATATATCGTGACCAAAAATGTCAATTTTTTAAAAAATTCATTGTGATATTTTTGTAACATATTTTTGAGAAAACTAAACAATATATTTTAAATATTTCACTTAATTGCAAATATTAATGTTTATTTATTGTTCAGACAAGTTTTTATGCTTTAATATTCAAAGGATTTTCAATAATAGGTAACTAATTATAGTTCGGATTATTTCCTTTTTGTCGTTGCGAGAAGTTTTGTTACATGCAAAAAAAATCCAAATTTCATGTTTAAAACAAAAAAAACAGTTTTTTTTTTTGATTTTTTTTATAAACCCTTTTGAACATTTTTAAAAAATTTTAAATTTTTCAAATTTTTTAAAAATTGTTTTTTGCACATGGGAACATACAAATACATAATGAAATTTTTCGCAATGTTTAAAATAAAAGTATTCCCAAATCGGGGACATTTTGATAAAATTTTTTTGGGGGTTATTTTATGATGTTTCATGACCCAGATTTAATATTTATAATGCATCAAAGCAAAAAAATTCTTCTTAAAATTGATACAGTTTTGGGTTGAGGAGATGAAAAAAATGCAAAGGGAAAAAATCTCGTTAAAAGAAAATTTAAAAAAAATACTATATATGTATTTTCTGAACTTTTAAGATTTTTTGTTTCCTATTTTATGCTTTAAATTAAAAAAATAATGTTTGATAAAAGGGGGGGCAAATACATGTTGTAATTAAAATTATTTTTGTGATAAGTCCTTTTTACATTAAAATGCAATTTTCTAAAAAATGATTTTCTTCAAACCGCGTGTCCTTTTTTTACAAATCTACGGGAATTTGGAATATTGCAAAATTTTATACTACAATAAAAATGAATTTAAAATTTTTGGAAACTCCCTTTTTAGATTTTAAAATTTTTTTGTTTAAAAACAGTTATCGAAAAAAAATGACAATTTTCAAAATTTCAAAGGGATACTTTTACGTTTAAATTTTTTTTTAAAAAAAGTAAGCAATGCGAAACATTTTAACAGGGGTTAAAAAAAAAAAGCCAAATTAAATTTACACAAAAAAATTGAAGTTTTATATTTAACAGTTTTGAGAAACAGGGATCAAAAAAGCTAAATTTTAAAATTGTCAGTAAAAAGGGGAACCGACTCGCCCTATAACAGGAACCCATCAAACTTTCCCCCAGTTTTTCTTGCGATAGATGGGGGTGGTAAAATACACAATGGGCTGAAAATACATTTAGTACAACTTGTCCTAAATATGCCACAGAAAGCCTCGGTATGTTCTTACCATTGCCGGAGCATGGTCAGTAGCAACATAAATGATATTAGTCAAGAATATAGCTTTTATATGGAAAAATATTTTTTATTCCAGTAACTAACATTTAACCTTCCGTATCGGTTTCCAAACAATCAGACAAATAACAATTCTTGGCAAAATTGTTCTTCCTTTAAAAAATCTTTTTTAAAGCAAAAAAGTAAAGCTTTTCTCATAAATTGGTTTGTCAAAATTCCGACGTTTTCAAGAAATCACAAAAATAATTTTTTATACACTGAACAATTTCGTCAATCCTTCTTTGTTCCGTATTATTACTCAGTGGAATTATTTTTTATAATGTCGAAAGCTGGTTTGTGGCGACACGTTGTGCATTACCTAACTTCCAGCTGGTAAAATAAGTTGTTCATCAATAGTGTACGGCTTTCCAGACTTTGCAATCAATAAAGAAATGTTATAAAAAACACGCAGTCCATCGTCATCTCATTTAGATGTTGTTCCTACGAGTTCTTGCAGTGACGGTGTTTTCAAATATTTTTCTTTAACTGTTTGAAAAACTCTAAATCCTTATCTTTTTTGTCCCTGTGGATTTTCATTAAATGTACCCTAAATTTGGAATGTTCCATTGAATGATTTGAAATAGTTTTATTGATCAAATAAAACCATACTTTAAATTTTCAACGCTGTATTGTCGGCATTTTTTCCCTATGCTTTCATACTATAATCTGCTAAAAATGGCAACAAAGGATATAAGAAAATTAGTATATCAAATGTTTTATTTACAACAAACCACCGTTAATTGTTTTTATTGGAATGCTGCAGTAAAACCCTTTTGAATGAATTATTTGACGTTAAGGATAAAAAAGTCAAAGTAATTTTTAATAAAATATAATTTTCAATAATTAACTTCTTTAAAAAACATCTGTATTAAAAAAAAATTTTAAAATAACAAAAAATACACTTCTGGGAAACAATACAAAAAAAATACAACTACACCAAATTTTCCAACTAACCCCCCCAGGTTTTCCAAAACTGGGGGAAAAAATGTTTTATACACTTTTTATCAACCCAAAAATAGAAATTAATTGTTGATTTTTTATGTACCTTTTTAGAACTTTTTTTTATAATTCAATACCCATATTGTTTTTTCAAGATCCGACGCTATCTACAACTATTAAATCATAGGCGTATGCGAATGGATTTTTTTTTTTTTATTTTCGTTTTTAAGTGATTAACTCAAGGTTTTTTTTTCTTAAATTCTCATTTCGTTATCATTTTGTTGTTAGCGCGTTGATGGAAACTGAAAGCTTAAATTTATTGAAGTAAATTTAACAATAACTAAGTTTTAGTAATAATATTAAAACAAGTTATACACACCACTGTTACTACAAGTGACAAATCAATGGAAATAAGTTTTGTTCAATGTTCATTCACAAAAGGTAATGCATAACGTTCTCAGTACTTAATTAACATACTGTATTTAAAGCACCCACCTATATTTATATTTTAATCAGGACATAAAATTCGCTACTATTTTATTTATTGTTATTTTATTGTTTCCATATTAATAAAAATGGATCTCATTTTTATTATTTTACATTAAACCTTGCGTGAACAATGTTTAGGGACCCCCAAATCAGTTTAATTTTTCACGAACCCCCTGCGGTTCATAGGAACCACTTTGAGAGTCACTGGTATAAGGTTCACACATAGAATATTTGTGACTCAAACACAACTTGAAATAGTACCATACCTTTATGCTACAGGTTGCATTCAATATCTTACATTGTTCTTGATTTATAGTGCATCGAAAAATCCTTTTATTATGAATACCCTGTTTTTTAGGAAACTCGTCTTGTTTTACTGCTTTTTTTACGAAATTTTCCCATTAATCCCTTTTTTGGGGGTATTTGGGGTTAATTTGAGTTATTTCACAGCTAAACCCTCTCCCAAAAAGAAAATTTGATATGCAGATTAACTGAAAAAAATATATATATATATATATATATATATATATATATATAAAATGGAAATACTTAGGGGGGGAGGCATTTTAGTTGGGTTTCGGAACTTTTGATCAAGTTTTTAAAAAAATACGCTCCGTATTAAAATGATCTTTGGATTTCCCGCGATTTTTTAAGGGGCAATAGCCCCCTCGTCTCTCTTCAGAGCTGTCGGGGTGGGGGTACACCCATTTGCGTTTCCCTTCCCAAACTTTATTTTCTGGTTTTTCCCTTTTTTGACTATGGATCTGATTTCGATACTCTTCTGGACATGGGGCCACGGATTTCCTCCCAGACCCACAACTTTTAAAGCCGACCCAAAATATGTTTCACAAACGCAGCAACTTGCCAAAATGAACCAGTACTCAAACATTTGTAAAGGGGGCAGCGGTTTCCATGATTCGCTGAAAGCCTCTAGATTTGATCCCGGGCAATCCCTATTGAAGGGGCTCCCCAAAACGAAATTTTTACGAGGGTTTTAAATCTGCTCATCAAGCGGTAAAAAGGGGGTTTAAACTCTCTCTCCCCTTTTGTCATTGATGGCTGCCCCATCATGATTTCCCCCCCCAGCACCAATTATAACAATCTCGGATCTCAATTTAAAAGTAATGATAATTTTATTAAAGGAAACCGAAAAATCTGTCCCGACTTAACGTAAAAAAAAAAATTCTGATGGCCCACCCCCTCCTTCTAGCAAAAGGGGGTAAATTTTAAAGACATTCAACCCAAACTTTAAAATTTTAGTTTTCAAACAAAATTTTAATTTTTTTATCTCAGGAAACGGGAAAAAAAACCCCATGACTGTCTCGGCTGGTACAAACTTTTCCCCCAGCACCGTAACACCTCTACCTTAAAACACCTTTCTCCCACATAAACAAAACACTCTAAATGCACCTACTCCCATCTATGTTTTTACTAAAAAATTTTGTTAAAATAACTTTAATACATACAAACAGCAAATGAAATAAAAACGGATAAAAATCCCAACCACCGCGGTAAACTCACCGGGGAGGGCCTTGGGAAAATTTACACTAACACTAACAATTTCCCCAGAACTCATTCACCTCTTAGAAGACTTAAAATATAATCATTAAAGGACTATCCCGCGACACTAAAACTGCTGAAATCAAAAATGACTTAATAGAACTCAACTTCACCGTAGATAAGGAATCCCAATTAATTGGCCGTATTACAAATCAGCCCGTACTGGTATTCTTAATTTCTTTACCCCGCAACATCCCCAATTCTAAAATTTTCGATTTAAATAAATTATGTTTCTTAATTGTCCACGTTGAAGGCTATGAGGAGAAAAAGGGTAAATTTTCTCATGCACAAATTTAATCATACGGCTAAAACTGCCATTTAAAAATCGGTGTCTTAAATGCGGTGAATCCACCAAATTTCGCGAATGTGCAATCAACGGGGTTGAACAAATGTATTGCATAAACTGTAAAGTTGTTGGACACATGGAAAACTATGCCAAATGCCCGCTTTTCCACAAACCCAAAAAAGATCAACAAATAAAAACAATTACATTAACGTCATTAATAGTCTGGTTCGACTTAATGTTTCTTTTGCTAATGCTACTAAAAATCAAAATGCCACTAATTCTATTTCAAAAAATAATCAACAAATGGTGACACGAAGTAGTGGAATTTCTGCCGTTACCACGCAACCTCAGGCCAATCAATCAACTGTCATTTCCCCTCAAACAACTGTAAATTTAAATCAAAACCAAAATTCTAATGCTAATATTATTACCCAATCCTTACAAGGAATAATTAGTGCTTTGACAGCTTTAACTGTCCAAATTAATAACATGAATTTTAATACTAACCCCCCTCAGGCTAAATCGGTTAAAAATAAAAACACTAAAAACGTGAGCTATACGCTTGAGTAGGGCTTTTCCCAGATAATGATCTGAATAGTCGAATAAGGGATTAGCCTGAGTTTGTGTTCATGGAATAAAAAAGGTTTTTTTAAATAAAATTCACGAATTTAAATTATTTGTAAAAAAAGTACAGTCCGATTTTATTCTAGTCCAGGAAACACACCCAGGCCTAAACAACATAAACACCCAAATTATAAATGTTACAGAAATGATAGAATCACAGAAGGCCAGGCTTACGGCGGCACCCTAATTCTCATTAAAAAATCTAAACCTCACTTCAATACTCCTACGCTCCAGCTTCATCATGTTGAAGCAGCTCTGGTTACTCTCAACCCTCTAATCTAGACCCAATTACAATAACTTCTATTTACATTCCCCACTCCGATAATTATCTCTTTACCTTAGACCTCGAGACTATCCTTCAGGTCAACAGTCATTGTGTGATTTTTGGCGATTTTAACGCCACACACAATACGTGGAATTGCTCCCATAATTCAACCAGAGGAACTCAGCTCAAAGATTTCGCAGACCTTGTGGATCTCGAAATCATTTATTCCTGATACCCCTAGCAGGTACGGGCATAATTCTCAAAATGCCCTTGATATAGCTCTAATTGGTAATTTTAACTTCCCCTTCACGATAGCTTCTCTAGCTGAGTTATCCTCTGATTATAATCCTGTTCTTCTAAATTTTTCCTTCTCGATCCCAGTTCATCAAGAAAATCCTAGAGCAATAACCACCTGTTGGCCCTTATTTATGCAACACCTTAACAAAATATACGTCTTGAAAACTATACTAATATTAATAACCCAATTATCCTAGAAAATAAAATCACCAACTTTACTGAAGCCATATGAACCGCCGACACCACCTCCTCACAACAAATCCCAAACACCCAACACACTTACACCCCAAATCATATCAGAGATCTAATTTCTCGCAAAAACCGCACTAGAAAACTCTTTCAATCTACGCTAAATCCTATTCACAAAACTGAAACAAACAGACTGCAAGTACAAATTAAACGAGAGCTCAAAAACACTTACAAGTCACATGGAAAGCTAAACTAGAAGCTCTCAACACGCAAGATAAAAGTCTCTGGAACACATGAGCAAAATTTTCAAAAGAAACCCCGAAAATTTCGCTTTAAACACTGCTTCTGGCGTCGCTATCCGACGAACGAAGCAAACCTCATACAAAAATCCTCAAAGACAATTTCACAGAAAACAACAGACCAAGCAACTTCAACACCACAATTGCCTCTAACGTCCCGAATGCTCTGGAAAATTTCTTCTCCTTCCCCCTCTACTCCCATTGCCCCTACTAACCCAGATGGAATCGCAGCTTACATAAGTAAATTAAAAATTCACAAGTTCCCAGGAATAGACAATATTACAAATAAAATGATTAGAAATTTCAATACTAAAACCATTATCATTCTAACCTATATCATTAATAAAATTCTCTTTTGCAGGTATTTCCCTAACAATTGGAAAACTGCCATCATCTTCCCCATTAAAAACCCGGTAAAAATATTCATCATCCTCTAAGCTATAGACCAATTTCTATATTACCTACATTAAATAAAATTACTGAGCATATTATTCTCAATATAATTAACTCCTGTATTTCTGATACTAATCTAATTAACCCAAACCAATATGGCTTCACTAAATACCTTTTAACCTGCCATCTCCTGCTCAGACTCACGGAAAAAATTACCGCTGGATTTCAGAGAGGCAGATCCACTGGAACTGTCTTTCTTGATATTCAGAAGGCTTTTGACCGTGTCTGGGTCAGTGGTCTCATTTATAAATTAATTAACTATCACTTCCCTCCTTCACTAAATCATATTATAAATTCCTACCTCGTAAACAGATACTATCAAGTCAGAGTTAATATCAGACTATCGGATACAAAACCAAATTTTGGCTTACAGGGTTCTCTCCCTCGGCCCCTATTATTCCCCCCTTTAAAATAAATGACATGCCCACACACCCCCAAGGTTAATCTTATGCTGATGACATAACGGCATGTTACAAAAAACCAACACAATCCCCATTTTCCAAAAAAGCACCTCCCCCTCCGCCCAAAAAAACTTTTACGGAAAAAAAATTTAAAGTTGAAAAAACGGGGGTTTCTGTGCTTTTTTCCAGGAAAGAAACCATGCAGCCCCCCCCCTCTATACTTCCTTTTCCCCTACACTGGTCTCAAAAAAAATGCACCCAGGTATCCCTTTTAGAAAAGCCTCACTTGGAAACAAAAATATTTTTTCACGCAAGAAACAAATTCCGGATCCGCCCCTTGGTTTAATTTTCCCAATTCCGGGAAAAAGAACTCTCTACCAAGGTACTTCTCACTGCTGTTTTTCGTCCCATCTTAACCCCCGGGCACTCGCGTCTGTTTTCTACCGACGTTTATTCGTGGGGTGTGAAACCCCAAACTTTTTAAAATATATTTAAATAGAAAAAAAAAGTCAAATTTTGATACAATTTTTAGGCACAAAATTTTTTTTTAAATTTTACAAATAAAATTATTAAAATTTTTTTGCCAAAAAGGTAACATTAACAAAAATTAAAAAACTACAAGATTTTTCCCTTTTAAAAATACACAATTTTAAAATTTTTCCCTAAATACAAATAAAACGTATATTCAGTAAAAATTACTTTTAAATTTTATGTCAAAGGGTAGTAAATAGTGAAAATAATTTTTTTTAAATATTTTTTAAACATTTAGAGCGGGGTGTATTCCTTTTACTTTAAGCACAAAACCTTTCTTGTTGAAAACAAAAAAAAGTAATTTTTTCATCTTTTTTCGTTCACAAAAAAATGGGGTTTTTTTTGGGGAGAAGGAAACTCTTTTAATATTAAATTTGTCAGTAAAATTTTTTTTGAGTGCTTTTTTTAAAGGTTTTTGAAGTTCCGATCTTATCCTGCGAATGAAAAGTCCATTCTAATTTCCTCAAAAATTTTGAATCCCTTTCGAAAGAACCGAATGATGAACCCGGAAACATTATTCCTGCGTATTTGTAGATGAAAAATATTCGCAATGGCCAATTTACAAATTTGCGATAATTATATCGCGATACTTAAAATACTGCCCTTTCATCGTGAAACAACACCGCCTATATTATAAAATTTTCAATTTCAGTTTCTCTCTCTAAAATTGGGTTCTGAAAAACACAGTCAACAAATTAATTATTCATCTTGAAAATCTGTTGATACAGTATCAAATAGACGACAAAGTAGCTGTTTCTCCCTTTCCATGGAATTTTTTCATAATTTTTGGGGAAAAAGTTTTGAAAATAAGAAAAAAATTTTATTTTACAATTATTTTATAGAATTTTATTATTTTAATTTTTGAAATTTTAAATAAAATATGCTCATATTATATATTTGAAAAATGTAAAAAGGGAAAAGTAAAAAAGTACTCTTCCCATTCAGTTTTATAATCAAAATTTGGGGGTTTTTCACCCCCGCCCTGAAGGGTCATTCCATGAGGGTTGTTTGCTGGGGTTTGTACCCCAAAACGACCCGGGCGCGGTGAAACGGGGGGTTTGGGGTTTTCCCCTGGGGGGTTAGAGCTTTTTCAAATAAAAAATTTTTAAAAAAATTGAAGTTCTCAAAAATCTTATTTCAGAAAATTTCAAGAGCTGGTAGATAAACCAGAAACTCTTACATTTATAAAGCCCTTGGCATTAAATTTTTTAAAACTTCATCCAAACTCCAAATTAAAATTTTTTTTATAACCCCCCCCAATACTAATAATTTAAATTTCTTGATTCAAAATTATAACGAAAAAACGATTCCCTAAGGACCGGGGAGAATACCCCTAACCCTTCACCCTTTTAATATTAAATCATTTGCATTCACCAGTGGTGAATGAAAACAAATATTCAAATTTTTCCCCCTTTTTAAATTTTAATTCTAAAACTCTTTGGCTTTTAAATTCTTATCATGCACCCACCAGGAAGTTTTTTTTTTACCTTGCCCAAATTATCCCAACCAGGACGCCTTTGAGAGTTTTCCCACTTATTGCAACCAACCAATGCAGTTGCCTCAATCAAAAAATAGTACTTCCCCCAAAATCCTCAAGATCCCCCCGCTGAAGACTTTAAAAAGGGGAACAGAGACGTTCTAACCCTTAAAAAATCGTTTTCTTTTTTTCATCTTAAAAAGTAGATTTAATGCTAAAAATGTATAACATGTATAGGTTTAAAGCAATATCCCGAGAAATTGCGGTTTTAAAATGTGCAACAGCTGTCACGCCTGTTGTTTACGTTTCCACGTCAACCCACGCCCTTTTTCAGCTGACCGAAGCATATTTTTATGTAGTTGGTTTTTATATCACTTAATCTGATTTATTTATTTTATTCTTGTGGTTTGAGAAGGACTATAACTACTCAACTCAATCTTGTTTATCCCCAAGTTGTGCTTTTTAAAACATTTTGTTTTCCCGTGCTTGAGTTACAAACACGTGAGTTACGAACTTTTTTTTTGCTGCTAATTTATTTTTTTTTTGTTTTACATTCAATTTGTTTGCAATTTGCAAATTTTAAACATTTGAAATGCCTCGAAAAAAAAGGTTTAATAAAAACGTCTTTTAAATTGAAAAACACTTCGTAAATGCTGGGGGTGAACGGGGTTGATATCAGTGCATCTAAAAGAAAATTGAGAAGAGTGAAGTTTTTTTTGGATTTGAAGAAAAAATTTTTTCAGTTGAAACAAAAAACAGGTATGTCATTATAGACTTAAATATGCTCAATGATATTTTCAACAATATTGCAAAATACGTATTGTGATAGATCTTTCTGCGTGTTGCGAAAATAAAAGTAGTCGCAAAGGCCTTGTACCTTTTAAAACAACTTGCAAGTATTGTGGTTCTGGCTTTTCAACTTAAATACCGGTCAGATGATATAAAGTAAATCTGAGGTTTGTTTATGGATGAGGTGCTTTGGGAAATTGGCAAAAGTGCAGCTCGTATTTTGTCACGATGAACTTACCTCCTCCAAAAATTTGAAAACGTATACCCCAAATTTTTTTAAAGCGTTGGAAACGTTTCATCTCGTTCAATGGTTAACATTAATGAAGCTTCTTGAAAATGAACACAGAAAGAACATACAATTCTCTTGGACCGGCAAAAAAGGGACACTCTTCGAAGAATGGCGTTGAACTGCAACTTCTCTCGATAATGGAAAGTTATTGATTTTGAGTGCCTATCAAAATATTGCTTTGAATGAAAAAATACGAACAAACCGTGATAATTGCCAGTTAAACTATCATGGATTTAGTGGGGAATGGGGAGTGAAGGACATTGGATTTTCGTCGCTCCTCCCAAAATTTCAATGTTCGGTATGTTAAGTACCTTGGAGATGGAGATTCGAAAGGGGTTTCCCAAAAGTTCAAGAATCAAACATATACGGTGATGAATTTCCCGTTAAAAACTTAGAGTGCATCGGCCACTCCAAAAAAGGGTGGGAGCAAAACTGAGAGCCCCAAAGAACAATTTAAAATCCCCAACTGTCAGACAACAAACCAATATCTGGACGGGAAGGCGCTGATGCAGAAAATTTTCTGTCAAAAAAATTATGGCCCCAAAGGAAAAAAGTTGGAAAATCAGTCCTTTCAAAGCCATCTGGGCAATATATTTCCATAAACTGTCGACAGATAAAAACCGAAAAGCTTTGTGCCCTTTGGGGGAAGAAAGGGTGCGGGTCAAAAAAAATTGTATCGGTGAAAAATACACCCACAAACATTCCCTCCCCGAAGCAGTTCTTTTTTAAAAATTAAAAAATTTTAGAGACTTAACCAAAAGAACTGTTTTTAAAATGTCGCATGGAAACTCAGAACCCCAACGAAAACTTTAATAACGTGTTTAACGTGTCCCAAAAACATTTGGAGCATAAGAACTTTGCAAAAGGGGGATGGGCGCATTTATGCTTCAATGAAGGTGCATACGCAAGGACAGAAGTATTAAAACTTTAAAAAACAATCCCCTCAACACTTGTGAAGGCCCCAAAAAATTGACTACGTCATAATTTGTGAAGCTGAGATGGGTGTTCAAAACTTTCCAAAAAAGCCAAAACAATAAAAAGGCAAAATTTAAAAAGGGAAACAGGATGCTTTAGAACAGTCAATGCAAGATATTGTGGGAAAAATTTTAAAAAGTAGAAATTTAGGTAAGTGTATTTTATTTAGTTTTTTTTAATTTTTTTTCAAAATGTGTTTTTTTAGTTTTTTTGGTACTTGTAGAAAAAAACTTTTTTTTATATTTTAATGAAACTTGGTATGAGTATTTGTGTCATGATAATGTATTTAATGCTACTAATTTTGTTTCTGAAATTTATTATTTTTTCTTTTTTTTGCTCAATTTTAAAAAAATGCCATTTTATCAAAATTTGAAAAATAAAATTAAAAAAAATTTTTAAAAAATTTTGCAAAAAAATAAAAGAACTATTACATTTAAATAGGTAAATTTTTTTAAATAAACAGCATGTTTTGTGGTGTTTTGTTATAAAAAAAAGATACATGTACCCAAAGGCACCCCTGTTCCGAAAAATTTTGTGTGTACTTTTTTGAATCTTTTATTTCTTAAAAATTTTTTTATTTTTTAAAAATTTTATGTTGTAGTATATTTAAAAAAAATATAAATTTTTTGGAAACAAATTTTTATTTAGGAGGGCTTTCTGTTTTTTTAAAATAATGTTCTTTTGAAAAACCAAATTTTGCTCATTTTGTGTCATCGAGAACGTCCCCGGGTTCCCTTAAGAACACCTCTCAGCATTACGTCATCCACTTTCCTGATCCTAACATTCACAAGAACTTCCTCTCTACAAACCGATGAACTTTGTTTTCCATTCAGGACCCCCCTTGTTGGGGAAAAAATAAATTTTAGATGGGGATGGGGGGATCTTTTTTGAAAAAATTTTCCCTTTAGACGGGGGAAACTTGGGGTGGAGGGGGGAAGTGAGTTGATGAACGCAGTGCTGTTACAGTAAGGATCGGAATTTAGACGCATGATTATAGGACGGGCTTTAGTTATTAAAATAAATTAAGGAAGTTAAGATTCTTAAGATAACTTTGAGTAAAGTTAAGCGTGGTTATAGGATTTCTTGCGCTTGTTCATATAAGATTTTAAGCTACGTTATATCACTCTGGATTTTCCCTCTATAGTGGGTTTGTCTTTTGATTATTATATTTGGTAATAATAAATTGGATTTCGCATAGCTAGCCTGGGTCATCAATCCTTACGCCCTACATATTTAGGTCGAGTAGAGGAAGAGATGGCTTCCCAAGGTGGGAGGCCATCACAGTCTTGGTTTGGAGTACCGTTTTGAAGACCCACCGTGTAGGGGAGCTGATGCACATTATATCTGTTAAAGCTCAATGTAATCACCCTGGAGGGTTGCGGAAGCTTAGATATTTTTGAAGTCGTGTCAGGTCACGTGTCATCCTCGTCACTTGAACAAGGTTTAAATTTATGAAGTCAACCTCCAATATAGCTCTCGTGCAACTTCAAAATGTAACGTTAATTAAATATTAAATTCAATTACTTTGTGTTAGATGTAATTGCATTAAAGCCAAATAGGATTTAAAAATGTGATTATGATGAATTCTCAAAGGCTTGATTTGATTTAATTTTTATTAACGTCGAGCTTTTAAGTTAAGCTAGGCATGAATTCAATCGCTAATGAGTGCGTGATAAAAATGATTTCCATTTTTATTTTTAATTAACTTTCTGAAAAACAATATCCCTTGAAGACCTAATGATTACATTTTTTGAATAAGAGAAAGAAAAAGTAACTTTTTGAACCGGGGAAAAATGAGGCCAAAAGAAATTAAAATAAATCTATAAAAAGAAAATTTTAAAAATGCATACAAATATATATTCTTAAAATCAATTTGTATTTAGAAAAAACATATCATGGCAACAGCTTATTCAAATTGATTTTTGTCTTTCATTTATATTATTCTATTTTGTTTGGTCACTGATTTTGCTTTCGTGAACTAATTAATTAGTTAGATCTTTATTTGAATCGTTCTTTTTTAGCCCAAAGTACTTCAAAGTAATTACAAACACATTTTATTTTCTTTCCAAAGAGATTGAAATCATCACAGAAATGAAAGGAAAATGATTCACACACATAGAAGCAAAAAATGAAGTAAGTTATAGGAAAAAGAGTGAATGAGAAATGCAATTATTAAACAAATCTTTAGCATAACCCAGATCAGAGCACGATTTCCTAATAGAATTTTAATGCCGTGATGAATAAAATAATTCTTGACATTGCATAATAAATGACATGTTGCTACTATTTGTTGAAACATTTTTAAAAATATAAAGATTGTTTCGGACAGAAGAAGAATAAAATATTATATGTGGCTATGTTTCAAAATAATTTTAAAAAATATCACTTGCTCCTGAGTGTTGGAGAGACAAAACTATTTCTTAAATTCATCAGTTTACACATTAAAAACATAAAAAAGGTATTAAAAGTTTGATTCATTGAAAGATCCTGTATTAACATTGGTCTTCAAAATAACACAAGGGCAACTATTGACGACATATATCATAATTTTGAACTTCGGTCAAGTGACGAGGATGACACTTGAGCTGACACACATTGCACTTCCCAAATGTTAAAATTTGGTAACGTTCTTTTTAATTTGAAAATGAACGAAATGTGTGTGCAAATTATTGCATTCACTCTTCATCTGCAAATGAAAAGGATAGATTTCAGTTGTCAATCACAATCACTTAAGAACAATGCAAAACGTTCAAGTTCAAAGTAGAGATATACTCTTAAGTATATTCTCTCGTACAATTCGTAACCAGGGGTAGAAGATGTAAATATACTTTTGCGTATTGTTGCTATAATTCCTGTACTCAAAATCCTGTTCATTATCCAGTAATTTTAATAAAAAGATAAAAGCTCTTAATTCCCTTTTTTAAAGGCCTTGGTCTATAAAGTTTATTTAATACTCCGAAAACTCATTTTCCCATATACACGTCATTTTAGTTGTTTTTATAAACGTAACTGTTTTGATTTGCTTTGCTTTGACACGAGGGCTGACCTCGGAATTTTAAATTATAGTAAAGAGAAGAGAGCATGACACCTGAGCACCCCACTCCCGAGTGAGTGAATATTAACGTCGCACTGTTCAGCTACACGAGGACTTGTGGCGACGGACAACGTAATTTTGAACCCCGGTCAAGTGACGTGGACGACACCTGAGCTGGCACCCCCTCTCCTAACTACCACACCGCACCAATGGGAGGAAGTTTAAGTTTAACGTACATCGCTCCCCTACACGGCGGGTCTTTAGTAGTGCTGGGCTTGAACTCGTGACAAGGGCAGACAACCACTCGGCTACCGCGGCCACACCCCACTCCCGAAGCTTCTATACCACACTAAAGGGAAGAAGACTTCGACACTGTTAATACACATCGTCCTGCATACTCTGTGGGTCTTTGGTGGTACCATGAATTGGGAGCCTACGATTCGAAAATGACGGCCATGTATTTGTGACCATGACTCCACGCGACTACCGTGGCTATCTAACCACTAATGGAAAAATATTCTTTAGGCAACATATTGAAAAAGGATTCCTTGAGACAGCGATACTTCGATAAACTCTAACAAAATTAAATTACTGGAAATATGTTAATGCAATTAGCACATTCAGTGTTAAGTAATTAAGACGTATTGTAGGATGCATTGCAATTCAACTTGTATGTAATATTCAGAAAAATCCCATTAAAAGTTTATTGCCTGTGTGTGTTTCCCCAGACATTTTCGAAAATACATGTTATTTTATTTAAAACCTTTATCGCATCACAATTTGCCCGGTGTTATAATATTTTATCATCTCTTCTTAAAATAATTACTTTAATAATTTGGTCTTGTTTAATTCTAAAATATATCTTATGCATTAAAGTGTGCCAAATTATTTCAAAATTGTTTTCGAATAAAAGCCGTTTTGCAAACAGAATTTAATCAATGGCATATTTAGAGTTAACCTTATTAATCGCTTGATCCTTGCAAACAAAGATTCGGTCATTCATTTTATAAAAAAAGAACTTGAATAAAATATGCTAATGTCTGAGACTATGTAAATGTTTCAGCAAATTTTAAATATGTATAAAAAGGATCCCATTCAACGACCACACTCAGTTCCAGAAACTCTTACATCTATAAAGCCCTTGATATTAAACCTTTTAAAAACTTTATTCAAACTCTTGCAATTAAATTTTTTAATAATCTCCCCAATACCAATAATCTAAATTTAATAGACATTCAAAATTACCACTTAAATGACAAAACTAAGAGACCCAGGAGAATACTCCTGGATTCTTATAATCCCCCTTAATAGTATTGCTTCGCAATCACCGGTGTTGAAAATGCAAACTATTCATTCTAAATTTTTTTTGCTCCATATTTTTATCTTTAATTTTTGTAATTCTTGACTTTTAAAATTTTTCTCATCGCAGCACCCACCAGGCAAGCACACAATCTCTTATTTCAAATTCCCCAACTTTAGGGCAGCCATTAGAGAGCTTTCTCACTTATTGCTATCAACTAATGACAGTGTTTACACTACAGCTCCCAGTTGACTGTCAAAATTCTCAGGACTTTTTTCCCACCGAAATCAGAAGACTACTACCCCCAGACTGTGACGTCATTTGCCCAAACTCAGTGAACTTTGTTTTTCCCAATCAGGTTTTCCACTTGTCAGCGCCAAGATACTTATCATATAGGGGATGGAGGATCTATTGCAGATCCATATCCCTGTGACGTGAAGAAACTGACCGCACTCAGTTAAAGAAGAAAAAGGAGGATTTGAATTAGATTTCATTTCTTAGGTACGTTGTGTATACTAAGGCAACACGAGGGCTAGAGACGTAACTTTGCACCTTGATCGAGTAATAAGGACGAGACCTGAGCTGGCATTAGATATTCAACACATTTTAACACCACACAACTTAACACGATTGCTTTGTACTCAATATGTGGCCGTGGTAGCCTAGTGGTCAAGGTAACGGACTCATGGCTGGCGTGTCATGAGTTCGAAGCCTAAGAACCGCTGATGCATGTTAAATCTGTCGAAGATCAAACGTCCTGTTGTTGATGGGGAGTGGAAGTTAGGAGAGATTAGTGCCAGCTCGGGAGTCGTCCTCGTCACTTGACCATGGCTCAAAATGATGAGGTCCGTCCCCAAAAGCGCTCGAGTAGCTGAACAGTGAGAAGTTAATATTCACCCACTCAACAGATGTAACCCACTTCAGTTTCTCTACACAACTCCTGTGATGATAGGACTCGAACCTATGACTTGGGCTACAACAACACCGCCGCCTACGAGCTCGTGACGATGATCAGTACTGTGGGTTTTAAGAACTCAAGGAACGTTTGTCTGTCGCGAAAATTTAGAGAGTGTGGGGACCGAGCTAAGATGTTATCTTCGTCACTGAACCTAGATTCAAACTACGAAGTTTTTCGTCAGTAGTCTCTTCTATGTGCTTCAAGAGGGCTGCGGTAGCCCAGTGGTTAAGGTATCGGACCATGGCAGGCATGTCATGAGTTCGAGCCCAGTACCACTAAAGACTCGCCGTGTAGGGCAGCGATGCACGTTAAATCTGTCGAGAGCTGAAACGTCCTCCCGTTGGTGTGGTGTGGTAGTTAGGAGAGGGGGGTGCCAGCTCAGGTGTCGTCCACGTCACTTGACCATGGTTCAAAATGACGTGGTCCGTCGCCAAAAGCCCTCGTGTAGCTGAACAGTGCGACGTTAATATTCACTCACTCTATGTGTTTCAAAGAGTGTGGAGATAATGCAATATTCTTAAGCTCTGTTTACACGAACGAAAATTGCTGGCAAATGACCGGTATTCATCCTCTCTAGACCTCTTTACATGACGAGCTAGCAAGTTACTGGTTTGATTAGGGGTTTAATTTTTGTACCCGCTTTGGAGCAAGACAAATGGGGAGAAGCGAGTTTGTTTTCAATGTTTCCCTTGATGCATTGCGACTGAGATTCATTTGTTTAAAGCAGATTTGAAGAATCAGCACGTTGGCTGACATAATGTAAAAAACAGAGAGATATTAAAAGTGAAGTGTGATTATATAAAATTAATTTTTGAAAACAAGAAAGCTAAAAAATGTAGAGATTATGTTTATTTATATTATTTGACAATATATAAATGGAAAATATCTTTAATAGTACGAGTACATAATTGTATATTCCAATGTATAAAAATTTTACACTCAAATTAAACAGTAACATTGAAATAACCTTTCTTAATTTCATAATAAATTAATCATGCATTTAAAATTTTATCATCAAAATTTTTATGCCTGCTTGTCTTTGTATAAACTATGTAACAAACATAAATGCAGAATAAATATAGAGATTTTATTTATTTTTTAAAAATATCTAATAAGTTGAAAATATTTGTAACTTCATATAAAAATATTCCAATGGATTAAATGTCCATGGTTGCTGCAGAATTAGTTTGTATATTAGTTTAAGCTATAACTTTTATCTTTATGATAAATAAATTATAAATTTAAAATTTAACTGCCATAAAAGTTTCATATCTACATCTCTGAGTTGGCAAAGTAAAAAACTATAATGAGAAATAACGATTTTTTTTTTTTTGATAATATCCAATAAGTTCAAACTATGTTTGTAATAAAAACCCTTGCATAAAAACATTCCAAAATGTATTAAATCTTAAATTTACACACAAACAAATTTTAGGGGAACATTAAAATTTACCATTTTTAGCTTCGTAGTAAATAAATTATAAATAAATAAAATTACAATTTTGAAACTTTATCATCAAATTTTTTACATCCTTACATTTTTTTGCACAATATAAATGAATACATTTTTGTAAGTCCAGGATGTAGATTATTAATTTTGCCTGTCATTCATTGTATTAAACAAAACAAATGTACAAAAAATATATGAAGCAAAATGACTTCTAAATAGGGCAATAACAAAAGTTCTGGACTATCATCGCAATCAACATTCTGGATGTTTCTTGGTTATACTGTATAGAGTCAGTCATGTGAGTCTTCAACCAATCACCAGATTCTCATGCAAACCGGCTGGAAAAAAATTGCGATGAAAAGCTGGCTTTTCTCCCCGACCCCAATTTGCCTGCTATTTGTGGATTTGCATGTAAATGGGACCTTAGAAGAGATGACAGTTCACTCGAATCTCTAACAGATTCCCTACTTATTCAAAGAATACAAGCTCTTGTGGCGTAAAAGAGAATAAAAGAATTAAAATACTAAAAATATTAGAGAGATTATTACCTTTACAGATAGTAACGTAACAGTGTCCTGAATTCCTAAGATATAAAAGAAGTTTTGAAACGTACAATTCAAGGTCATAGCTTTTGATAGCACAGTTCATATAAACGTTAAAACCATGAGATAAAAGATTATATTTGATATAATGAATTAATTGTACGATGAAATTCGTAATATCTCGTCTGATATTTAAATTCTTTTCAAAAAGAAAATCCTTATACACATCTTTTGAATTATTCAGTCAGAAAAAAATGCAAATTATGCGTTCAATTAAGTGAAATTGGTATTTAATGAACTATGTAAAATGACAAAATAATTTTAGTAATGGATACTCATTTGAACAGAAAAGGAATAAGAAAATTTATGCATAGAATATTATTGCTAATGATATTGTGTTGACGACAATTTCATAATTATCCTCTTTCGACGCATGTGTTTAATTTCAACACTTAAACAAACAGTTCTTGGTTATTTAAATAGCTAACTATTACTGCGTTATTGGATCGTCTAATGAATTACTAGACAATTAAGTAGCTACAAACATAATAACATGCAAAATGATGGTAGCAACAAAAATTGCTCATTGGAAGCGATAAAAATATAATTATTTTAAATGTAGACTATAAGCGAAGAATAATATTTAAGCTGCATGGTTTTCCATTTTTGGCGGCATATCCTGGCATTATATAACGTTTTTTGATCTGACGAAATTGATCGACGGTATGAGATGTATAATTACCAATAAACATTTTTTATACTGACCGTACATAAAAAAACCGCAAAAGATGAAGTTATAGAAGATTTGGTTTAGAAATTAATAATTTAATTTATTTGATATTACACTATATAAAATTACTACTATTATTCCCAATTACTTATTGAATAACAAAGTATCTGCCAACTAAGATAGAAATGTTGATTATAGAATATTCATAGAAGTGTTTTGATACAGTTAAGCTATACGTTCTTTTCAAGACTGACACACATGGCATCAAAAACCGGTTATGCTCTAAAGAATTAATTGAAAAACTCCCTTAAACATACTATATATATACACTTACATGAATGACAGAAAAAGCTGCAGAATCATCTAATTTATATTTATACTTTTATATACCACTGGGTTATTTTTTAAATTACAAAATTAAATTATCTGTCTTATTTATGTCTTTATCATAAATTTGCTATGCAAATGATACTGTTTAAATTCTTGACAGATTTATATCTATTTTAGTACTCAGCTTAAAACTGACAAACCCTTCATGAAATTCTAATTTAGTCTCGTATTTAACAGAAAAATTTAACTAAATATTTATATAATGAATGCCAAACATTAAAAAAAAAATAATACTATACACATTTTACGCTATGTTTGATATTTTAAGCAGTTGGATATCACACTTAAAATTTATTTAAAGTTACGTAAATCGCAAAAAGAAATTATCAAGGTTTTTTTTCTGGGGGAGAAATAAATCTCAAAACTACGGTAAATGTTTTGCGCTTAATTTTATGAATAAAGCACGAGTTCTAAAAATAACTTTTTTTTCAATTTGCGTCAACAGATTAAAATAATAACCTTATCGCTGAAAATTAAAATTATTTCAGTGATTTCGTTCTTTCCAGATTGCAACCGAAGGGAGACCAATTATTACATTTGCAATTTCTCTGAAGATTGCGTTTCATTATTATTCATAAAACAGATTTATTTTAAAGGTAAATACATTACGGAACTCTTCACTTTATTACTTCCTCATTTATTAACATTAAAATCGTTTCATTACGATAAAGGAACTTCGCTGTTTTCTTGATATGTTTTTATTCGCTATTCTGATTTATTCTGTTTAAATTCGCGGCATCTTTCGTATCTTCTCGCCCGATTGAATGTATTTAAAAATTTGCTTTAAACTCAGAAAAGGAATACATTCTTATTATGTAACCGTTCATACGGATTATGATTAATTTACGTTTATTGTAACGTGACATTTTATCATAATTTGTCCTATTTGCCCAAATTTTTAAATTCAATTAGACGATAAGTGTTTATCTATATAAAACAATATTGACTTAATAAATGTTTCAAAGGACGTATAAATCTTCATTCTTATATGCTTGCATTTGTACAAAAATTCTACAATTGATACAAATAATTGTGTTGGTTATTATGCTTTTCTGTAAATTAATTTCTGTTTATTACTAAATTTATATGTGTAAATATAATGAATATTTGTAGGGCTGTAGTTAACTTTTTAAGCTACAGAAATTAAAATTTAGTAACGAATATTAATTATGTAACATTTTATACAAATTCCTTTCTATTTGCTACTGAATTTATAATTATATACAATATAGATTAATAAAATGAGCTACAAACAAGAATTTCACCGACTCTGTCTTCCCAAATGAATTATGTTATAATTTGGACTGCTCACGTGAATTCGTCAAATATTACAGAGCTTGTTCAAATGTCGCTTTCTTCCGGAGTGTTTTATTAAGTGTGTTATCCTAACTGGCTTTATAGTGTGAGACGCAATTATATATCGTGGGTAATCTCGCCTATTCCAAATTGACCTAAAGAGTGGGAGCTACATCAAGGATATTATGAAGCTTTAGCTTCTCGATAGCAATGCATTCCACAACTGTATTTCAGTAGTCAATAACTGTCCGCATGTTTCTCGGACTGTAAAAGCCTTCAGTGCATGACAGGCTCCTTTTCTACTACGCTTGGCCGTTCCCCTGACATCTCACCCATTGAGCATGTCTGGGATTATACTGGTTCATAATTCACTCATCAGATTGAAAGTACGATTGAGCTTTGACATCAGATAGAGGGCATCTGGAATGTCATTTCTCAGCGTAACATTCAGAATCTGTATGAATCGATGCCTCGACAAAAGTAAAAGTTCTCTTCGCTGGTCGTGGTGGTGGCCCAATATTTTATTTCAATACATTTATTTTTGTTTTACTGCTCTTTAAATGCGATAGCTTATTTTTGACACAATAAGTAATACGCCAAATAAATTTCTTTTATTTCTGATAATCTATCCATAGTGCTGCAAATTTCACAAACAGTAATGAACAAAGATTTTGAATTTTATTGGGTATTTCTTTTTTAAAAAACTGACTTCATCCAGTTTCAAAGTATTGTAATTTTTAAATGCAATTTAAATGGCAAAATACAAAAAAAAATCAGTTTGAGAAAAACAGGCGAACTGTGTAAACAAAGAATCGTTGAAAAGTACCAAGTCCTTGCACATAAATTTAACGCTAGAATGAGCGAGTTATATTCCTATTTGAAGATTTTTTTTTTTTTTTTGCTAATGATATATATTTATATTTATAGACGATTAAATTGGTACTGTAAGAAGTAAGCATTGGATTCAAATGAAATTGAATAGAAATAAAGATGTCAAAAAGTTACATTTGATAAAAAAAATCAGACAATTATAAACTTACAAATCTTGATCAGCCCCCTTTAAATGATGCATCGAGCTGAAACTGGTCTTCAGGTGGTCCTCTCATACAGTCAGAATCCTCACTAAATAAAGGACATATTACATATCCAGAGAGTCTGAAGGCTATAGAAGAGTTTGAACCTTCCGTAGGAAGTCCTAAGAAACCCGAACATCGAGCGACTACTACTATGCTTGACCTGGAAAACCGGCCAAGATTGGAGACACATGGAGATTTAGAACTACATCCGCTGTTAATCTCACCTATCGACATCAGAGTGGAGCAACTATTGTAGAGGCTCTGACCCCTCCCCTGAGATGTGGGGGCATTGTATCGCTCGATAACGAGTATCGCTCCTCAGGGTGCCCTAACATGATGTTTCCAAAAAGACTTAACAATACATATCGCCAATCGGAGGTGCTCCACGTAGCTCAGCTTTGGCAGAAGGTGTCCCGATGTTAAGAATTGCAAACGTTAAGATTTATTTTTACTAAGTATTTATAATGGATAAACAGGAGTCCTTGTAGCATCTTATAAAGTGTAACCAGTCACTGATGGATCCATGAATGTTGGCTCAGGAAACACCGTATGTGGAATCAAGAGTGTACACTACTCCCAATACTTTCAGATGGAACATTCAGAACGGTTGGTCAAATGCAAAACACGTCTTTTCAAACACCTTTCGGTAATGAGACTAGCAATGTTGCCCCTTTTAAACACGTTTATAGTAACAAAACAAAAAAAAATCCTCTTGGAAATTCCGTTATTCTTTTTAATGACATATACTTTTTCTATCAAATTTTGTTTCTAAAGTTAGCCTTTTTTTGTATCCTGTGTCCCTTAAATATCAAATTTAAAATATTTCTTGTATAGAAGGTGATATTGATTTAGCGCAACTTTCTTGAATATGGCCTTTTGAATATTTTGTATTGTTTACAAATGTTAAAAAAGCAATTGAGATGAATTGCAATAAGTTAGAAAAATATAGGACACTCCCGTTACAATAGAAACTAATTAAATTGAGGTAAGACTGTAGATTTATGATTTGTATTATAAATAATAATCAATAAGGAGCGTCTGACTTTCAAAATTTTCAATCTTTGAAATTAACTTTGATGATTTATGTTCCGTATATTTTGAACTAAATAATCTTTTCTCCTATTAAATCAAGGTAACCTTTACGTAATTTATATGAAACTATATGCTAAAAAGTAGAAAGTTTTCTCTGATAAAACTGAATTTCAAACTTTTCATCTTATGCTATACATAAAGCGCCTAAATGCATCATGCAAGATTTCTATTATCCTACGTTTTAACAATGAACATAGATTTTACAGTATATTGCGTGCACTGTCACATAGTGTCACTCATATTTCAGACTGAATTTCCATGATAGGTGATGCATCATAGTGAGAATATATGTACAAACCTTCTAATTGGTTTAGTTATTTTTGTTTATATTCAGATCGTGCATACAATTTTGTCATGTCAATCCTAATAAGTTGAAAACGTAAATGGAGCAACTGACATGAATTCACAAAATGATTTATCAGAAAACTTCATTGGGTTAAAAGTTGTACATCTTTGACTGAAAGCTTTTTGTTTTGTTTTGAGAATGATGGAGGATCTGTCAATTTCCCTCTTTCTTGATTTTTTCCCAAAATTTATTCTATAGTTTTGAAGTTTTACTTAT
>BMAV01010391.1:0-10411 GCA_019973955.1 Trichonephila inaurata madagascariensis
GGGGGATTCTCTAATTTTAGTAATAACGCCCCCCTATGCCTACTATCTACACACAAATTATAACAGATGAAAGAACTCAACGAGGAGAACCTATGATCTGAGTTTCATTAACGAAGCTCAAAAATCCTCGGAGCTATGCGAGATTTAAAAATTTTTTGAAACATTAAAATAATTTAAAAATGTTAAACATGGGTGAAGAAATGGGGCTATTGTCCTGAAAAAATATATCTAGGATACTCATAGGGAGAACAATCGAATCCAGCTGGTGCAGTCAACCAAGGTGGCATAGGATTCGAGTGATTACTGGGGAAGCCCTGTAGGGGGGAGAGCACCGGAAGAGACCAATTCCAAGTAAAGCTCCCCCCAATAAAAAAATATGGCGGACCTCCAAAAATCAAATTCCAAGCTCAATTCCTTAGGGGGGTGAAATTTTTTCCACAGTCCCCATTGGATTAACATGGGAGTATGATATTTTAGTGCTTAAGCCCTCCTCATGCCTACATAATGGGAATGAAGTAGATGACTGGATGAGTCTCGATGAGTGGAACAGTTGGTTTAAATCTCAAGTCCGAGACCCAAACAAAAGCCAAGATATTGTGAATTTAAACAAATTTAACAAGTTTAAAACAATTAAAAACTATTGAAGAAATAGCCCTATGAGCATGGAATTGTAATAACTGGAAGAGTAGATAGAGAAGGATCGAATGAGCCAGGTCTGAATGGACTGTGAGGCTCGGGTGCCGAGATATTGGCAAAAAAGCTGTAGGGGGGAAATGCACCAGGGGGGATGCGACCCAACAGATATGGTTTATAACAATAGTTATTACGATTCCCCAAATATCAGTCCCCTAGCACCAAAAAAGTGGCATGTTAAAAAATTTCCTACCCCTTAGGAATAACATGGAGGACTGATATTTTAGTGGGCAAGCTCTCCCCTATCCCAGCCACAAGCACATAGATATCAAATACATGTGGGTGGGGGAGGGGCACGCCAATTTGATCGACACCCACATAACCAATATCCCTCAGTAACTTCCAAAGTTATTAGACAACGGTGTGCGCGCATCGTAAAAATTTACCCTCATCATTTTTCTCTAACGCACAAAAAGAAGTATAACTTCAAAAATATAAATTTTCGGAGAATTAAATTTTTTCAGAAAATGTTGATGCAAAAAAAAATTCAAATTACAATTCAGACGAAAATTACCTTGAAGAAACACCGGGATTTCGGGGCAGGAAACCCTACATGTAAGAGATGCTGCTAGCTAACATGCTTGGACCTCGTCACTCCCTCCGTTGGCTTCGGAAATTATTCCAAATTGCATCTTGCATATCTGCCAGTTGGTTTTTCCGTCATAGGTGGGCGATTTGAGAGGCAGACACAGGCACAAACTTGATTTTGTTCTCCTTATTCCCACAAGCGATAAGCTTCTTTCCGAGATCTTCCACTGGCTGTGACATAAGACTACAATTTCCAGTCATTTCTTCAATTCTTTCAACTTTCTCTCTAATCCTTTGTATTTCCTTTTTTATCTTCTCTTCAACTCTACTCCGATTTTTTCTTCCATTTTTACCACTATTTTCTCTTTCACACTGTCGATTTTCTCTCTTCTAGAGTATTCCACAAATCTTCTTGATATTTCTGCATATTTTTCAAACCTTTTTCTCCATTCTTTCCTTCAACTAATTCTTAGTCTCTTCTTGGCTTCTCAGCGTGTTCTCCAGACCTTTCTTAGTCTCTTCTAAGCCATTTTTCAAAGCATTGATGCCTTCCAACAGAGCCTTTAGTTGTTCATCCATCGTTCGTGTTATAGGTATAAAATCTCAACTTCTGGAGCCAAACTGTTACGTAGATCGGGGTTCGAGGATTTTATGCAATTACTCGCAAAGAGCAAGACAGTTATTCAGGGGCAATGGAAATTTATTGTTCAAAAGTAATCCCTGATTTACAGCAGTTATATTTGCACAATAAATTTCAGAAGGCCTTCACATCTTCTACGACATTCAGACACAACTGTCAATGTCTAAAATGCAAGTATGTAAAAGATTATTCACAAGCACTTGCTCGTTCTACATAACACCCGAAATAATAACCCTTCACTTGTCAACTCTTCACGGTCAAAACAAGACTTACTCATTTTTGACAAGCGACTCCCCATTTACAGGTCTCATGCATTCATCTCGAAAAATCCGCTTGCTGTGATATTAGTAGGTTTCTCCCGTAATTTCCAGAAAAATCCATATGGTCTAGAACTCGCATAAAATGGTCACCAACATTGTCGCCAAAATGATACCAACTTGGCTCTCTCGCCAAGATTTCGTCAAGTTTCCATTGAATCGGCATTATAATGTAAGAAACGGCGTTACTTGCGAATATTTAATTTAAATATAAAATAAAAATACAACTTAGAATAATATAAACGTATTACACACATCTAAATATAAATCATTTACTCAAAATTCATTATAATATTAATTAATATTATAATAAAAAAATTTTATAAATCATACAAGTTGGGATCACCAAGATTCAAAGATTCGTCAATATTACTCAGTTAATATCTTTATTAGGGATTTAGAGCAACAAAGGCTATTATCCCAATCAATATTACTCAAGAACAGATAGAAAAGACAAAATTTCAAAAAGACAGGGAAGAAAATGTAAAATGTTGCCACAGCTGTTATTGAATATTTAACGGACAATGTTATTAAAAAATTAATTTATTTATGATTTATGAAAAACAATACTGTAACTGCGATTTATGTTTTTACTGGGTTGAAAGTAATGAACCAAATCTCGGGGTAAAATATTACACTTAATAAACTAAATATCACCATTACAAAATTCTCTGTGTTCTAAAAGACTTTACCAGACAAATACCATTAAACATTTAGAGCAGGGGTGCCCAACCCAAATCGGTTGGTGAGCCAAGTAAAAATTTACTAAACTGAGGTGGGCCACACATATCAAAGTAAAACAAATTATTCAAAATATTTTATTATCGTACAACATTCAATATATTTTATTACCTTAAAATTAATGTGACACTTGTTTTTGTATTTGACTTCAGATTTTTTAAATATCAACGGATAATTTAGTTGACGCGCATCATAGTTGATTGGTCATGTTTTCAACGAGCAACCTGCTGAAATACTTTGTTTTTATCAGGTTAAATTTGGAAAAAAATGACTCGCAACGAGAAGTTCCAAATGCTGATATAATGCGCATAGCCAATCGTTTTAAATTTAGAAATTTATCTTCGAGGATATATTTTTGAAAATATTCAATCTTATTCCTTTCGCACAGGCTTTTTAGCTCGATGCTTGATTGAAATTCTATTAGCTCCATTTGTAAATATGGAGACGCTGATTTCACCTCTACATTAAATGGAGCTAAAAATATTGTAAACATTTCCTGAAACTTTTGTATGTAGGAGAATCTGGTGTTGAATTCTTCAAATAATTTTCTGATTTCCATAGAATATTTGAAGAGGTTTTTATGGTCACTTTTATAGTCATTTAACAATGGGAAATGAATCAAATTGTTTGACCGCAATTGATTTTCATAAAGCTGCAGCTTTGCTACAAAGGCTTTTATATCTTGATAACAATCGGTAATGAACTTATTTTCACCTTGTAACTTCTGGTTTAGCTCATTCAGTTTCATTGTTATATCTGTTAGAAAACATAAATCTAGAAGCTATTGCTCATCCGAAAGTTCACTTATATTATGACCATTATTGTTCATGAAAGTGTTAATTTCTTCCCTTAATTTCCAAAATCACAATAAGAAGTTTCCGCGACATAACCACCGAATTCTGGTGTAATAAATGGTATCACCGTATTCAGATTCCAGTTCCCTAAGATATTCTTGAAATTGACGATGCTTCAATGGATTGTTTTTAATTGAATTAATTACCTTGACTACAACTTTCATCACATGTGACATATTTAACACTTGTGCACATATATACTCGAGGTGCAAAAAACAATGACAAATTAACATTTCAAAATAATTTGTACTGTTTCCTAAAGCTTTTGTGTGATCGAAAATTAAAGAAACAGCACACCAACATTTTTTCCAACCATTGAAGGGGCTCCATCTGTTGCAATGCCTACAAGATTTTTCAAATCTATCTGACGACTTTGAGCGCAATTTATGACAGCATCCTTAATATCTCTTCCGGTGGTAGTACCTTTCAAACTCTCAAGTTCGAGTAGTTCTTCAGTAATATTCATTTGACTATCGACACCTCTAATAAAAATAGCAAGTTGAGCAGCATCATTTATATCTGACGTTTCATCCAAAGCCAGTGAAAAATATACGAAGCTAGTTGTAGTTGTGTTTAGCGATGCACAAACCTCAAGTGAAATGTTTTCTATTCTTCTTTCTACAGTTTGACGTGACAGACTAATTTGTGTAAAGAGATCCAGTTTTTCTGGACAGATTTCTTCAACTACGGCAATTAGACAGCCTTTGATATAATTACCGTTGTGACGGCTCATGCGTCCTTTCTCTGACATAACCTCTGTGTTCTTTGACGGCCACAATTAATGGCAAATCTTTTCCAACCTAAATCCAAGATGTGAAACGAAGGATAGATGCAAATAAGATAACCTTTAAAAGGACAGAAATTTTAGTAAGCGTGATGGCAATTTAGAGAAAGTTCAGTTCAGAAAAGGTAGAAGTGTAAATTGACGGCTTACCCATGAATCACGGAAATCTCGCCATCAATTCAAGGTACATACCATTGTACTCGAGCCTAGATGAATATCTGAAGTTGATTGGACCGTTGCTTAGAATTCAAGGTAGGAAGATTATATTCAGAATTCAAAATATATTTTTAGGTTTGGGGAGTAGGCGGATATAATATAATTATATAGATAACTGACCCAAACCGCAATCTGTAAACTACCAGTTTTTGGGGTTTTATTCTCATTAATATAAGTTTTTTCGATATATAAAAATTTAAGTTAAATTTCTTAATAAAAATTAGCAAAAAATTTCCCAAAAAATGTCTCATCATTTCGAAAAATCCCACCCCTCTAACTTACCTGAAACCCAACGATATGGTGGGCAAAGATCAACCATATCACAATCCCCCAAAACCGGTTATAATTTATATGACTCTGGGTTAGGAAATCAAGGGGGGGTTTTGGTTTTTTTCCAAAAATTTCTTTTGGGGTCCGGGGAATGTGAATGAATTTCTCAGGCCATACACAAAAAAAAATTACAAAGAAATACCTAAGTGATTTAGCATTTTTATTTGAAATGTCTTTTCCCGGGAAGGGGCCTGGTTGGTATCTAATATTCGGATCAGTGTTAGTGCAGGATCCCCCGGGATTTCGCGCAGCTAAAGGAAAGGATTAGCGAAAAGTTTTCCCCCGCAATCAAAAAAAATAAAAAAGAGTTAGAAGCGGGGTTTTTCCCGGTCCCAGCGGGGAAGAAATCGGGAACCAACAGATTTTGTTTACGATTTGCTCAAAAATACATAAACCCCAGAACAAAAAGGATGTCGCAGGCGGATTTGGTTGATCCCATTGTTTTTAGACTCAAACCCACAAGCCCAGGACTTTTGGGGAAGCCCAAAAATCCGCAGAAAATGGTACAATTTTTAGAAATCTTAGCTAAATTTAAAAGAGAGGTATTCTTACAAATTTAAAAAGGGGGTTTTCAGAATAGTGATAATGTGGAAAAACGGACTCAAAACCGCCTTTGGGTGTCTAAATTGATAATCCCCCGAAAAAAGGGGGTTTTTGAAGTTGGGCGTAGAACCAAAAAAAATGGCAGAAATGATTCTAGAGGGGACTTTAGGGAAAGGCCGTCAAAAAAATAACGGTTCAGGGGTAGGAATAGATTTCCAAAAATGATGATCCAGATTCAACGAAAAGGGGGTACCCAAATTTTAAAAAAATCCAAATGATAATTTTAATAAAAGGGGGCCGAGAAAAGGGGGTTCAGGAGGGAAATTTTAATAGGGGGATAGGGTCAAAGGGGCGGTTTAAAATTTTTTAAAGTTAAGAAGTTCAAAATAATCAAAACAAATCGGGGTGGATATACCCAAAAAAACTTTCTCCGATATGTATATCACCCCCTGGAACTTCCCATTTTCCTATTTTATTTAAATAACACATTTTTAAAGCCTTGGACACCGGGCAGGAAAAACCCCTTTATATCGGAAGAAATATATAAAAAAATTTTTTTTTGAAAAAGTAAAAATCCGAAATCAGGTGGGAAAACACGGGAAAGGGGGGAAATGTCAAAAAAATAGGAATTGTAAATTGGGTATTTAAACAGGGGGTTTCAAAACCTTGGTTTTTTTTTCATGTTTTGACGGTTTGGAATACCTTTGTATTCTTGGGGTTGATTTCATAAAATGGATCAAAAAATTGTTTTTTGACTTTGATCGAAAAACGTTGAAGATTTCCCCATTCGCAAAAATAGAAATTTGGGTTTAAAAGTTGAAGATGAAAATGTTTAAATAGATCTTCTAAGACAAAGTTGGAGGATAAGCAAAAAACAGGAATTTACAAAAATTTTTTTAGTAGTTTTTTAAAAAATTAACCCCCAGACAAACCAGGTCTTACTCATTTTTATACCATGAAATTGATACGGGGGATAATCCACCATTGGGTTTGGATACAAATATGATCAGAAAAAAAAAAGGGTAATAGATTATCATATTTTAAAAAAAATGTTAAGAGGGAAAAAACCATTGTTCCAATTCAATCCTCCAAAGCGTCACCCCGTTGTAAATTTAAAAAAAATAATGGGGTTTTCCCCCCGGATAATCCGGAAGCATATAGATTTGCGGTGGGGTATGGAAACAAAATTCGATCACTAAGTATTCACGATCCCCCTTACCTTTAAATGATGATTTAATAACGAATACCCCCTATACGACAATAATGTCATCTCTTTATCTAAGAGTGGGTACTTTCAAATGGCAAAAACCCGTGATATTGTTAAGACCGCATTCGTAGTAAAAAGTGGCACTTACGCATTCCGGCGTATGCTATTCGGCTTATCAGGAGCGGCTCCCAATTTTCAAAAGGCAATTGACCAATCCGGAACCGGTGATGGGGGAAGATTGTGAAAGTTATATGGAGACGTAATTATTACGTTCCATCTTCCTCACCATGTTGAGCATTTAAGGGAGGTTTTTTTCGTTATTGCAAGATGAAGGATTGACATTAAATAAGGATAAATGTAAATTTGGGAGCGATGAATTGAAGTATTTACGATTGATTATTAGTAAGGAAGGAATCAAAACGGACAAGACAAAGGTTCGAGCCATACTGGAGATGAAACCACCGGAACTCAAGGAGTATCAAGTTTTTGTATCCCAATGGTACGGAAAATTTTTTAAAAATTAAGCTGATCTTTGTGAACCCCTTTAAAAATCTTAAAGAAAATTTAAAAAATTCCGGTCAATGATGCCAGAAGGCATTCGACGCGGTCAGGCGGCCATAACAAAGGCGCCAGTTTTAAAATTGCCGGAGTTTAAAAAGCCCTTCGAATTTTTTACAGATGCCAGTTCAATAGGTTTGGGAGCTGTTCTCAATCAGGAACAAGGACCAGTTATATTTGCTTCACGTACTCTGAACGACGCGGAGAGGAATTATACGGTAACCGAAAGAGAATGTCTAGCAGTAGTATGGGCTTTGAACAAATTCCAAACATATTTAGGAGCGATACCAATTAAAGTTATTACAGATCACGCTGCTTTAACACGTTTAATGCATGGAAAAAATTTGTCGAGTAGGATGATCAGATGGGCACTCTAGCGGAATTTAATATAGAATGGGAACATAGACCTGGAACTCAAAATGTGTTGGCGTACATTTTATCTCGAAACCCGGTTGAAAGTATAATGGGAGACAAAGTTAATTGTGCAATAATCAGAGATCTAGTACCTACGTCGCGAGAACAGTTAATAACAGAGAAAAAAGAATAACCCAGAATTGGGGTCATATCTATAGATATTTAGAAAACCCGAAGAAACTCTGTTAATGCGACGATATGTGAGAATTGGTCCCGCGACTTCCGTCTAATTGAAGGCTTGTTGTTTTATGCGCCCGCAACGTCGTTGGGTGAAATGCGTGTATATATTCCAAAGCCTTTAAGACATGAAATCATGGGGGAATTTCATGACAAAAAAGCAGGTCTTTTTGACCGAAAAAATCAAAAAAATACGGAACGTTTTTTTACCGTATATGAGAAAAATTTATTGATCAATATATCTCTACATGCCATAGGGCCAAGTTAATAAATATAAAAACGCTTTCCGGCTGGTCGATTAAACGGGTTTTACCAAATTACCCAAAAATGAAAAGGGCCCTTAGTTTTTTAAGGTCCGTACCCTTTACATCGAAAGTGAGACGTAATCATTATGTTTTAGATTACCCATCATTTCCCGCAAAAAGGGGTGAAATTTTACCTCTTTAAAAAAGGGATCGGCTCGTATAAAAGCGGATACTTTTTGATAATTTTTATATCGCGTTTTAAAGCTCCAATAAAAATTTAAAAAGGAAACGGGGTTTTCCCCAAATTTTTATCCGGGAAAATTTTTAACCAAAGTGAAAAAATTTTAAAGCATTTTAAAGGGCGTTGCATATAGACCACAAGGTAGGCAGGGGAAAAAGTAAATCGAGATTTAGTGCAAATGATTGCAAATTATGTTAAAAATCAACACGATACTTGGGACCAATTTAAAGTTTTTACGCTACGTAAGGAGAGTAACGAGGAAAAAAAACCCCAGTTTTTTTGGGGTCGAAAGTTGATTACCCCTTTTCAAAAATTAGTAATGATTTCAAACGGAACTGAATTTCAAAAGAAATATTGAAAATTAATTCTGAAGCTAGACAAAGAACAAAACTAAGATGAAAGATGGGAAAGATATTATAATGACAAAACGGATGTAAAAATTTAAAGGTATTTTTTCTTATTAGAGACAAAACCCTTTTAAGTTCGCAGCTAATAAAATTTTTCCCGAATTCAAAAAAAATTTAAGGTCCGTAAGAGGGAAAAAAGAAAATAAAAAAGAAAGGGGGTCAAAAAAAGGTTAACCGTCAATTTTTGGACGGAAGAATATATCGTAAAGGGAAAATGTGACGAGGTTGAGTTGGGAACATCGCTGGGATGTATAAATTTCAGTCGGAAACGAGTAGTTTGGAAAACGACATCGAAGATCAAATGGTCACAATAGGGGAAAAAAAAGGGTCAAGGTAAAGGGGGAGTTAGAGGAAAAAGGGATAAACCCAAGTCAAAGCAATGTAAAAAACCCGGAGGGGGCCGATAAGCGCGGATCATTTTATCGATCACTACCTACCTTTTTTTAGTAATAAGACAAAATTAAAAAAGGGTCCAGATAGAGGAGAAAAACGGTCGTATGGATCGGGCCGGACCACGGGGGAAAATGTGCCCAATAACATAAATAAAAGACCATTTATCGGATTTTTTTAAGAGGAAAAGAACCGATGGGCATTTGGGTTCAACTAGGGCCAACCCGACCACCCCAAAAAGGGTCAGGACCCCCCGGCCAATGGGAAGGTCAAGCAAGTAAAAAAACGAAAGAAAACGACCCTACATCAGGCCTCGGGTCAAAGTACCCGAGGTGAGAAAGGGCCATAGCACCTTTTTCGGAAGATAGTGGGGACAAGCCCCTAAAAAACAGATTGTATTGTTTCATTTTTTTTTTCTTTCCAACCAGTGGTCGGAAAATTTTTCAAAGAAGGAAATCTGGGGTGTTTAAAGTTATAATCCAAGCAAAAGGACACTACAATGAGTGTATATATATTAAAATATATATTATATATATTTTGAACTTTTGACTTGTAAATTTTTTTCTCAATTATGGAAAAAACAATTTAATTTCATTTGTTTACTTGTGTAATTGTGAGATCGACAATTCCTTTGGGTTTTTTGTTTTTAAAGATTTATTGAAAATTTTTGTAATTGTATAGTGTGTATATTATGTTTTTATTGCCCCTATTAAGGTGTATCTGGTTCAGGGAAACGCGGTGTCGGTCACTAAAAATCATTCCCTTTTCGCATCATTGGGGGTTTTAAAGGAACCAGATGCGGGGGGACATGAAAGTTTTTTTGTAATTTAAAAATATATATAATGCATAAAATTGTGAAACATACTGCTATCATGTTTGGGCGTTTTCGCGTCCCTGCTAACTCTCCTATGTTCTTTTGGCCCACGATTAATGGGAAAACCTTTCCAACCCAAACCCAAAAAGAAAACGAATCAACATAAAAGATATACTTTAAAAGGATAGAAGTTTGGATAAGATATAGCGGCAAGTTTGAAATAGGTGTGGGAAACTTTCAGATCAAGAGTTAGCAGTCCGATAGCTTTGGTAGGGAAAAAATTCAATATAAAGAAGTTAAAAATTTGCTTTG
>BMAV01010392.1:0-33703 GCA_019973955.1 Trichonephila inaurata madagascariensis
GAAGAATAGATGGGGTGGGTTCGCCCCAATCGAAGACGTCACAAAACATAAGTAGACGATTCGTACTTTTTCACAATTAAAGCTTTTATTTTCTCGTAATCTCTTAGTTGCATTACTAAAATATGGACAACTTTCTCGCCAATTAACTTCATTAGAATTTCGGATCTATGCCATATTTTTAACTTAAATGCTCTTTCTTCTGAATCAAAATATAGACCCCATGTTTCATTTTTTCTTATCTTCGATCTCTTGCATGAAAATAATCTTTTTTCTTTTCAATTATCTTCGCTAGCGCTTTTCTCTCGTTCACTCGTTGAGTGGAGGGGGGCTGGCTGCATGACAATAATAATTATATAAAAAAGATAAAAGTTCAGGAAAAGAGGGCAGGAAATGTTTACTTTAAAAAAAACACTCTTAAAAAGTTTTTAATTGAAAACTAAGCGAGCGTCTTCCAAAACGAGTACGATTGCCGAATAAAGCCGAGGAAAACCAATTGAGTGTAACGCAGCCTACCCTGACGCTTCATTTAGATTCACTCTTCAGCAAAATGCGCCTAAAGAAGTTATCATTTTAATAAATATAGTGATAGAAGCTGTGTAACATACGGATTACTTCTAATTTTTTAATTGTCTTTCTTTATCCGACTCAAAGGCTTGTTAAACATGAACAGTATATCTCCTAATTTTTTTTGAATCACTGTCATATGACGAAGTTGAAATGTAAGTAGGCACCCCATTTTCCACATCCACACATGGGCAAAAACTTTGCATTTTGAATGATTTAACGTAACAACATATCTAGTAATACCCACGATGTATATCTGTGTATAATAAATATGACATATCTACATTATAAAATCTGTTAGTTCAAGATTCCTTGGCAATGCTATATTTTAGTAAGATAAAGCGATTGATGAGAGTAAAAATGAATGTTGATTGGTTTGATTTAAATTGCTTTTGAATCCTACGAAATCATAAGTAACGAGCTTTGGATGACACAATAAAGTAGTAAGTGGGAAACTTAACCACCCTAGTGTTTTACGGTCCTAATTTCTATGCTAAATCAAATGAACATTGACATACGTACAGATAGAAGATGAAAGAAAAATCAAATTTACTAACGAATTTATTAGGTTCATTCAAATGAAACCCCTGGTCAGTGCGTCTAACTTTGCATTGCACGTAAGGTGGCACCATCTATCGGTAGAGATAATGACGCGTGCACAACGATTGACGTTTCATAACGACAGTGTGGTTTCACGTCGAAGAGAAGGTGGTCACACAAGTTATCGTCCACTACTGAACATGCAAGCGAATAAGAAGGAACAAGGAGGGATTCGATTTTAATGGCGGAGGGAGTTGGAGGTGGTGGAATGCATCGACAGATGAAAGCTGTTTACGGTGAGTACAGTCTGTGTCGTTAAAGTATTGTAGAATGGCGCAAAAGATTCCTTGAAGAGCGCGAGTTACTGGAAGACGACCTGGACAGGCTCATCGTGTCATCACACCGGAAATGATTGCAGAAGTGATTGCTTTAATCTCGGACAACCGCAGAATCACTATGGACGATGTCCATTGGTTATTACAGCGTGGGCACCACTCACACCATAATAAATCAACACTTGAACTCTTTCGAAAAATTTGTGTGCAGTGGGTTCTCAACCAACTGACCGCCGAACAGCGCAATACTCGAATTGCGCTGTCATTGAGTCATGTGCAAGGTTATCATGAGGAGGAATACGGCTTTCTGTCGTAAATTGTCACTGGTAATGAAACATGGGGTCACCATTTTGAACCCGAAAGCAAGCGTCAGAGCAAGCAGTGGAAACGTGCGACTTCATCACCGCCAAAGAAATCAAAGGCCGTGCACACCGGTTCTGGTGAGGTCATGATGTCCTTTTTTTACCACAGGGGTTCTTTGCTTATTGATTTTGTGGAACGGGGAACCACCATCAATTGCCAGCTTTATCAAGCCTCTTTATAGAACCATAAACAAGTCATCAAGTCGAAACACCCAGCCATGTTGTCCAATGGCGTTATTTTCCTGTATGATATAAATGTGCCAACAGTTTTAGCAACTATTTTTGAATATATGTACTATGTATAACTATATTTTTAAGTAAATAAAATCGTTATCAATACTTTCCACTATAGTGGCCGGGTTTCATTTAAATGCCCCTTATACTAACTATACTTATGTGGAATGCTGTCACATTAACTCGGTTGCTGTGATGCAGTCTTAAACTGAAGGTTTTTTTAATATGATTTCACTTTTTTTAATACTAAGAAAAACTGTGAACTTTTAATCTCTAATTTCCGCAACATTTTTTTTTTTTCTAATTTAAAGGGTCTATTCATATAGAGGGTGTTGCCGAATTCGACGGAAAATTCAGAAGGGTGATAGTAGGCAGCATGGAGACTACAAGTCAACACAGAACATGGAATCGCAATCCATGTTTAGTCAGAGTAATTCTCAAGAATAGTTATGAAGGGTCTGATGTTAAGTGGAAAGAAAAGGGGTAATAAGATGCAACGCTTGATTACAATCCGCACATTGCAATTGATCTTTTGACATCAGAAATACGACAAGTGATTGTCACAGGAATTATTCAGAGTTGTGGCCGCGTAAGTAATAGCACAGCTGACACCACTGTAGCCTTCGGCGTCTTGCACACAAGCAATTTCTAGTGGCCCAAGAAAAAAAAATATCCAAGGGATTGAGGTCCATTCGTTATTTAATAAATATAACATATTATGATGAATAGTAGGTAATCAGGAGACGAAACCATTATGCTATAAGATATCTAATGAAATAACTTCCATGTTTTATAATCCATGTTCAAATACTTTTGAATGGAATGAATTTTCTGGAAAATGAATCCTTTAACTATATTCAGCTCTAAATTAATTGCATAGATAAATACCATGCTTTCTATGGAGCTGGATAGTAATGATCAGGGGCGTAGCCATATCATTGCTACAAGATACCAAACTACAAGGACCCCAACGTGTGTAAGCAAGAAATCGTAAAATGGTCTGGTCTTATTAACAGAGTTTCCATTTACGTTTATAAAATTGTCTGTCACAGGCTTCGAATGGTTGAAATGTCCACACGAGCTTCCCAACACTGTTCCCACGCTTAGAAAATCTTTAAAAAAGCAGGTATCATTTTACACAAAATAATGAGAAGACAAAGACTGGGTAGGCCTCGAAAAGGAGCCTAAATATTTCTTTTTATAGCTGCTTGTCAGAAATATCATTTGAAGTAAAATAGATAAAATTTAGAACGAGAAAAATCAATTCGAAATGTTGTTGCTTGTAAATGACGACATTCCGTTTGCTTGTAGATAAACGTCGAAAAATGAACCTATACAAGAAGGCTTGGTCCTTAGTGTGAAATTTGTCCACACGTGGTCCAATGAAGGAGAATGATAAATTTTGTTTACCTCTGTTCTTTTTTTATCTGTATAACATCCAAAAGATCGGATGTCCGTTAATGGTCCAAAGGGTTCCAAAACTACCCCACTCCCCCTTCTGAGAAAAGAGAGAACCAAAATGCCAGAAGTCCCCTGTCACCCTTCCAGTCGCCAGTTAATTGCCCTGTCTTATAGCTACCCTATGGTGTGTAATTCTTTGTCCAAAATACGACGCTTTCCATACGTAATCATTCTAATAACCCGCTGATAAAATGTTTTAAGTTCGTTTCATTTCAGTCTGAAGATGCCTTTGATTACATTGCAATTTATTACGCAATGAGCCGTAGAAAATAGAAACAAAAATAAATCGTACTCCAAAGGTGCTTTTAAGCGCAAAATTAAGAAAAGTAAAGAAAATATTGCAAATAAATTGCCAGAAATTTCATCTTTTATCTGCAATCAACTAGTCTGACCCATTTGGATTGTAATGATAAGAATTTCTTTCTCTTCATTATATATATATTTCCTTATAATATATAAAAAAGTTCATAATTCATACGACTCTTTTTTTCTTTTTTTTTTAACAATCGCTACGTTACATGAAACACCAAATAAAACCAGGCAAAAGGGATGCTATATTTGCAAAGTAATAAATAATAGTTTTAAAAAAACTAAAAAACAGGCTTTTATAGTTAGTCGAAATAAAAAGTAAAAGGGAATTCTTAATATAAGAATAAAATGATTACCGAGAAAATGAATGTCATTGGGGTAAGAGCGTTATAATTCCCTACTAATTCTATTCTGAAATGCCGAGTTAGTGCAAAATTGTAGCACAAAGCAGCCCACGATTTAACCACAATGACATTAATTTTCTCGTAAATCATTTTATTCTTATATTAAGATTTTTTTTTTTTACTTTAGTTCTATTAACTATAAAAAAGTGTGTGTGTGTGTGTGTGTTTTCTAGTTTTCTTAAACTATATATATATATATGTATAATTTATTTTTTCTTTTTTAGTTCGATCTACAGTAAAAAAGTGTTTTTTTCAATTACTTAAACTATCATTTATTCATTGATGAATTAATCTTAAATGCGCCATAATATAGAATCTTGAATACAAATCGACATTCTATCAGTGCGTCAATACAGCATGGTTTGTAATATGTAGACAAACTGAATGAAATCTGGAAAAGCTAAGTTTGAAATATTTAATTCGGAAGAAGGTGTTAAGTCAATGATATTTTTCACTAAAAAGCACTATTTGTATTAACCATGAGCGTTTTCGCTTTAAGGTTGTAACTTAATTTTTTAGTCGCCAAATCTTGAAATGGGAAATCGTTAATCCAGATAATCCTGATCAGGACAATGGAACAAAATTATTAAATCATTGTATTGTTATTGGTCCTTGACAACTGCGCAAAATTTTGAATTAATATGACCTTTTAAAGTGAGTAAAAATCGACTTTAAAGATTCCGTTATATACAGGTGAAGCTAATAAAAGCGTGTTAAAAATAAAAAATTGCAAAGAAATTGCGAAAAATTTCATCCTTTTTCTGCGATCTACTAGTCTGACACATTTGGATTGTAATGATAGGAATAGGGGTTTGCAATCCCGTGTATCCAAATCCAGGGATTAGGTTTGTTCTATTTATGAAAAATACTTATACATCAGCATAGTTGAAATTACATATTAAAACTGAAAACATAAATAAAAAGTTGGTTAATATTATTTAATGAAACAAATCAAGGCAAAAATTAATTTATAATAAAAAAAAACAAATAAAAATAGTACATAATGTAATTTAAAAAAATAATTTATTCATTTCTTATGTTTCTGTAAATAAGCTTTTAAAAACACAGCTCATCCAGCGTTTCATCGTTCAAACGGCTTCTTATTTTTGTTACAAATTGACCTACCGAAGAAAATGTTCGTTCAGATTCTACACCAATAGGCTTTGTTGTCATTAAATAGGAATATGTTCTTTCCAGATAATCGCCATGTCACCTTCCATTTTCAAAAAGTGACATATTTTTCGAATTTTTGATGACAGCGTCTTAAATCTAATAGGCTGTATTTTAGTGCAAATCTCTCTTTGATAACTTTATCTAGTTCTTCTGCTACACTTAATGGTTTTTGTGAACAAATTGATTTAGTTATTGAATCAGAATGAATTTCAAGTGTTACCTTATTTGAAATGAAAGATCCAGTTGCAAGTGGCATGTAAAATACGGAGTACCTGTCCCCAAATTAGGGACGTACCTCCTCATCAGAATTAACAAAAAAAGGTTATAAGGGTGGGGTGACATAAAATAAAAGGAGAAAAATAAAAGGAATAATTAATGGGCAGAATATAAACTGCTAGAAAACAGTGGCGGACGCAGCCCACGCACTGATGAAAAAGATGCCCTGCTGTCTGCATTTTGGTTGGACAGAACCAACGATAAAAATATTTCAATTTAAAAAGATTCCAATTATAAATACATTAAAAAAATTAAATCCCGGGATTTCGGGATTTGAAGAAACACCGGGATTCCGGGACTGCAAACCCTAATAGGAATTTCTTTTTCTTCATTATTTCCTTATAACGTATAAAAGAGCTCATAAGCCAGACGACTTTATTTTTAATATTCGAAAAGTTACATGAAACACTCAATAAAACCACGCAAAATAGATGCTATATTTGCATAGTAAAAAGGAAGTTACGTTACATGTTCTTTTAAGCCAAGTAATATGAAATTAAGAAAAAACGTGTTTTAAAAGTTTCCATGCATTTATCATAAATCAAGAAAAGTACCTATTAAACAACTAGGCTAATTTTAAATAATACTTTTTACTACATATGTCTATGTATACTTATTTTGACACTTTTAAATAAGTTTTATAAGAAAGTTTTTCTAAAAAGGGCCTTCCCAAGGAATTCTGACACAAGGCCCACCCAAGAACGTCTTCGTCAGTGGTAAAGTAAAGATGAGTTAATTGATATGGTATAAAATCCCTTAAGAAAAGAATCAGAAAAGCACATTATATAAGCAAATTTTTGAATAAGTTAGCGCAATTTTCAATACACATCAAAACTGTAACATATCAAAGAATTCTTAAGCAGTTCCTATCAGTAAAAATGAAGGAAAATTAGAATTTATGAGCTTGTGATCATGCTTGAAAAAATATACTTTTGAAAACCTTAGAGATTTTAAAGCAAACAAAAGAGAATCTCATAAATTTTGAGAAATATTGAAAAACTATGCAAAAAATGATGTAATTACTTACTTTCTACAAATACACTTCTTTGATTCGGAAGCTGTGTTCCATATGTGTATAAATTCGATGTTTTCGATTCATCATTAAACAGATAACATGGTATCACGTTCCTTCAAGTCACAGGGATATGGATCTGCAATAGATCTTCCATCCTCTATCTGATAAGTATTTTGGCGCTGAAAAGTGGAAAACCTGAGTGGAACATGGTATCAGAATCCATGCCTTGTTTTTATATCATAATCGACCATTTCAAAGGCCACGATAGTTTAGCGGTCATGCTCTTGAATTTAATAACTAGCAATGCTTGAGTTAGACTCTCATTGGCACAAAATTACGAGACCCATCACCAAATGCAAAAAACAAGCTTTTAACTAGGGCGTTAACAAAATATAAATCAATCGACCAAACACCCTTACGTGAATTATACAACGGAATTTACTATCCCTTAAATTTAACTGAACTTTGAAATTCTCCTGATTTCTTGGTGTGGAAATTAGGAGAATTATTTGCCCAACATTCTAAACTAGAGATCGGTTGACAATACCCCTTGTGGGATTTTTAGAATGAAGTTAATTGAAGCCAATAAATTATAGTACATTTTGGGTAACTTGTACTGGTACATAGTGAAAAGTTTCTTTGGCCATTAAAGTATTGAAGGAAGGTACTAGATAATGGCAACAAAATTATTAATTCCAAATCTTTCTCTGCATTAATGAAGGATAAAATTGTTTTATTGAACAAGCATTTTAACCATCCTGCCACTGAGGCGGTTTGTCAAGAGAATCAAAGGCAAATAGCAGAGATTGATGTTTTTCAAAACTACATTAGTTTGTCTCGTATATCTCTCAATGGCTTACGTCTTTTAACCCATTGAATTTTTAATGGATGATGCTAGTTAATGGTAATAAAACTATTGAGTCTCTTCCTTCTTTAATGGATGATATAATTGTGATATCATGCGAAACAAACATCCTAACCATCCTGCCACAAAGGCGGCTTGTCAAAAGATACAAAGGCAAAGATTAATGTCTTTTTGAAATGACGATAGTTTGTCTTGTATATCTCTCAATGGTTTAGATCTTTTAAAGCGCCTTCAACGAATAAAAATGTATTTTTGAATATTATATGTGATATATATTAGCATCATGTTTACCACATGTTGCAACAACATCCCTAAGCCAATGTGACAGCAGCAAACCAATTTGTTTCAATCACGTCATAATCCCAGACAATTTAATTCTTTATTATTGTTATTATCATTACACCCTCTTCTTAAAGAGAATATCTGTTCTATCTCGATATCACGAGGACCCAGAATCAGATTAAAAACGAAGTTAAAGGGAAAGGAAAAGCCGCAGAGCATTATCCTGTAATCAACCATCTCTTTCGAATATCCGGCACATCTGATTATACGTCGCCAATTTCGAGGAAAACCTGAGCCAACCGTTTTTAATGCCTTTTACTACCCTAGTGCGTATTACTAATCTAACATAAGTATCTGATGGAGGGGAAGAGAGAAGTTGTGTAATACTAAAATCTCTTACAGAGTGATTATTATCGAATCCATTTTACCTGGAAAATGTCTTTGCAATGGCAATGCTAACGAAAAAGAAGAGAAGGGGCGACTTTTGTCAAGATTTATCGCTATCTTGGCGATGACAAGTCTTAACTTGTTACTTTTAGACATTGTCTCGTTATTATTCATTGACTTTGTTTTCATTCGAATGGCTTTTGCATGTCTAACTGGGCGCGCAGACGATTGTTCATTCAGATCGAACAAGGGATAACATGACAATCAAGCGTAGACCAGAATGACCCCTTTTTGCGTAATCGGTTCACATTTTAATGCAAAGGGCTTCGGGCCAGGGGTGAAAAATGAATGTAAAATAGCCTGGAAGTATTTATGAGAAACAATCATTGACAGATGGAATTGATTGAATGATTGCGGACGTCTGGAAATAAAAATTACTCTCTTCCGTCAATTATTTTTTGGTGTGACAGCCCACTGGATGATGTAGTATATGTCTAAGTTTTGATCACGGTGCTACTGATTATGGATGCTTTGCGATTGATGTCTAGGTCATTAACCATCAAGATTCCATTATCTCTTCTTCAAGATATCATCAATAACAAAATCTACGCACAGAGAACGCGTTCACATATGAGGTTCAACATTCAACATTTGCCAAAGTATATCTGTCAATCGAAATGTATAGCTATTTGCATAATGTAGTTCATCATAAACGGGCAGGGAGTGTCAAGTTGTTGATTGCAAATGCTCCCCTCTCCCCTTTCGTCATTGGGATATGATGAATTGCTATATGTTGAAAGTATTGTTATAATGGATTTAGAAATCATATGTAGCCTTGTTCAAACCGTGATTACTAAAAGGAAATTATACGATGTATCTATGTATGATGAATAATACTTTTTATAATGTAGCCACCATATTCAGTTGAATAATGTTTTTAAGTTTACTTTTGTTTTGTGTACAAATATAATCATAAAATTAAATGCTCTCCAGTATAAATTTTCTCCTTTCTATGTAAAACGAAGCAGATTTTTTTAAACAAAATATAAAACTTTTCGCTTGTTAGTATTGATAACGAAGCGAACTACCTGATCTTGAGATTTGTAACGTTTTCGATTCTGATTCTTATATACGTATATTCAGGTGGTATAACCCGCGCTTTTAACACAAATTTTTTTTAATTCTTTAATGGGCTGCGGATTGGTGTTTTACCATTGCAGACCTAGTACATTCCCCGGAAACTGGTATCTCTTTTTAGTGCGGCACCATATAGGCAGATGCCAATTGCCACAGGCAATTTTGACACCCAGTTTCCTCCTTAGAGGAGGCTCCTGAGCTCTGACGATGCGAACCTATACTAGGATTTAATTTTGCCGAGAGCACCCAAACCAAACAGACACTAAAGGGATCTTTGACATGCGACATGGCCGCTGTCGATTTTCTGCATCATGAAAATCCACCGACTTGGCCGGGGTCAAACCCGCAACCTTAGGTGCTGAAGGCCAGTGACAAACCAACCACGCCACCCAGCCGGCATTAACACAAAATATGAGATCAAAATTTACGGGTGCGCGTTATACTTCAAATATAAAAATGATAGCTTTAAAAATAAAGAGATGATCATGAAAAATCAGATTTCTGTATATATCTAAATACTGTTTGTTAAATGGAAATGAGAGAGACATGCCGTATGCAATTTTATTATAGAATCACATGAAAACGTCGTGTTTGCCTTTCTTTATATTTTCAGGTACATTGTCGAATGCTCTTGTTCATCTTCACCTTCACTATTACTCTGATCCATAAATAAATGATCATCCTCCTCTCCATCTAAATTGTTAGATATACTACATTTCTCAAATGAATCATTTGACCTCATTTGTAATGGACTTTTTCATCTTCTAACATCCACACTCTTCTATACCTCTTTTCTTGCGCTTTAGACAATCAGTTCTAGAAGTACATCATTGTTCAGAAGCCTGGTACAATACTTTGAATAAATAACTACAACACACGAGAGCGCTACACATGCACATTTCAGGTTACCTCATAAAAAAAAGATGCGCGTTATACAACGAATAGACCTAAAAAATTAAAAAATGTAATTTGAGAGTATAGATGCGCGTTATACGAAAGTGCGCTTAATACGTAGGGTTTCTTTCCCGGGGTCTCGGATTCCCGGGAAATCATTTCTGTACTTTTTCTATTCCCGGGATTTCCCGGGAATCGCCGGGACCAAAACACGCTGGAATAGTTTGTTGTCAATGCTTGAAAGATTTTTAGAAATAAAGTCAGCAATTTTAAAAGCATTAATTAACATTAAAGAACAAATGATGGCCATTGTAGAGTTTGAAACTGTGACTACAATTGTAGCAGGCTTAAATCCAGTAAAAATTGACTTAGAAAAGTTATTCAGTCGAAATGGAGCTTTGTTTTAACGGCAGAATTTGTATTTTCTTTCGTTAATGGAGAATTAAACGAACAAAATTCAGAATTTGAGAAAAATATGAGATATTCTGTAATCCAAACGAACGTTAATTTAATAAGATTAATGCAATGCCTGAATTTTGGGAGAAAATACGAAGCAGCTGCAGTTACTGTCGATGTTTAGCGATTGTCCAGTAAAAATTGTTTGGTTAGACAAGCCCAAATGATAGAAAGAGGGACAAAGCTTTTCTGCCAAGAACAAGAATCAATATTCAACTCTTCGCACCAAAAAGAAACATCATGGAAATTTTGAAAGAAAAACCCTGACATTGAAAGAAAAATTAGAGGAAGCAATTTATTCTGAAACAAGTTTTATATTATTCAACCTAAGAAAAGTATTAGTTTCAACAAAATCATGAAAGAAGAGATGCAATTATTCGACTCGACTGAAAATCCATCACAAACATAAAACTATGTGAGGCTTTAAAAACAATTCCTCAAGTCATTTGAAGTCGAAGAGCATTTTCTGCTGCCGAGTTGTTCTCACAAAGCTAAGAATTAGGCTGAGGGATAAAAGTACTAAAATTCTAAAACATAAACTAGTTAAAAATGAATAATCAATTTATTATATGATTTTTGATATTTTTCAGCTCATTATACATAAAAAGTATTTGGAATTTATATGTATCCTTAGTTTATATATAATTATTATTAATTTTATTTAAAAATAACTTGTTTTTAAATTTTTTGAAATGTTGATGTATTTTCGGAAATTCCGGGAACGACAAACACATTCCTGGGATTTCCCGGACATTCCCGGGAATGGAAAAACCGAATTCAGAAACCCTAGTAATATGCCGGAATGTACAGTGCATGATTATTCAGCATTCTTCTGATGAAATAATTAATCAGTAAGTGTAATGTTATGCCAGCTACAAGATCATAAAAGACACGATCATAAATTTTCAGAATTGATTTTATCAAAGGTTAACCTTTTAGACTTTTCAATATAGCCTTATCAAAAGTTATTGTTATATATTATTATTACTTATATAATACTCAAAGCATGTCTTAAAATCATCACCAGGGTCCACTAATTTTTTCTGCAGTTCCCAATTTACTTTACGACTAATTTCTTTCTTAGAAATAAATTATAAATCTTTTTTCGATAGATTCGAATCTCTAATTAGAAGAAAATCAGGACAAAGGAAAGCTTGATTTTATTTAATGCTGTATAAAGAAAACAACTCTTATAAAATTATTATTGGTTTTTAAATTTTTAGTGTACGCCAATCTACAATATCCAGTCTCATTGAGTTTGACACCACATGGATAAATCTATTGAATTCAAAATCCTCTCATTGAGGTGGCTTGGTAGTTTGGAGAGAGAGAGGGAGATAACAGCTCAGAATGTCATCCTCTTTACTTAACCGATGCTCAATATTACAAGGTTCGTTGCCAATAGCCCTCGTATTGCTTTTACATAAGTAGGATTCAAAAGTTCCCGGACTGAGCCTATAACAGGGGTGGCGAACCTTAACGGATCCACGAGCCATTTTTTTCTAAATAAGTGTTTAATGAGGTATAGACGTGTCCTCAAATAATTTTGAGTTGTGATTATTGAAAAAAGAGAATAAAAAAAACTAAATACTAAAAATTCAAAACTCTTTATTTACTACGAAAAAATACCTTTTGTACTGTATAGTTGTAATGTTTTAGTTATATGTGTGTTTCAAATTAAAATAACGTTAGTGTGACTTATGTTGTTGCAGATTGAAGGACAAAATAACTTTTTAGGATTATAAGATGTTACTTTTAGTAGAATGCATGCTGAATTCTTCCAAATGGTTTCTAAGAGATTAATATATTTTTGCTGTGGTTCACTTTTTGGACAAGAGGATTTATGATTTATTTCAAAATGCCACTTACAGATGATGTTCTGCATACCACTTGTTCTAGAACGCAAAACACACGCTACTTTGTTGCCATTACTAATAATATCATATTTCTATAGATTCGCCAAGTTTGAAGTTCTCTGTTCACTTACTATCTTGCACTTCTTGTTCTTTTGCTGAACTAGCCATGTTAAAAAAACAATTTAAAGTCGCAAATATATCGCAAATTAAAATACACTTGTGTCAATAACAAAAAAGTGTGTTCCCCGCCGCCCCTTGAAAGATCATTCAAGTTTATGTTCGTAATACTTCATAGTCAACTTTCTTATTTTGAAATAAAATGCAAACCGTTTTGATCGCTGGCGTGCCCAAAAGATTGTGTCGAGTGCCATTGATGGCACGCGTGCCACTGGTTCGCCATCCCTGGCCTATAACGTGGAAAATGTTTGCTGTAGAGTGACAACAGTAACATTTCTGTGTTATTGCATTCTTCCCCTTTTCTAAAAAGTTTGTTCAAAATCACGTGGTTGGTGGGTCGCCACGGCATCGTATTTTGTAGGCGGATGTATTTAATCGTCGTCGATTAAAAGAAATCGTGTTTTTGAACGGATAATTAATTTTTGTGTTCGTTTGGGAAAAAGTGCACGGAGACTTACTAAATTTGGGGGGACCGTGGGTAGCCTAGTGGTTAGAGCATCGGACTCCAGACTGGAAGGCCTGGGTTCGATTCCCGATGCTACCAAATACCCTCCGAGTACACACGGAGTACGTGCTCGTTAAATCAGTGGGTCCGAAAGTCTTGTGGGCTGAATCACGAGTGTATTGGACTGGAGAATATTTCCCTCCCCTTCAGTTCCACGACTAAATTGTGGAGGTGGAGACAGGGAGTGTTGCCATCTATCGTCTCTTTGGGGAATTTCGCCGAGCAAATTCGTACTGTCACCTGTATGGTGCTCAAGGCCTAGGCCAACGACAGGCGTACTTCTAGCTCCTTGCCACGATGAATTTCGTGGGCCTCGTTCTGACTACGTCAGATAGGTGGCATTAGCCACAACACGCAACTAAATTTTGAAGCAGATGTAAAGCTGTGGTACTCTATTGCAAAGCAAGCTTTTGAGGCGCATCGAAGTTTCAGAGAAGGCAGGGAAAGTATCGAAGACGACAAACGCTTTGACGTTCCGCAGATTTTTCGCACCGCTGAAAATATACATATTATCAAAAAGGTTTCTACGACTGCATGTAAGAACAGGCTTCAAAGAACAGCAGAATCAGTTCGAATATCCTGGGCCACATGTCAATGGATACCGATTAACCCTTTCTGGACGAAGGACGCAAACGCGGGCGTAGCCGCCAGGGCCGGAGGTTTCCGTCTCGAGTGTCACTCACAGGCCGGTTAAGCCTAAATCCATAAAAATACCGAAATATAAACGCGTTGTTCAATATTTTTTTTGTATATTATACGAACGGCATATGCTTTATATATTTCGTATTAATGTACTTTATTTATTTACTTCAGCCACTTTCTGTTTAAGTACAAGTTTTTAAACATTTTATTACTAGCATTTGTAAAAGTCGACCTTGTAAAAAAGTAAGAAAAAAATGACAAATTTTGTCTACCAGATTTAATTATCCATTAAAAACTAGACTGAAAACCGAATCAAATGCTTTAGCGGAAATAAATCTCTCGTCTTCACTATAAACAAAAACCACATGTTAGTTTCAGAGCAGTCCACTCAATTCCCTTTTCCCTTAAGTTTATAAAAAAAAAACCAAGTTGTATGTGAGTAATATTTCTCACATTTCGAGTAGAAGGTCAGATCTCCATGTATCTCAAATTTTATAAACATAGAATGCCATCTATTACCAAAAAACTTGAGCTTCCAAAACGTTCCAAGTGCCTGGCTCAGGGGTGAGTCGTTAGGATCGACGAAGGGAGAAACACGCTGGCGCACCCTTGAGTCATTTGGCCTCTGACGGAGTTTCGTGCTGGCTCATGTTTGGGACGTTCGTCCCGAAGGGGTTAAGGGTTTTAACATGCATAGGGTGTGTCAACATATCGTTCCCTGCATGTTAAAGGAAGACCAATCAGCAGAAGTTAAAAGTGCATCGCAGCTGAATTAAAGAACATGGCTAAAAATGGATTCTAAAAGAGTTCCGATGACCCTTAGAAGCCGTGACAAAAGTGTGGTGTTACTCAAGGTTCTTATTTCGGGAGGATGTGTTTCAGCAGTTTAATTGGTAAGAATTTTTAAGTGATAGACTCAGTCTGGGAACTTTTGAATCCTACCACGTAGAGCGATATTAATATAACTCTCAAGTCTCTTCTGACACCACGTGACAATAACGTCTTATCATTCATTCTTTACTATATTTTGTAGATTTAATAACGTCTAACCATATCTAGTGATAGAGGGAGATTACAAAAATAGATGAAAATAATAGAAACGCAGGTTGAAAAACACGTCTGGGAAAAACCTGGATTATCTTCCAGATAAGGTGATGTTTTTATAGCAGGTATTTAATAGTATATGATAGAACAATATCAGCATTTAAATAAGAAACCTAGCTAAAAGTAACCGACTATCTTTTTTATTTTATGTTTTCTTTTGCAACAAAACAGCAGTTTATCTAATATTATACAGAATTTTTTACTTATAAAGAAATTACTAAAAAAATTTATCTAATTTTTTTTTTTTTAATATTTAGCTCATTACTTTTCATTCAAATTTCTTCTGTTAAAATACTTTGATAATGTTTCAAAAAACGTCACACATTTATGTACAAAAAAAAAAAAAGTAAAATTTCTTATCTTAAAATAACGCAGTCACGTTAGTACTATCTAAAAGAAGTTTATGAAATGCAACACACATGTGTTAAATAAAAGTTTCACATTTTGTGAGATTTTATCATTTTTGTCTATATAGTTTCTTTACCATTACAATCACTCTGCACAAGAAAAACAAATTTCCGAGAGATATTTATTGCCACTATCAAAACTAACTGGCTATCAAGATTCAAACTCTGTTCTTTAATATTTTATGTTCTTTTTGAGCACACACAATGTTATGCTCTTTGTTTTTGAACGATCTCTTATGAAAAGGGTTTACAACAGTGGTTCGCAAACTGTGGGGCGCGCCCTTTTAGGGAGGGGGGCGTGATAATTCTACGTGGAGGCGCGAGTATATCTAAAAATATAAAATAAAAGATTATCAAAAAAATTATTAGTTTACTGAAAGGAAGCAATACACAAAATACATTTTGACGTAATAAAAAAAAATTTAATGGACATTTCCACTTTATACACTTCTAAATGTATCAGAACTGCACAATATATTTGATAATTAATTTTTCAATGCTAAATTAAGAACAAGTTTAGTATGTACTAGAGTTGGAAATAGGAATAGCATACGAAATACTTTTGTTTTCAATACAGAACATTCATCATCTAACCCTACCCAAAATTCAAAGAGCGATTTGTTACTAAATTGCCTTTTGATTTTGACACTTGAAGTGAAATCTTTTTCTTTTTCTACCTGTATACTTGGTAACCTTGTATCTTCTTTAACTAAAAATTATTTTGCTATCTGTTCTAATTTAAAAATTAGAAAAGGAAAGGGATGTGATACGTATCTTGTTACTTAAAAATAAAATATCTATTACGTAGAAGTAACATATATAAAAAAAAAAATATTTATCTTGATAACTTATACGATTTATAAATAAGGTATCCGGCTACTTTCAGAATTGTAGTTTTGTAAAAGTGTACAAACGAATATATTTTTTAAATATTTAGTGTATTTTAGATCAGAATACGCGTATAAAATTGTTTTAAAAATATTATTACAATAAAAATTATTTAACAGCAATATTTTGGTAAAAAATTAACTTAGAATTATTTATTTTCAAAATATTCTCCTTTTTTGAAAAATGCCTCTGTAAAAATAATATTTTGCATATACATGGCTAAAAAACTTCTCAAAAAGAGCCTGAATTAGGATTTTTTTAAAATTCCCTTATTTTTAGAGTTACTACCAATTGGGAAAAAATTATCGGTGTTTTTTTTTTTTTAAAAAATTTTCTACTCGGATGATTTAAAATTTTGAATAAATCCCCCTTCTAAGTTAAAAAATTTCAAACATCCCAGTCCCGACTTTTTGTCAGAGGCTTGAAGGAAAATATATAGGCAAAAAAATAAATTATTATAGAAGCATCTTCCTTAAAGGGGGCTGTTTTTTAAAAAAAATAAATTCCCAAATTTTTTTTCCCCCAAAAATTGCTTTTTTTTGTAACAATTTGCTTGGGGAAAAAATTTCCGCTTAAAATTCTAATCTATGTGACACTAAATATTTAAAAAATATTCGTTTTTAAGCTTTTGCAAAATCACGGTTCCGAACGTAGTCGGATACCTTAAGGTCGTTTTGTAGATTTAGCGTTTAATTGAATTATTATTGTATAAAATACATTGTTTTTACATATGACGGGGGAGCAATTTCAATTATGATTAAAAATTGGGTCGCACATATTGAAAGTTTGAGAAGTACTGCATTAAGGTGTGTGAAATTTTCAGAGAAAGGCACTTGCTCATAACTGGGCTTTTTAGCCTTGTATGATGATGATGATGATGCATTTGGACTGTGGTTTCCTTGATATTTTTATCTCTGCTATTGCCTTTCGAATTGCATTCAAAAATTGTTACAAATGCGTCAGGAATGTGAAAGTAGGAAATATTCATCAATAAACTTTTAAAGCTTTTCACGTATATTTTTATAAAAATATTAAACTATATAACAGACAAAATACGAAGCAATGTTTATAACGGAAAATATTCTAACACTAAATAATCGAGTTATTCGTATAAAAATGTAAAGTATATTAAAATGTTTTGTGGTTTTTGATTCTGTTCTTGTGACTAATGCCACCTGCCAGACGAAGTCAGATTGAGGCCCGCGGAATTCATCGCGGCTAAGGGTTAGAATTTTTACGCCTGTCGTTAGCCTTAAGCTTTGAGCACCATTTCGGTGACAGTATGATTTGGCTCTGTTCCACCCCAATTTAGAGGGAGAAAACCCTGGGTGTGGTCAGGAGCCTCCCACCTCTCTTCCCCTTCCACCAACCACACGAGATGACTTGTGGCTCGACGGCTATTTAGAGTACCCCATGCCGCAAAGGCACTATATATTTACAAACATCCATATCTTTTCCGGGATTCGAACCCAGTTCCTACGGCACCGCAGTCAGCATCGCTAACCACTATACCGGTTGGGCGACGATTCTGTTAGTTATTGAAGTTAGTATGATATTAAATTTAGACCAATGGTCATCAGCCAGGGGTCCACGGACCACTAATAATCCATAACAAAATTTTGGTGGTCTGCAAAAAATTTGGCCATAATTTACATTTTTATCAAGATTTAATTTCAAAAAATCACGAGCATTAAAACTTATTATGGAATATGGATTACAGATTTTAAAAAAATATTAGCTTCTACTTTTAGCGAAATTCCTTCCGAGTTTATCGACTTTTTAGTTACTTCTTAAGGTATATCTAAAACATTTTTTTAAAATTTAAAAAAAATTTTGGTAAATTTTCTTTGTTTTTTTTTGGGGCTTATTTTCTTTCCTAAATTACCAGCAACACGAAATTTAAAGGCAAATGGGCAAGTTTTTAGGGGATTTATATGGGGTTCCTGTGGTTCCCAAAGTGAAAAATTTTCATTCGTAGCCCGTAAATTCTGAAAATTGGTGAGCATTGATTTAGAGTATTTGTATATGGAATAAGTTATACCAAAGTGGTTTCTGTTTGACACCTGGGGGACCTTGTGACTGCTGAGGGAGTTAGCTAATTTGAGGGTGCAATATAAAGGGTCCGCGAAAAGCTTGATATAAAGTATACTCAGGATGGGGAACCAGTGGCACGCCGTGCCATCAATGGAACGTAACAATATTTTGGGCACCCCCGGGTCAAAAAAGGGTTTTCATTTTTTTTCAAAATAACAAGTTCACCATGAAGTTACAAAAAACGCGACTGATAGATCCGGGCGCGGGGAAAACACTCGTTCATTATTGTTTCCTTGTTACGCTAAACTACGTTGCTTATGATGCAAAATTTGTCTATGCATAGCATAGTCAACTTCTCGACACAACTGTGTGTTTTAAAGTTTATTTGTGTTATATTTGATTTTTGTGTTAAACGGCTGTTCAGCCAAAAAAACAAAAAATCTGATAGTAAGTGTAACGAAAAATTTTAAACTTGGGGAATCTAGAAATATGGCAATTAGTATAGGGGGCAAAGCGGTGTGTGTTTTATGTTCTGGAACAGTGGATGGAAACATCGTTTTAAAATGGCATTTTGAAACAAATCACAAATCCTCTTGTCAAAAAAGTGAACCACAGCAAAAATAATCCATTGTTTATAGAAACCATTTGGCAGATGACTCCAATTCTCGGCATGCAATCTACTAAAAGATACATCTTACAATCCTGAAGTAAGCTAATTGTAATCCAATCTGCAACAACAAAAAAGTCACACTAATGCTACTTTAATTTTAATTAGACGTATAACTAAAACATTTACAACTATACAGTACACACACACAAAAGGTATTTTTTCATATTAAATATAAAGAGTTTTGAGTTGTTAGCATTTAGTTTTATTATTTTTCAAATAATCACAACTCAAAAGGATTTGACGGCACGCTTATACCTCATTAAACACTTCTTCAGAAAAAAACGGCACGTCTATACCTCACTAAACACTTGTTTCGAAAAAAATGGCACGTTGATCCATAAAGGTTCGCCACCCCTGGTATACTATTTGTGACCTATTCCCATTATTATAAAAGTTGAAATAAATTAACTACAGTGTTTAGGCGTTAAAAAATTTTTAGAATAAAATATTAGAGATAGGCACGAATATATATAAAATATACAAGTAGTGACAAGCGTCGAATGGCGGAAGTCAGGCCGATCGCGGTTGTAGCCGTCTATGAGATTTAAATAGGAACAGAGTCTTCCGCTGCTACATACAATAACATTTTAAAGTATGACAATATAAAAGTCGAGAGATGTGAAGTGAACGTAACAAATTTTCTTTAGTTTTGACATAAAAAAATCAGTTTAATTTATTGTATTTTTAAAGAAGATAAAATACGTTACGCAAGTGTTTTTAATACACAATTAGTAACTTGTAAATAAATTTACTAACCAAAGTTATACTGTTGTTAATTCCTTCCAGGTTCATTTAATTTCTGGATTTTGGATAAAAAATTATCAATTTTATTTATGTTTTTTTATTAAACATACATGTTTTCTTAAACATAATGGCACCATTCGTATACAAAATTTTCTAAACATGAAAGTAAAAAAAATCTTTTTAAATAAATGAGTAATTTACCTGTAAAGTTGGCTTTCAGCATAGCACAGAAATCCTTAGACTTTAAAGTAGATTAAATTAAAATTAAATTAAAATTAAATTAAAATTAAATTAAAATTAAATTAAAATTAAATTAAAATTAAATTAAAAATTAAAAATATAAAGCTTAGAATAGCTAGCTATTATCTTGAATTACAAATTTTGTTTACAAATTTTGCAAGTACATACATGATTATGAAATTAGTAATCAAAATTTGATCGTTCATGATAAATTAAAAAACACGGTATTGCAGATTACCCAACATTGCAATCTGGACAGCAGAATCTTGTTTCTCTTCCATCCTCTACCGTCTCTCTTTGAGCAGAAAATACAAGTAATACACTGTCGCGTGTCAGATTAGTTTTTCCCTCCTGTGCTTGGGGAATTTAATCAACACAGTATCTTTCAGGCAAGCGTGTGAAGGAGGGGGCTTCTCAGAAGAAGACGCCCTCTTTTGAGCAAAAGTCCACCGAGTGATGCTTTTCATTATTCGAAACCATAAGAAGCACATGTTAAATAATTCGGAAGACCGATTGTGTGTGTGCACAGTGTAAATTTTCACAGTGCCCGAGTTGCACTCGGGATGAGCCAGGGTGGTGCGTTTCGCATGCCTGAGCTCATCTCGGGAAAAATCAAGAAGGGGTTAATTTTCTTCTACCATTTTTAGGACATCCAAATTAAATTATTATTATTTTTTTTCTATTATGCATTGAAATAGAGTTTTTTCACTTGGGGGTTCATGAGTAAATTTTTTGTATAAAAAGAGGTTCATGATCACAGTAAGTTTGGAAACCACTGGTATATAGCTTATTCCTATCTTATGCTATGATTACTTTGTTGCCTTGTTACTTGAAAATGCTCATACAATTCCAAAATATGGAAAGAGTTGCTGCTATCAGTATTTATATTAGAAATGTTTTAGCTTTCAATGGCTTCAAAAACATAAATCATCAAAATACATTTTCGTATTTTTTCCCTCATTTTTAATTTTTTAAGAATTTTGAATAAAACAGGTCGCAAAAAAAAATTTTTAAAAATTCGCGATTTTTCTACAACTTTGATCGTTTTTTTTATACATCCTTTAAGGTATCCGACTACGTCAGGACCCGTGACTTTATAAAAGCGTATAAATGGATAATATTTATGATATTTAGTGTCATTTAGATTAGAAAACGTATATAAAATTGTTTTAAGAATATTATTGCAATAAAAAATTATTTAAGTACAATATTTTGACAAAAAATGAACATAGAAAGACCAAAAAAATTCTCTTTTGATGAAAAGTGCTTCTATTATAATAATATTTTGCCTGTATATATCTTAGACCTCTGTACAGAGGCTCAACTAGAATTTTTGAAATATATTACTTAGAAGTGGATTTATCCATATTTTACTAGAGCAGAGGGAAAAAATTTTAAGAAAAAAAACGCCTATAATTATTTCAATTGGTGGTAACTGAAAATAATGTGAATTTGTCAAAAATCCTAGTTCAGACTTTCTGGGGAAGTCTTTACTTTATGTAAACAAAATATTATTATTATAGAAGCATTTTTTATGAAAGGAGAACGTTTAGAAAAAAGATTATTCTAAGTTAATTTTTTACCAAAATATTGTATTTAAATAATTTTTTTCGTCATAATGTCCTTATAAAACTAATTTAAACATGTATTCTAATCTAAGTGACACTAAATATCATAAAAAGTATCCATTTATGCGCTTTTTTAAAATCACGGTACCGAACGTAGTCGGATACCTTAAGTAAGACAAACATTTCGCTTAAGAAATATTTTAGCAGTCTCATATTCACACGTGCCAACTCCCGACATCTTCCAACTCCGCATGATATAAAACCCTCTAAAAAAAGCTATATAAAAATTTCCCGAACACCTCTCCCACCCCGCTCCTCCATGACATAAATCCTTAATCTTTTCATCTTAACCGACCATCTTTCACGTTAGAAAATAGCTCTACCTGACAGAGACTAAGCTACCGCATGTGTCAGAAAAACCTTTCCATCACCTGAGTTTGGCGCGACTGGGGAAAAAATCGCCAAACCCGCGATTCCAATTCCTGGTAACCCCATTCCACCTTAATGCTGAGAGGGATTTAAAAGATAAAGCGAGTAGTATAGAACCATTAGAGGTGTGATAGAAATCTCAAAGATAGCTCAGCTAGATAGGAAGCGTTGAAATTGATCGTCGCTGTCTGATAATGTTAACTTCAACCAATGGAAGAATCGAAATATTGGATATTTTTTTAGAACCTGTCCTTCCAGCTGAAATCCGTACCTCATTTAATAGATGCTGAACGAGATACAACCTACAAGAATAATATTTCAAAAAGCCTTTTCTCTAACTTCTCTTTGTAAAACAGAACCCGTCTTAGGGAAGATTAGATTCAATCAAATCCCATAGTCACAGAAGCTTTTGTATCAGTGTTTGTACATCGAAAATCTTTAAATGAATTTTTAAAAAGAAAGTTGTAAAATTGTATGGGTGTTTAGAGTATTCAAAATTATTAGATGAGTTTTTGAAGCATTTGCTTAAAATTTATCAGATGATTTTGTTTGCATATTTAATGAAATCTCATACATCCTATAATTAGATAAACTAGTCAAAATGTGGAGAATAATATAAATAATATATTTTTAACAGAGAAAATCTACATAATATGTTTTTTAACAAAGTAAGCCTACATAATATTTTTTTTAAAAAAAGAAAGGCTTCATTTTAAGTTTTTCACAAGTCCTACTATTAGTTCACTCTCTCCCTATATATATATATATATATATATATATATATATATATATATATATATATATATATATATATATATCCTGCATTGGAGTAATTCATAGAATGACAGGAGAAATGCAACGTGCAGCCGTTTATCATATAATAATTTATTATTAATGTTCAGCAAAGCAGTCTGTACTCCAAGCCATGACAAAACGAGTCCTATTTCAGCGTCGATCAGGAGACAGTGCGTCGTTCGGTCACGTGGTCTCCGTAAGTCCACCGAAGTAGAAGTCCGTAGGCGGGAGGTGGATTGAATTGTTCTGGTAAGAAGTTTACCCCAACTGACACTTGAAGGGTTGGCAATTCATCACATGTATATATATATCTTGTACAAATTTTCAATCGTTAATAAAATACTTTCTATTCATCCATTCAAGTTCAAATACATTTTTTAAACTTGTAATGAATGTCACTTGATGTTAATAAAGTTTTATCAAATATTTTTTAATTCATTAATTAAATTAAAAAATGAATAAATAGTAACAAACAAAAATAATAGTCCAACAGCATATATAGAAAGGAAAATCACTCGTTGTGTCTCTGTAGCGCAATGGGTAGCGCGTTGTGCTTTTAATCCGAAGGTCGTGGGTTCGAATCTCACCTGGGATGGCCTAATTTCTGAGAATGTGATTTCATTTTTACTATACTATTTTATTAGAATAATTAAATTTAAATAATGAATAAAGAGTAACACACAAACAAACAAAAATAGTCCAACACCCTACATAGAAAGGAAAATGGAAAATTGCGAGGAAAATCGTTTTCTATTTTGTCACTTAATATTGTGATTCTGTCATTTGTATATACATATTTATATTTAATTGTAACTAATTAATAAAAAGTAGCTAAAATAAAAAAATTTGTTGATCTAAGTAGGAATAGACTTAAAGAATTTTTTTTATCTTACTTGTTTTTTTTTAATACAGAAAGGTTACATTCTAAGTTTTTTAGCACGCTTTTAGTAGCTTCACATGCATGTAATGTAACTTTGAACTTGATTTTAACCCACTTTAAAAGGTCAAATTAATTTGAAATTTTGCACACTTGTCAAGGGCCGGTGACAATACAATAATTTCCTAATTTTGTTCCATTGTTTTGATCAGGATCATCAGGATTAACGATTTCCCCTTTTTTTCAGATTTAGCGACTAAAAGATTAATTTACAACTCTAAGCCGAAAACGTTCATGGTTAATACAAATACAACAAAAAAAAAAGATTAATTCATCAATGAATAAATAATAGTTTGAAAAACTAAAAAAACACGCTTTTACTGTAGATCGAACTAAAAAATGAAAAATAAATTATTGATTAAAAAAACTAAAAAACGTGCTTTTATAGGTACTCGAACTAAAAAGTGAAAAAATAATTCTTAATATAAGAATAAAATGATTAACGAGAAAATGAATGTCATTGTGGTAAAAGCGCGGGGGTGCTCGATATCAATTGTAATAATTTCTTACCTATTCTATTCCTAAATGCAGAGTTAGTGTAAAAATGTAGGATAAAGCACACACACATACCACACACCACGCACGCGCGCTTTTACCACAATGACATTAATTTTCTCGTTAGTCATTTTATTCTTCTATTAAGAATTTTTTTTTACTTTTTAGTTCGATTACCTATAAAAGCGGGGTTTTTTTCAGCTTTTTTAAACTATAATTTATTTTTGAAAAAATGATTTCTGTAATTTAATTTTTAAAAATGAAACCATTCTACAGTTTTAGAATGTGTGAAGTTTCAAATGTTTTGCCAAACTCATTGGACTTCTATGTGTTCTGTTTTACAATTTGAAAATTTTTAAATATTTTACTGGAAAGCGAAAAATATCTATAAATTGTAGTCAACACACATGACTCTAACACACTTGAATTTAAAACACAATTTTAATTTCACGAAGAAAGCTTTTAAGCAAATGCGCGGCGAACCACTTCTAGTATGAGACAAATTCCACTGATTTTATTACACAAACATCTATCAAAACAAACATGTTGCCACAGCGCGAAGGATAGATACATATAGTTGATGGCATAACAAAAGAATTATTTTACACAAAATACATGTTAATATGAATTGAAAAAGAAGTTAAATACACAAAATATAAATAAACAAACAAATAATCAATTAATGATAAAAATTCAATTTTGTCAGTAATAGAAACACAATTCCATCCAAGCGAATTTACATAAATACTTTTTTAAAGAAATACCTTGATAAAAACTCAATTGTTTTTAAGTTAATGCAAAATAGATCTATGTTATGTTTAGTAAAGTTCCACCACAATATTTTAAATACTATATTTTCAAAATTCCATGAATTAAAATAAACAATTGAAGTTGTATATCGTTAAACTTTATGATAAAGAATATAAATTCGACGAACGATTTTGTGTGTGTGATTTTTTTCATGTTCGAAATGAAAATAAATGTGAAACGTTATTCATATTCATACGAAAATATCTCAAACAGAATCATAAAAGAAGTAATATTTATACACAGAATATAAAAAAATATATATAGTTCTTAAAATATTTAAAATTAATTAAATACTTTAATTTAATATAAATGCGAAAAAAATTATTTCAAACAAATATTTATCTTTTAATCAAATCACGAACTTTTTATAAATAATCGTTTGCCGTTTGATCATATTAATGCATATTTCGGCGCCATTTACTGTAAAGCTAAAATTTGATCTTTGAATCGAATCAAATAATGATACGTCAAAAGAATTTTCAAAGAAACTAGAAGTTCTGTAATTTAAAACAAAATCATTTATACTGTAATTATTCATATTTTTTTTCAAGAGAAATTTGTAACTTCTGTTCTAGATTAGAATTCAAAGAAATTTAAATGAAATAGAATTTCTCTTCTCTTTGTATTTAATGACTTAATGCACGCTATAAGCATTTCTGCTCTATTTATATTTTCTTTTCTTTTTTTTTTAAATTTATTTTTTCTGAATTTGATTCTTTGAAACTTAGGATGAATAAATAACTAAATAACACGAATAAAAAGAAGCAAAAAGAGGAAAAAGATAAAAAAAAATCTTTTTAACAAGAGCAGAGATAATATCTCCATATCGGGTTATTTGACGATAGTTATAAATGTTTTTAAAAGATGAATATCTTGTTAATTAATAACTAAGTAATTTAATAAGATCTCTAATTAAGTAACTAAGATAATTAGGTGAAAAGTGGTTAACTTTTTATTTTTGCCTGTGGTTCATGAATATTATAATTATCTTCTTTTCGTAAAGTATTACTTTTTGTAAAACAAGTTTTTAATTACAATTTCTATATATTTTGTTTTAATGTATATTCTTTTTGTTTAAATTTAGAAAATTTTCAATTTAAATTATAAATTAAAGGAATACAATTTGTTACAACACACACTCAAAATATGTGATGACGAGTAAAGATGCTGACGCAATTCCTTATGGTTGGTGACCATTAAAAACCAGGAACGGATTCACCCCCCATAAAAGTTGTGCAACACTAAATTAATTATTTGTTAAAGTTTAAAGAAATAAACTTCTAACAAAAAATAATCTATAACTTATAAATTATAACAATATATAAAAAATCCCCAAAAAGGGTAAATATACTCTTCAGTCTTGGGTCGATTAAAAATTTTTAAAATTTGTCTTAAAAACATAATGCACAAGTACTGTCATTAAGCCGGAACGCAGTTTTTGCAAAAATTACCAGCTGTGGGAAAACGCTTTTCCCCGCATCTACGCTAGTTGATGGTACTGTTAAAAAAATGCGCGATAAAATTTTTTTAAAAGTATTTACCCCTAAATCCTCATTTTCAATAAATCGATTTTTCGTTGGAGGGTTTGGATTGCGGTTTCTGTTTTTAAAATTTGGTTTTTTAAAATTTTTTTTAGTTTCTCTAATTTTTTTTTTAAGGACAATTCCTTTTTCCCTTTGACATTATGCCTCATCATCTTCGATAACTGTACCCAATTTTTCTGAAAAGGGATAGGTTTGGGGGAAAAAAATTTTAAAAAATTTTAATTGGTTAGTCTTTTTTCTTTTTTATTTTCATTTTTTAAAAACATAATAATTATGTAAAATGTAAATATTTTTTTTTCGTATCCTTCTTCTTCGATTTTTTAATGTAATTTATAATTCTTGGGTATGAGTGGGTGTTCTTTATGACACAACATGAAAATTTTTTTTCATTAGCTGTTAATAAATTATAATCTCTCCAAAATAATGCCTCAACAGCCAGTTTATTAGAAGTAGAGCTGATACAGTTCTGGGTATTTAAATCAATTACTATAGGAAAAAATTTAAATTTCAGGGTTTTTCGAAAATTGCTTTTTTCAGGGTGTTCAATAAGTAATAAGACCAAAATTATATTAAAAAAAAATACCTTTAATCATCATTTACATGGTCTTTTCAAAATAATTCCCCGGGAAGTAATATTTATCCCAACGTTCTGTTCACTTTTAAAAACATGTAAAAGTCCGTTTGGGGGGAGTTATCAAAAACGCCTCCGCAGCCTTTACAACCTTTTTTCAGCTTTTTCTTGTTGAGGAAACAGCCAAAAAATCGATGGGGTTTTTTCAGAACTGTATGGAGGGTGTGGTAAAATCTCTACGGGTTTTGCGAAACATCCCGTACGCTATGAGCAATATGTGGTCGGGCATTGTCATGGTGCAATAGGAAGCCATTTTGGAGAAATGGACGTTTCCTTTTAACGTGCTGCACCATTGTTCGCAGGACATTCGCGTAGTACGAGCCGTTTACGGTAGTACCGGGTTCGACAGCGTGTTGTTACACAATTCCTTCATAATAATAATAAAAAAAATTACGGTCATCATTTTACCAGCCAATTTCACAGATTTTGCTTTCTTGGGAGTAGGTGATGATGGATGTTTCCGTTCACTGCTTTGTTGTTTCATGGTTGGATCAGTGATACAACCAAGCTTTGTCTGCTGTGATGAAGCGTTTTAAGATATGTTCGCTTTCTTGTTTCAGTCTTTAATCATATCGTATCATAACAAAGGTCTCTGATGCTGATTTTTGCAGATTTTTACTTCCATTTCGACAACTGACCACGTCTCGTAGGCGCCCGCAAACACGCTTCAGTTCGAGCACGTGATACTCAAGAACATGAGTCTGTACACGCCATCTATCGGTAGCTTTTGTTAATACAGACAACAAACTTTTCTTATGCCACAGAAATTGACATTCCGATTAGTGGTTTCGTGGCAGTAAAATTAGTCTTATTACTTATTGAACAGCCTACGTAGATTGGATTTTTCAGTTTCAAAAATCGTTCCATCATTAGGAGTAAACTGTTCAACGTGTTTTAGAATCTAATATTAACTAATGTTCTTGTGTGTGTGTGTGTTTCTAGTAAATACGAAAAAACCGGTATTTTAACTTTTGAATACCAGTATTACAAAATTGTACAAATGGATCAATATACCAGTATTCGGTATCCCGGTATACCAGTATTGAAATTCCTAGTTGGGAGTAATGCATCATTGAGTGAACATGTGCAAATGCATTCTGCCGGAAAAATGTCGAATTAACATCCCATTTCTTGGGAAACCATGCATAGGAAAAATACAAAACTACATCAGATAAATTTATTTAAATAATTCTTTTTATACTTCTTCTGTAAATTTTTTTCTTTTAATACTGAAAATACATTTTAAAAATAAGAGGATTTCTTTATGTTCCTTAGGATATTTTATCGTGGATATTCAAGACAATCGAATTAGTTCGAATTAAAATCTTAACCAATGGCAATAACATACTATTTACTTAAAAATGAAATCTCAAAATACTTTTTTTAAATTGCTGTATAAACATTTGTTACATTTAACTACAATGGAATTACTTAATTATACGAGAAATAACATTAATTGTCTCATATGCGGAATATAAAAAGGATATCACTAATAAATACTAATCCCATTCACACAACAGAACGTTAAAACCGAACAAGACGTGCATTGATAAATAATCAATAATTAGAATTTTTTTATTATTATTATTTTGAATTTACATAATGTTAAAAATTAAGAAGATTAAATTTTAATCCTAGAAAGACAATGGATGATTTATATAGCCTTCTTAAGAAAACAAATCTATAAGTATCATTAAAATCCTCATTGTCTAAATTGAAGTGATTTCTAAATCCAGTTTCTTGAGAATAATCACCTGGTTAGGTATGGTATACTAGACTACGTTTGTTGTTCTACATCCCCTACAACCAATCATCAATCAAGTCATCTTTCTTAGAAAGCCGCACAGATTTTTAAAGGCGTTTATGAGCTAAACATCTTGCACATGTACGGCACAAAGAAATTTGTGTACTAATTTACGGCACTTAGTATTATAAAGTTGACCAATTCCAACATCAAAAGACGTCACGAATTCAATAAATGTCGCCAAATACTCTTTCATCCTTATTGTTATAGGGCTCGCACACATGTGTTTGTACGTGTTTTTTATATAAAATAAAATGCTTTATGCTCTGTAGCACATTAAATCTATTAAGGTTCAAAGTCCTCACATTAACCTAGTTTCGTAGTTTGAATAGTGGAATGCCAGCTTAAATATCACTTTCGTCACATGATGGTTAAAAATTACAAGATCCGTCTCCAAGTACCCGTGCGGTTTATAGAGAATGCCTTTAACAAAAAATTGGATACTTATTTCCAAAAAAAATTCTGTTAGCATCAATTTTTGTCAGAATTGACTCAAGGAATTGATTAGATTTTTCCTTATACTAGTATGTGAATATATATTTAAGCAAATAAGGAACTCCAAAGATGGAAATTATTTCATTTGTAGTTTAATATTATTTTCAAATCTGGATGGCAAATATTTGTGAAATTCAGGGACACACAATTTTTGAGTTGATAAATCTTAAGTAGTCATTAGAATTTCAATTACACGTTGTTAATAATTGTGTATGGAAGAATAATTACATTTCAGCCTTACGAAGATTTTAGTTAAATATATTTATTACATATCTTTATATTAACTATTCCCAATAACATTTTTACATAATATAAATCCCATGTTTAATGTGCATATTATAGTGATACTCTACGGATTGATGATAATGGAAACCGGAATTTTCGACCTTATTCAAAGTAAAGAAAATGACACGAGTTTGCACCATACTATTCCAGTTTTTACATCAATCCAGTTGTTTTTCTACCAGTAAAAAGGTATAACCTTGAATTAAAGTTACACGTTATGGCTGAATACATCAAAGCTGAGTCACCGCAATAGACTGTTAATGGATTTGCGATGATGTAAAGATTAAAAGATTTTACAACATCCACAGAAGAAATAATTAAAATCTGACAAAACATCTGTAGCTTTATCCAAAACGCATAAATGTCAGTTAACCCAGCGTTTCTCAAACTGGGGGGCACGCCCCCCCTTGGGGTGTGTGACAACTCTACAAGGGGGGCGCGAGCATATTGAAAAGTCCAAAACAAAAGATTATTTAAAAAAATTATTAATTCACTGAAAGTAAGCAAAAAAAATACATTCTGACATCATAAAAAATAAAATACACATTTACACTGATATATTACACTTATAAATATATCAGTGCTACACAATGTATTTTATAATTAATTTAACAATACTAAGTTAAAACAAGTTTATTAATTACCAGTGACCCTATGGGCTTGTCATATATATAATTTAAAACAAAAATTAACACTTATCTTGATAATTTTTGTACGGTTTATAACTAAACCTTGAATTCCGATCCAAAGTTTCGCGATTCGCTTCCAAATACCAACCGTTTTCCACGTAGGCGTGCGTACGTGATGTATTGGGGGAGAGGGGAGGAATAAAGAAGCAAAAATAATCTGGAATAAGAAAATCCTTCGCAAACTTTGTCAAGGTCCTTTTATTGCATTCCAAAATCTTCGGAATAATTTTACGGATAGCAATGCTAAGAAAAGATCGTACTTTGGAAAGACGTATATATACTACTTTGAACAAAGTTTAAAAGTATTAAATATATTCTACACTTATTTTATTTAAAATTACAAATACACATAATTTCCCTATTTTATTTATTTTTTTAATCAATTTTTTAAAATTTATATTTTGTCCGTGTTTTGTATTTTTGTGTTAACTTGAATACTTTTCTTTAATTTCGTATAGGTTATTTTGTCCCAGTATTACAGAGTGTGACGATTTCCCGTCACACAGCTGAAAAGTCGGCTTCTTTTTGTGGATCGGATAACTACGTTCCTATGCACACGTGCACCCTTAAAATATTGGGAGGTCTTGTCTTTGGTCATCTCCCCGATAACCTTTGGCACCGTGAGAACCCCTCCTCTCCACACACCACCCACGAGCCGGATGTAACTTGAGGATAAAGAGGCCGACCGATACCATCCCGAGACGCTAGATAAGGCAGAAGTCCGTTGGTAAACATCGATCAGGACGGATGTATTCTCCTCTCTCACAAACATCAAATTCTGAACTCTAATGAACTAACCAATCTTGTAAATAACTTCAATGTATGTACTGTAATTAATAGTTGTGACGTAAATAAATCAAATATTTAAATTAATACATATCACGCTACCATTATTTTTCTCAAACGTCACAAGCGAAAACACGAAAAATAAACATTTTCTCTCCAATCAGAAGGAGAAATTTATACATTCAAATCCTTAGTAATATGTTATTATATTAAAAAATATTATAATGTTGTTACTCTCTAATACTGTAAAGTATTTCATTTTATTTCAAACTGAATTGCATTTTTTTAAAACAAGTATCCATTGACAAAGAAATTTTAAAAAATGCTTAATTTGTTTTCGAATTGATCGTTATCTGATGTTTTATAAATTTGTAGTATTTTATCCAAAGTTTCATCACTGTTAAAGTATACTGAACAAAATATATTACAAAATTTTTATGAAAATACACACATGAAAAAAGAAATTTTAATTGGAAAAAATAAATGGGATCTAATTTTTTTTTTTTTTTGAAAATATATTCCAATTTTTTTCTCAATAATTTCCTAATTTCAATCTCAAAAATGTATCATTTTTAGAACCTTATTAATCATTGATTTTCTACACCCACAAAAACTTTATTTAAATTTGCTGAAAATAGCAAAAGAGAAATTTATTCTAAAATCGGTCATACAATTCCACAGAATAGTTTTGATTTCATAACTACAAATTATCTTTAAAACGTGTGTGTTAGAAATATAAAAGCATAATTTTGGATCATTTCATATTTTATATTATTTTCTAAAGAATGAATTTACAACAATTTACCCATACAAGAGGTTTTTGCTAAAATATCATGCATTGAGTGCTTCTCAAACTTTCAATATTTGCGACCCAATATTCAATAATTTTCATCGCACCCCCTTCCCCGTACAATAACAATGTATTAAATTCAATAATACTATACTTTGACGCTAAATCTACAACACGACTTTAACCTCTTAAGAGCTACCGGCGTTATAAACTTCTCCCTCCATCAAAACGTTTATTGCCCCAGACGTATATATACGTCTTTCTGAAGTGCGATCGTCTCTGAGCACTACTATCCATAAATCTTTTCCGAAGCCTTTGGTTTGCTAAAATTTATTGACAATGTTTACGAAGGATTTAATTATTTCAGAGGATTTGCTTTTATTTATTCCTTTTCATCCCCCAAATACATCACATATGCGAACCTACATGGAAAACGTGGCATTGAGGAACAAATCGCGCAACTTTTACTCGGCAGATAAGGGATTAATTATAAACCGTACAAATTATCAAGATAAGTGTTAACTTTTGCATTTAATTTTATATATGACAAGCCCATGGGGTCACTGGCAATTATTAAACTTGTTCTTAACTTAGTATTGTTAAATTAATTATAAAATACATTGTGCACTACTGATACATTTATAAGTGTATTATATCAGTGCAAATGCGTATTTGATTCTTTATTATGTCAGAATGTTTTTGTGTGTTTATTTACTTTCAAAAATGAATAATTTGTTTAAACAATCTTTTGTTTTTGACTTTTCAATATGCTCGTGCCCCCCTCGTAAAGTTATCACATCCTTTAGAGGGCGCGACTTACAGTTTGAGAAACGCTGCACTAAGTGTTTTTTGTTAACTAACCTTGCTTAATTGATGCGAGTGCACAAGGGCTGTTGACACCGGACTTAATTTCGCGATAAGATAAATTCGAATGCGATAAATGTATTTTTTATTCTAACGACGGGAAAGACACAGAGATAAAAAAAGTTGAATTTTATTCCAACATTTATCTTTTACTTATAAGTATCTTGATGTATTTAACAAATGTTTCAAATTAATTAAGTATAATTATATTTCAAATCAAACTTTTGCACAAATCGAATGGATGTCATAAAATCCATTAATCTATGAGAAAGAGAAAAACAAAAGTGTCTTAAATAATTTACCAAAAAAAAAAAATCACCGAAGATTAAGAAACAACTAGACTTTTGAGTATGATCTCGGAAACAACATGAAAAAAAATAATAAAATGTGGAAGAATTGTTGATTTTAATGATCCTTTATTGAGTTTTCCATAATTTAAACACTAAGCATAATTAAGCAAAAAACAATATTGTAAGTTTACCGTTACATAAAAAAAAAGCAAGTCACACATTTCTGTAAAAAATATAATAAATTGGATTGAATAAGAATTACATTCCACCGTATTTGAAATTCTTTGGTGGCATCGAAGTTCTATATTGTCAAAAACTTCAAAAAACTGGAATGCAAAGGAATGTTCAAATATACAAGAACTCTTTTATTTCAGCTCATTCAACAATCTCGGAGGATTCCTGAGGCGTACACAAGGGGAGGGGTAAGCCCTTTTCCTCTCTAGATCAAAAATTTCTTAATTTTTACCATAGAGGCCCCTAAGAGCTTTCGTCTACATGTTTTTTAGAATACTCCCAAAAAGGTCTGAAAA
>BMAV01010393.1:0-11279 GCA_019973955.1 Trichonephila inaurata madagascariensis
TTTTTTTTTTTTTTTGGGTTAGAAAATTTTAAAACCTAAAAATATTTTTCCTTCATAAAAATTTTTAAAAGAAAATTAACTTCTCAATTTGTTTTCATTAAAACCACACATAAAAGCTAATTAATATGTTTTTTGTAATTTTTAAATAAATTTTGAAAAAGACAGTTTTGAATCTTCACCTGACAATTATTATTGGCCCAACGTATTTACTTAAATTAGCACAAATAAGGTTTTAATATGTTAAGTTTTGAAGAAGTAAAAGAACTGTTGTTTTAAACATATGGATTCTCTAAAAGTGATATTTGTCGATTACGAGATTTTAAATTACTTTAGCTGAGAAATGTATATGAATATTATTTATGCATGTATGAAGAAAAAGTACTTTAAGAAAATTATTCTTGAAAATCTATTTTTTCAGGATTTTAAAAGAAACCTGTTCCGTAAATTATTCTACATTTTAGAACAATTTACAACAAAAGAAAAAAAAAGAAAATTTTTTTGATGATTATAATGTACAGAATATATATATATATATATTATTATATTTATATATATATATATAAGGTAAATAAAAAAAGGTAATTTTATAAATTAATGCAGAAAGAATCTAGAATTCATGTTTAAAAAATGTTTTATAAGGACAGAAAGTTTAAAAAGTAAGACATAACGCGAGAATTATGCTTCAAACGATATACTCTTTATTTCTGTGAACAGTTTTTCAATATTAAAAATAAATTAATTAATGGTTTCCACCAGTATTTTTTCTACATTTTAATAAATTTTATAAAATAAAGTAGAGGTTATTTTTTGTCTGAAAAAGTTTTAAAAGGGAGCACGATGAATGCACCCAAAAATAACCGGAACCGATCTGTTCCGCGCGTATGCATTGTAATAACAAGTTGTGCGTTTAAGTTATATTAGTAGAAGGTCTCCGGCGGCTGTTAGTGAGCTGGCGTCAGTCTGAGTTAAGTGGATTGCTTGTGGTGTACGTTCCTCTTTCAACTCTTTGGAGATTAGTGAGAAGACCGACCACAAAGAATCAAGAGTGTAAGTAATGTTTTGCTTTCTGTTAGAGAAAACTGCAGCCGAGACCGTTGGGATCCTTTCGGCAAGCATTTAACGATGATGCTTTGAGAAAATTACATGTCTACGTGTTGTTATCCCGTGTCAAAGTTGGCAGCATGTCAACTGAAGACAGGGTACGTCCACAGCGGCATTTTGGCAGGAAGAAATGACAAGAACATTGCTAAAATCAAACGTGTAACTGATTAAAATTGTCGAAAGACCATTGACTAACTTTCTAAAGAAACGAACGTGTCATAGAGCACGCTCATGACAATGCTGCTACCCACACGGCTTTGATGGTAAGACAATTTTGACAAACAACATTGTGCTCTTGCCTCATCCATCATACTCATCCGATCCACTTGTGTCGGAATTTTTTTTTGTTTTGTTTTCTTGGATGAAGAGATTCGAAAAAAAAAAACTAGCCTTTAGATCCTTTCCTAGATGAAAGGAAAACGATTCAGTGCTGCTGATGAAGTTAATGAGAATACGCTAATGGCTTTTGAGCAGTATCCTCTTAAGAGTTCCAGAACTGTTTTTAAAATTGCTTAAGCTAGAGGAAAAGTGTATTACTGAAAATGGACAATACTTTGAAGGGGGTAATGCTTAGGTTCAATTAAAAAAAAGCAAATTAAAAAAAAATAAAACAAATTTCGAAGTTATTTTTAGGTTACCCATCTTACGACAAATTAAAAAGTAATATTTCAGTACTCTTTATTCAATTCTTTACAGCAATAAAATTCAATAATATTTAACTTACAAGATTTTGTAGTGTTATCATTAAAAATTTGTTTACCTTGACAAGATAAGGGGACATTGAACAATTTCCAATTTTTTTTAGTTTAAGGATTTTCATAATATTTTTGATCGCCTCCTATGTGTATGTATGATGTAAAATAGATTTTGTACTCAAAACTTCATAAAAAACTAACTAATTAATTTTAATGGAAAAAAAAATTATGAAGTGATTTTAAAATACTACTTATCCTACAATGATATACTTACATATAGGAAATTTGATTTACATAGTCCGTCAAACTATGCATAGAGCAAAAGTGGGTATGGGTTTCTTGATAACATGATTGGTATTCGTACAATATTTCTTTTTATGAATGCTTATTGAAAACTTCTTAAAAAGTACGTAAATTTCAAATTCAAGTTGTTTTTTTTTTTAAAAAAATAAGTATTGCTTTGATTGAAAAATACATATCAACTTTTATTCCATGTACTATTAGCAACAAATGAAAAATTTTTTCCCAAGAACTAGGCACAATAGAAAAATAGCCTTACTTAACATTTTAAATGAAGTCAAACTAGTTATTTTATCTTTCTGAAATAAGTCCGTTTAAAGTGTTGATTTGCCTTTGGGATGTGCATAAAAGTGAATGTAAAAGTTATCAAAACTCTGCGTTTCTTAATTTTAAAGCTTTCAAATTTTGGTACAGTATAGAAAAGTATATAAAAATTAATTTAGGCTAAAAAAATTAGGTTTCATTTTTTGACTGATTTTTGTCGTACTGTGTGTCTTCTTAATACATAAATGGAGACATTATTCTTATAACTTTAAAAAAATGAAAAAAGTATTTTACATGCAACGAACATTTAAAATTATAAAAGTGTTATTAAGCATTGTAACATATTGGATAAAACAAAACAGACAAGAAAAGATAATCAAATATTAATAAAACAACGATTATAAAAAAAAATTAAGTCAATTCCTACTTTGAATGCATTAATAGAAAGTATTTTATTACGATTGAAAATATGAATAATATATATATATATATTATTCATAAAGCATTGCTAACCCTAATTCGCTGGCCTAATTCAGCGACAGCTTTAGAAATCATTATAGGTCTCCAGTTTAGTCCAAAGACTTTTTTTGTACGCATTTGTTGTGTCTGGTGAATTCCAATTTCTTCCTTCTTTAGCACTGTAGGTTCTAACACTTCTTCACTTTTATTTTATATTACTATATATATATAGGGAGAAAGTGAACTATAATAGTAGGAATTAAAGAAAAAAGCATGATTTGTCTGCATTGTTGTAACAATGCACACTCGGTTCGGCTGAAAAACAGGTTTTCGACACCAACTTTTGTCTTTGTTTTAACAGTTACATTCCTACAATAATAGAGACGAATCTAAGCTGGTGTCAAAAATTGGTATAATTAAATAATATTTGAACAAAAACTGTATTAACATCAAGTGTCATCCAATACAAGCTTTAAAAAAATTCTTTGAGCTTGATTGGTTGAATAAAAAGTATTTTATTAACATTTGAAAATTGTAACAAGATAAATATATAGAGAGTGAGCTAATAGTGCGACATGGTCGATCTTCGTAGACCATATGGTGGGGTTTCAGCGTAAGTTAGAGGTGTGGGATTCTCGAAATGATGACACATTTTAGAATTCTTAATATGACTTTATTAAGAATTTTAACTTAAATTACTTAGATATCAGACAAACTTATATTAAGAAATAAACCAAAACACGTAGCTTTAATTAACACAGATCACGCAATTAGATCACTTATCAATATAATTACACTATATCTCTTATGCTCTCAATCTCAATAATATATATTCGCGTTCAGAATATAATCTTCCTACCTTGTTGTTTTCTATGCAACGTCAATCCACTTCGGATATTTCTCTAGGCTGGCGTACAATGGTATGTACCTTGGATGAATGGCGATTTTCGTGATTCTAGGTAAGCTGTCAATAAACACTTCTATCTTCTCTGAACTGAACTTTCTCTTAATTGCCATCGCGCTCGCTAAAACTTCTGCCTTTTTAAAGGCTATCTTATTGCATCTATCCTTCGTTTCACTTCTTGGATTTGGGTTGGAAAAGATTTGCCATTAATCGTGGCCGTCAAAGAACACAGAAGTTATGTTAGAGAAAAGACGCGTGAGATGTCACAATAGTAGGAATTGAAAAACACTTTATTCTGTCTAAATTATTTTTTAAACTATTAAAATGTAAAAATATTTGAAATTTAGTCAAAATTTTTTTAAGGGTTACATGTTGATTAGTGTGCTGATAAAACTTATAATTTAAGTTGAAAATGAAATTAAATTTTTGCATCTTTAACATTAGATCATGTCTGCGATTTGTTTAAATATAGTTTAGAAATTCTGATTAGCTTATCCAATCCTGTATGCGTTTATTTTCAGATTATAAAGATATAACTTTTACTTCTAATATTAGAAAAAATTAATTAATTAAACATTTTTAAGAATTCTTATTTTTGTCAAGGATTTTCTTCTTAATCAATCACATTTCTTAATATACCAGCGTCTTCTTTTCGTTGAAAGTTAAACCATATTTATGTTTATAAATTTACTAAAACTATCCATTAGGACTTTAACATAGTATCTATTAAATAGATTTTTCTTAGAAAAACAACAACAATTATTTCAATCAACTAAGATGGCTGTGGTAGTGAGTGCTTTCTGTCGTGAATCACAGGCTTGTATTGCTTATGCCAAGTTATGTGCTTGAGTCCTGCTACCATTAAACACCCAATATAAAGAACAGGGGTGGGCAGACTTTTCCAGGGCACGGGCTACTTATAATTTTTTCTAGGTGTTGTGGTCAACTTAGTGGCGTAGGTGTGGTAAGCTAAAGAGAGGTTTACAATATTTATTACTTGTTAAAATGCTTGTTGGTCCAATAGTAAAGCTTTACAGTTAAAGCATCACATGAATATCAGTGCACTTCAGCGGCATTTCTTGCTTCCTTCCATCTGTTGTTGATTTTTCTTGTGCTGCCTGATCAGGAATCAGATCAAGGCCTACAGAAATTCATGAGTTTTGCAAGGTTGTATGTCTATAGTTGTAACCTTAGCTTTAATGATTACCGTATAGGGGATGGTTGATTTTTGACCCCAATTTTTTGAGGGAAAACGCTCTCAGGGCGATTCAGATGCATCCCAGCTCTCTTCCCTTCCATCAACCTCACGAGGTGGTCATGTGACCATCGCATGACCATTTTGTCGAAAAAAGCTATTTAACTTTATGATATTTATTTTTCATTGAAAAAATGTTTGTGCTTTTCTTTCTTCTGTAAATTCCATGTTTTGAACCAACTATGAACACATGCTGAACCGTAGAGCGTGGGCGTTTTAACGTAACAGGCGGCAGAACATACGTGATGTGAATCTCTAACCGACGTATGTGTTCAACACACGTTCGCTGCCAGATTCACTGTCAACACAAAGAGATGAAATCCGTAGAAGCGTGGTGTGATTTCAGTAGCCAATCCCGTGTTATCGCTGTAAGAGCTGATCAATATTTATTTTTTCCTCTCATTGGGGAAAAGCCCATTTCTACGGCTGGAATCGTGTTGATCGCTTTTTCTCCCAATAGTAAAATGTGTTAAAAGTCATCATGCGCTTCCAATACTGGAACGTGTCGTCTACACACAGTCTCATGAAGTCGCATCATTTATGAAAAACTGATTCTACAGTCTTTATGAAAAGCTGATTCGCTAGTCTAACTGGCATCATTGTCCCATAGATATGTTTCTTTTAGTGGGCTGTGCTAAGACTTACTTATTTGAAGGGGTTAATCAAAGTATCTTGGCGGGTCCTCTCCAGTCGATCGCGATCAGCTTAATACTTACGGGTGTAGAATGATTGATGCACATGTGCTCTGTCTCCACTGAAAGTCCCGCGGACATATGTTGTGAGAAAGACTAGGAGTGAAGTACCAGCTTATATCTTGTCCTGGTCACTTAACTATGGCTAATGGCTGGAGGTATTTTTCAATAATATCCTTCCTATAGCTTAAATACGTTAATAAAAAGTACTCAAACAAATTTTAATTTCTTTGCCAACGATCAAGTAAATCCTTATTTTTTCTGAGTAGTTCTTAAATCTTTCCCCCTCGATCTCATAGAGAAAGAATTGGATACCTGATATTTTTTTAAATATTAATCTATAGGTAGCAAGCCAAATTTAATACTGTTTTCAGTAGCAAATACTTAATAAAATACATTTAAAAACAATTTTTTTCTTCTTAAAGTAGTGCTGAGTAAACATGTGGTATTCCTTTATGCGTAATTTTGCAAAAGTAAAAAATAACTTTTTTCTTTTGAAAATTATTCGATTAAAAAGTGTTTTGTTTCGGTTAATTTTTTTTTTTTTTTTTTTTTTACTCTATGCATTCCATTTACTTTATCCGTAAGCGTAAAATAAAAAGATATCTGATGCTTTATTTTACCAGAAAAAAATTCTTTTCTTTAAAACAGTTACGGAGATATTGAACACGCAAATAGACTGTATTTTATGGTTTTGCTGATAAAAATGATCTCATTTAATACTAAGTTACTTATTTTATTCTATTTTTCGTGATATTAATTTTTTTAAAAAATTTGTGCTACTTTTCAAATTTAAAATAATAACATACGAACAAATATGGGATAGGAATATGCTTATTTTTTAATTTTATGAATGTATTAAGATAATGGTTTTATTCATTTCTTTACTAGATAATTGAAACAAAAACATCTAATACTATCATATTTTTTAAATATCTTGTATCTCTTTCATAACGTAGTATGGTACAGAGAGTCAGTATACCCTTTATAGAAAACGATTTTTGTGATTTATTTTCTCATTTACATTTTGAGGTAAAGTTTTAACAAATTCAGAATAATCGTTTGTCTATGTTTTCTTTTGATTGGAATGAAAAATACAAGATTTTTTTTGAAAATGGCTCCTAAAATTGATAGATGGCTCGAAGTTACGTAATTGAGCTTTCGTAATCGACATATTCATTGTCAACAAATTATAAAGTGGTGTAAAATATCGGTTATTTATTTGCATTTAAAAAAGGATTTATAATATATTAAATTTGAAGTAAAAAGAAAAACGTCTAGCTGAAAATAAAAATAAAAACGACCATGAAACCTCATACAAAGACAGTTCGAATGCAAGCAACTATCAAGAAAGTGAAATCTCTGATACCAAACGAAAATCCTCGATAAAGATTCATTGCATAGAAACTAGGAATGTCTTCTGGCACTGTAGTAAATCATTCATAGTGATTTAGAGTTGAAAAAGATATTTAAAACACAAGTTTAATACTGCTTTTACTGAAACATATTGCTGAAAAAAACAAATTGTTGAAAATTATATAAGAAAAACACCAAGTTGTTTATAAATGGAAATTTGTGGTAACACTCGATGAGGCATTGGTGATATAGTGACTGTAATAAAAGAAAATAAATTTCTATTGTCAACTTACGGAAATGACCTTGCGAAATGGCTTCGTCGGTGTACGGAAAAGTCTCAAAGGGATTCAAGATAGTTTACAGGATGTGACGGCGGCAATTTAAAAAATCAAAGATCTCAAGTAAATAAAGTTAATTTAAAGTAAGTCCGCAGAGATATTTTAGGTGCAATTTTGATGAAGATATTCCAGTCTTATGGAAGGACATTGATAAATTTGATCTTCATATTCACGAAGCCTCTATGACATGCCTAAGTCAACTGCCACTTATTTGTAAAAAATTAGAAATAGGAATAGGTACGTATCCAATTCGAAGGGGTATTTGTAAAATTCCCTGAAGATTTTTTTCCAATGGACTTATGGCGGGCTTTCGGTTTATTAAGAGTCTTAAGAGTACTGCATCCGAGAACACTGAAACGGTGTTTGGAAAAGCAGTTGAAGAGGAATGGAGTAAAATTGGCATGGCAATACAAAGAAAAACTTAAATTTGACGGAAAATTCAACCGAGAGTTATTGTGAAGAACCATGGCTAAAAGGTAGAAGAAAATCGTCTAAAAAGGTATGGCGTTTATATTAAAAAATCAGTAATCAAAAGCGTTTCCTGTAAGTGCGAACGACCCTCTGTATTTTTTAACTCTGTGTGTGTGCTATTTAACTTTCAAATTTTACAGGGTGTGTTCTAAAAGAAGTAGGACTCATTTTTTTTAAAAAAAATTTATTCGTGGCAATAATACAAATGATTAGAATTTTTGAAAGTAGAACTCTTCAGCATTTTTACAGTAATACCAATGAGTTTTCTAGTTTTCGTACGCCTGCAGGAACGCCTGGACCGGAATGCTGTTTAGCTCACTCGTCACGGCCTGTTTAGCCGTCTCTACCAATCCGTGATGCTTCCCTTTGAGCATCTATTTTATTCTTGGGAACAGAAAAAAGGCTGGTGGGGCCAAGTCAGGGCTATTGGGGTATGAGGCAGTTTTACCACATTGTTCTGGGAAAGATATTTTACTACGTGGAACTCTCATGGTTAAGGTTCCTGTCACGATCTCAAACACTTGTGTTTGAGGAATGCTCAATTCATCAGCAATCATTCCGATACTCATCCTAGGATCACTGTTCAATACATTTTTCACTCACTACACGTTTTGGTTGGTCTTGCTGGTCGAAGGGTGTTCAGAGTGGTCATCGTCTTCTACTTTTCCCTACCTACTCGGAACAGCTTGTGCCCCTCAAAAACATCCGATTTACTCATGACAGTATCACCGTAGGCTTCTTTAATCATGTAGTGAGTCTCTTTGTCTATTTTACCAAGCTTTACACTAAATTTGATGGTGTATTGCTACTCCAGAAAACGCTCCAGGATTCTCCGTGACGAGGCGTTTCGACAGGGGTTCACAGTCCCAGCGACCTTCTCTGTTCAATGACCGAAAGCCCACTGCCGATTTTTCCCAGCATTCCTAGTATCCCCCTTCACCGATCGTGTGGAACACACCGCCTCTCGTTCGCCCATTCGATCAGGAAAAAATAAGTCGTACAACTTTCAGAACAGACCTTGTATATGGAATGCTTTCCGATTTAAGGATTGCTTTTGTAATAATGTTTTGGGTTTACTGATTGTAAATCAGATAAATATATTTTTTACAATTACATCACAAATGCACATGGAATTATTTTTGCCTCGATAGCCTAGTTGAGTAAATGGTTCAAGTGAACTTAACAGGAGATGCTTATCTATAATTTTTTGTTATTTAGAAAAACTATAAATACTTACATGTCCAGATAATACTATTTCATGAGATTATTTGTACGTATTATATGTGATTAGTTATTTTTAATTTTTAAGTTACCGGTATGGTTGTGTATTAATCAAAACAGAGAGAATCTACTACTTCTTATGAGCAGTCAACATGCAGTCATGTGCAATACAACCTGTGTGACTTTTCAACGATGATTGCTATGGTGGAGAAATGGAATTGAAATAAAGTACTGCAATAAAATTAAATGGATATTTACATGTGCATGTGTATGTAATACTTTTGCATAAATAGTCAACAAATGAAAAAGTTAACTCATAACATTCTCAGCTTTCATCACAGTTGGATAAAATTAAAATCAGTGTTAATATCTCAAATTGAACTAACTTTGACGCCCATGGTTTAAAATTTAGCTAAATATTTAGCACCAATTTATATCAAAATCTATAAAGAAATAAATTTTCTATTACTTATACAAGGTCTTTTTAGGCTTATTAAAATTTCTAATCATGTTCGGACTGTAAAATATATTTCTAGCCAGAAGTGTTTTCTTACCAATCTTTTGTGCACTTCTACATATTGGTGTATTAATTGGTGTGTCTTTCCACATATTTGGTATAGAATTCTAGGACACACAGAAAAAAAACTTCAAATAATGGACGGATTTAAAATCCTTCAACAGCCATCATTCGTTTCAAAATTGGTTCGCTGCTGCATTGTTAATAACGGAATTTGTGTCGAATCGGCAGAGCCCCACAAAGAAAAACAACGGGATTAAATAACTTCTTTCCTTGTTCTTCGTGGCTCCAATTTACCACCGAATTGAAATCGAACTTCTGGAATCTCGATGAATTGGATCTTCTGTGTTATTTCTTTACTTATGTACAGTCATTCATTACATGTCCAGATTTGCTGCACTGGCAGCAGTAAAAATGTTCTTCACTGAAGATATCGTTATGGATGACTTTTTCCTCTCTTTTAAATTTCTATGAAAGGTTTTCGGAGGAATGTGATTCAAGGTGTGTATTCATAAGATGCATACGGACAGAAACGAGACATATACATAGATAGAAATAACAATAATTAATGAGTTAAAGGCATACTTAGTTTGTTAGAAGAAATCAACCATGGCGTTTGGGTAGGAATCCCATTGCTTAGGAAGGGTTCGAATTCCATCCACAAAGAACTAAGTTGGGTGATCAGGGAACCAGTTCAGAACTGCTGCATTTACGTCATCATCGGAGTAAAATCGTTGACTGATAAGGTGTTTCTTCAACGGTACAAATATGTGATAGTCACAAGGCGAGAGATTTGGACTGTAAGCTGGATGTTTCAGGAATTCCAACTTTTTAAGGGCCAGTGCCCCGAAAGACACCTTGGTGACATATGGCCTTGCCCTATCGAGCGGAACAATGACACCTGACGACAGCATCGTACAGGCTGTCTCCAGATCTTTCGCTGCCCGAAGAATCCATATAATGAAAATGGATTCCCTTTCGCCGTTACATAAACTGATTTAAAAAAAACGTTTCTAAGGGATGCTATCCTAGTTTTGCTTAATGGTTAAAAGTCTACCAGATTTTATTCTAAACTTCCATAAAAAAATTCACATCGATGAAAATATTCTTGAACAGCCAAAGGATTGACAATGCCTTTTAATCTTTTCTTTTGGAATTTTCTTTATCTATCATGTACAGGGGTTTGAGTTTATAACCAATTACTAAGGAACGTAAGTCAAATGTAATGCCGAGTATTGAAACGTTAAATTTCCAGTTCATATAAGGTATTATAATGCATGAAAATAATAATAAAACTATTTTTTATTTGTTTCTCTACTTCCTTACATTTTAAAATGTAATTGAAAGAAAATAATTGCTTGTATTTTAAAATTAAAAGTGTAAAACTGTTAAATAGGGATTTTTTTCTGTTATATTAGATCTAAGAGTATGTATTATATTTGATGTTAATTTTGTTTAAGGTTATTAAATCGACTTTATGATAACAACAATATGTAAATTATCTTATTATTTTTTTAATCCGATATTGATCAATTTTACATAATATTGCATTTTCTGAATTGTAGATTTTATACTAAATGCTCGTGATTTCATAAGAAAAACGGGAAGAAATTGGGAACTAGTTAATAAGGGGGTCACTTCACGCAGCATTTTCCCTATCTCCGTAATGTTAAAAATGACCAATTTTAAGGAACATTTTTAAATAA
>BMAV01010395.1:0-118033 GCA_019973955.1 Trichonephila inaurata madagascariensis
GTTATTTAAAAAAATTTTTAAGGTTCCACTTTCAACGTATTTTAAACCAAAAAATTAAATTTTATAATTTTAAAATTTCTCTTATAGCTTTATAAAATTTTTTTAAATTTTTAAAATTTTTTATAAATTTTTAAAAATTCTGTTAATCCTTTAAAAAGTTTTTTATGAAAAATTTTAAAATAAATTTTTACCAGATGATCATAATTTTGAATTCCTTATTTAGAGTGAAATAAATAATTATCCTTTTTATCTTAAAATTTCTTCTGATTTAAACATTAAACCGTTTAATAATATTTCAATTTAAATTGTCTTATAAGGTCTATAATACAGCAAAATATTAATAATTAGCTTTCAAGAGAAATTTTAAAGTTATTTAAGTAATTTTACATTTTGTATTCTAATAAATGTATACTTTAAAATATCTTCATGAAGTATTTATATCATGATCTCAAGTTTAAGTGTCATTAAATCAAATATAGTTTATGTTTTTTTAAAAATTATTTCCAATTGAATATTCTTAATTAGTAAAATTGCAAGATAACAAATATTTCACATGTGTAGTCCCAATATGTATTCTTTTCAGGCATTGGAGTAATTCTGAGCTTAGATAGTTTTGGATCAATTGTATAAAGGGAAAAAATCCATTGAGGAAAAAATTCTGACAATAGAAAGACATTATTAAAAAAAATGCTTAAAAACAACAAAAGAAATTTTTTTTTGTCTAAAACAACTTCGTTCAAATGACAAGAGAGGATCGGAACATTCAGAAAAAATATTATAAAGTGGACCTGAAAACACATATCTTAAATTTCTATGAAATAAAAATATAAAAAATGAGTAAGTGATAATGCAGGATTATTTACACTATGTTTGAAAATAATAGCAGGAAATGTCATCTATCATATTTTTATAACTTGTTTTATAGTTATTTGACTGATATTTGTGTGAGAGTTGGCTGGGTGGCGCAGTTGGATTGGCGCTGGGTTTGTACGCCCAAGTTTGCGGGTTCGACCACACCCCATGTCGTTGGATTCTCATGAATTAGCATCCACCTATATGATGCCACACTAAAAGGATGTACAGTCCTGGAAATGCTACTTTATGTCTGCAAAGGTAAAATACCAATCCGCAGCCCCATTTGAAAAAAAAATGTGTTTGGGAATTGAGATTCAGTATAAGTTACTTATAGTAAAAATCATTAAATATGCATAGTCCATAATTAATTATGTAATATTAATTTGACTTTATAATCACGTTCATACTAACGAGTATAAGCGCGTCTTTTTCTTGTACTTCAAAGTATTTTTTCATTGCTTACATGAAATCACAATAATCCTAGTAATTTTATCCTTTAGATTCGATTTTAAATTTTTTCATTATATCACGCTACGAGCGGGCAACTATTTTGTTCGAGGGTCACATTGTGAAAGGAAAGTATACCAGAGGGCAGTACCTCTTTAATCCTTTATTTACCGAGGATACTTATAGGTATCACTCATTTTAAAATTACATAGAATAACTATTTTTACGAATAATCTGATGATACTTTACAAGAAAATTCTTTTAAATCTATTCTTCCAAGATATATGGCAGTACGGGTTCTATAATGAGTATTTTAGTGGGAAGGTGAACAGTTTTATAGCAGAAATCGCTTTTTCAGCTGACGGCGTTTTCAGGGGATTGTGAAGATTGTCATTTTTGTTCCGAAAAAATAGTTAATTTTAAAAGGTATCTTATTTTTTTTTGTATGTTAATAAAGACCTTAGAAAACGATTTTAGCATTTATTTTAAGTGAACAGGAAGATTAATTTTTCATTTGAATATCTTTTTTAATTAATCAGCTCAAACGGATTAAAAGGGAGAGAGAACCCTAATTTCCAAAAGGTGATTCAAAACAAAAATTTTGGGTTTTAAAAAAAAAAACTAATAAATATAATGGGTTTTAAAAGGGTTTAATGTTGGTTAATTTAGTAAATTTTGCTTTTGTGAACGAACCCCTTTTCCCCTTCCCCCAGATTACATGTGAGCTAAAAGGTAGGATTAAATGGAAGAGAAACGCCCTAATCTTAATATTACTTTATTTAAAATCTTTTTAAAACCAATAACATATGTTAATATGATATTTAATGAATCTACGGTGGCTAAACCAAATAAAAATACCGAAATAAAACCCGGACCACTATCAATAACAAACCCTGCTCAATTGAAGTAAACAAATCCGAATATTTTTAAAAGTAACTCCTACCTTAATGTCCAACGAAGCAGCAATCTACCGGATCCAACGAAATTCGTTCACTGGCTTAATTGCCACCTTCAAAGGCTTTTGTCATGGGAACCTTTCCCGGACTTTTCAACTTCGAAATATCTTCACACTTGCAACATGGACTATCATAACACCCCCCAAAATGACACCTCGCTTACTCTAAATTTTATTTTTTAAAAAGTTTCTAATTTGCATCTTCATACGTTTACTTCGGTTGGTTGAAAATAATTGCATTTCTTCTGGCCCAAAAACCCTTAAAAGGACATGTTAATGAAAAATCTGAGCCTCACACTTTTTTAAATAAGCATACAATTGTACCAAAAAAATAAATAAATAATATAAGTAAAAAATAGTGCGTTTTATAAGTTTCTTTATTGCTCCATTTTCATATCTATAGCTGCAAGCATATTTAATGTTTTGATCAGTTTAATGAGATAAATGAACCCTATCACTCTTTTCTATATTATATTTTAAAATTAGGATTGAGATTGCTGGTTGAAATTCTCATCATAGCCTTCAAGTTAATATCAACCAACTTATACCTATATTTACTTTTATTGAGCTTCATGTAAGAAAAATTTTGCTCACAGATATATTTTCTCTTAAATATAGAGAACAACTTCTGTCTATTTGGTTTTCTGACTGACTTAGCTAGCCAGAAGGAAGTTCTTTGAGGGCCGTTATTCGCTCACCCCTGACATAAACCAAACATAGAACATTTGACTTCGAATAGCTAATTTATGAACGGCTATATCATTCAGCATGTCATTACAAATGCAATAAAAAATGAATGGCCAGAAACTGAAGAAACTCCCCCCAAAAAGTGATGTTTTTTTTAAAAAAATTATACACGTAACAAAGAGCGAGAACAACGCTAGTTGATTGGGCTGAACAGCCACCGTGGACGATGATATACGAACCAACTCTTCTGGAATGCTGAACTTGATGTAAATATACCAATGAGAGTACACATCGTATTCTTGAGGGATGGCTTACATTTTTCTGTCAACCATTTGCCATAGCTCGTCTTCTAAACAAGGTGGTACAAATCATGCACAAGCGGCGTCTAATCAAGTACTAAACATGTTCAATTTGTAAAAAAAAAAGAGGAGGATGAGGATCTTACACTCTTTCTTATATCTTGAAAGACACATACATCTGATCCGCATATTCTTCGTTTGGGCGTGTGGCGGTGTGATATCTATATAAAAAAAATAGTACCAAACATCACGCGAAGACGATCTTTTTGGCGTAGTCGATAAAGTATTTGCGTACGGAACGGAAGGTACCCAGATCGATTCCTTCCTTCCTACATTGGTGACCCTGGCCGTACAAAAGAACAGCATCCTTCGAGTGCTGCAGTCGTGGCACCATCTATCCACCTCAAAAGCAACCAAACCGTCAAACATTGACGCAAATAAGCCGTCACTGAACAAAGCCGTCTCACACAAATGACGCAATTCTCAAACCGTCACGCACAAAGTGACGCAACTGCTCACATCCTCTCCATGAATATGGTATCGTTCATTTGCCTATTCGCCGAATCACTGGCAGCTGGGTATGTGGCGGTGTGATATCTATATGAAAAACTAGTACCAAACATCACGCGAAGACGATCGTTTTGGCGTGGTCGATAAAGTACTTGCGTACGGAACGGAAGGTACTCAGAGGCGTTATCTTATTGGTGGATTGCATTAGATATCTCCCTCACGAAAGAAGAAATCACTGACAGTCACGCATCACTCACATTCATTGGACCCTCATAATGTACAGAATACAAACCAGAGATACTCTGCTACGTACACGAAGGGGCCCGAAAGTGATGCCCCGCTGTTGCGTGATGAAGCAACTACAGATGCGGCCGAGTGGGACCTATCACCAAGTCGGTGCTCCTTCACAGACGAATAGAAGCAAGACTCGTCTAAATGCCCGAACTAATATTCCGTCATCCACTTTACTCTAGAACGGTACCATTGTAAACTGAATCTTACGTGCTATGGGGCTAATGACAGTGTTCTTAATAGACGCAATGAGTACCACAGCGTTTCTCAAACTTTAGAGCGCGCCCCCTCGAGGGGCGTGACAACTCTACGAGGGGGACGCGAACATAATGAATTGTAGAAAACAAAAGATTATTTTAAAAAATTATTAATTTACTGAAAGTAAACAAACAAAATACATTCTGACGTAAAAAAAAACACATTTACATTGATATATTACACTTATAGATGTATCAGTGCTACACTATGTATTTTATAATTAATTTAACAATGCTAAGTTAAGCACAAGTTCAAAAATTACCAGTGACCCCATGGGATTGTCATATATAAACTTATACACAAAAACTAACACTTATCTTGATAATTTGTACGGTTTATAATTAATCTCTTATCTACCGATTAAAAGTTACACGATTCGCTTTTCAATGCCAATCTTTTTCCACGTTAGAGCGGGTATGTGATGTATTGAGAAGGGGGGGGGAAGGAATAAAGAAGCAAATAATATGAAATAAGTAAATCCATCGCAAACATTGTCAAGATGCTTTTATTGCATTCCAAGCCCTTCGGAATAATTTTATGGATAGCAGCGCACAGAAAAGATCGCACTTTGGAAAAACGTATATATACGTCCGTCTAAATTAACGCTGTGGCTGAACAAGAAGTTTATGTACGCCGGTGGTACTTAAGAGGTTGAAGTCATATTGTAGTTTTAGCGTCAAAAGTATAATGTTATTGAATTCAATACATTGTTTTATTGTATGAGGGGGGGCGATGAAAATTATGATTGAATATTGGGTCACGAACATTAAAACTTTGAGAAGCACTGGAGTACCACAAGCAACCAATTGAAGTTTAATTACTCTGTTCGATATGGAAACATCAAGAGCATTTTCGAATATCACTAAGTAGTGTCAAAGTGGGACCTCCATCGCTTGTTGGGGGATGGGCTGGTTCACGCTCTCTTCTGAAGTTACTCTGGCCACACAGGGACCTCTCAAACTTGCCACATTTCTTTATTTTAACCATCTTTGCCACAGTTGGTGCACTGTTCAAACATTTAGGAGAATATAAGCTAAAATTTTATGTAGGGGCTAATGTACCATTCTTAGACCAATCACCGTTCCTTTCGTAAAATCATTTGTGTGCTTGAAGAGCCTGCTTTGAGGGTGGTATGACATTCCTTGCTATGGCCCGTATCTTTCGAGAAAAAAAAAAAATCCTTAATGAATTTTCTGGCAAAAGGGCCAATATTCCCACCTTTGGCCCTGCCCAAAACCTTAGTTAACAGTGTTCGGGGGGCGGAGCTTTCCCTCATTTGTTTTCTTTGATATGCAACACCCCGAAAGAGTAGTATAATCGGCTCCCTCTATGGTGGAGTATTTTCTGTGACACATATTGAATAAATTCCTTATTAAGATAGTATAATTATAGATACATTTTTTTTTTTTCTGAAATTTTATCATTTATAACTAGCAATACTTTTCCTGTACTTCTAAATATTATTAAAATTTTCATGTTAGTGAGTTTTATATAAATGTTGGTAAAAAAAAAATAATATTTTTTAAATAAATAAAACAAAAATTGCCTTTTCCGTTTTGATGTTTACATGAGGACTAATAAAAAATAATTTGTTCTTAAAGGATATTCGGAACCAGGAATTCTTTAGAAATAGAAGAAGCTATCACACACACACACACACACACACACACACACACACACACACACACACACACACACACACACACACACACACACACACACACACACACACACACACACACACACACACACACACACACACACACACACACACACACACACACACACACACACACACACACACACACACACACACACACACACACACACACACACACACACACACACACACACACACACACACACACACACACACACACACACACACACACACACACACACACACACACACACACACACACAAGCAAGAGATTCAATTCTTTCACATACAAGCTTTTTTTATTGAATAAATAAAATACAGCAAAAATTATTTATAACTAAGAAATTAATTTTTCATCTAAAGAACCAGCACAAGCGTCAGGATAGCTCTATTTTATATTCTTATGCTTAAATTTTAGTAATTCTTTGCTCAGTGGTCTACATAGTCTTGTTAAAGTAATGTCTATGCACTGTTTAAATGGTAAGGGTAATTTTTTCTGTACCAAAATGATTTGATGTGGAAAAGTAGTGAACAAAATTTATCAGAAATATATTTCTAAATAGGAATATTATTGCAAAAAAAGTATTAAAAACAGAAATTAAGAAAAATATTACATACTGTTACAACAGAACTTTTCTATTATTTTCCTTCAAAATATTGGCAAAAAATATATTAACATTAAAATAATAATTCTCTTTCAATAATTTCATTCCTTTCATCTAGCAAAAATAAGCCTCTTCTAAGAGGAGACAGAAGACAGTTATTATAACTGGCAGAAATAAAATGAGTACAGCAACTAATCATAAAATTGATGACTAATCCTACATCTAGAAACGATGTTTCACTAACAATGTCAGAGACTATATTATTGATCTTGCAATATCTCCCTTGTATGTGGTCTGAACTGAATCAATCAATTTTTTCTTTTATTATGTTTTATAGTTCCTTCTTTCTACTTTTTTGCGAAAAATCTTATTCAGAAGAATTGGAAAATATAATTCACAACTAATGCTATAATTTAACTTATTATAATAACTTTCATTTTGATTATAAAGATTTTTCTCTAAATGGATATGTACTGCCTTAAAGTCTATAGTTAAAAACTGTAATTAATTTGAACCAACCCAATATTTTGATAAAATTACATAATTTTTAAATGAAGGTCATTATTTTGTGCGATTAAGACTACGTAAGCTCAAGTTTACGCTAATTGTAATACTGAAAACATGATTTTACGAAGATATATAATTAAAATAGCTTTAATTTCGACAAAGTTACTATTAAAAATGGTAATTTTAATACATTTCAATAAAAGCTAATGTGAGCTTTTCATGAACACTGTCATAAATTAATTTTACCTGTCCCTTCTCTTAAAATGAATACTTATAGAACTGCTATTGCTTGGCGAGCAAAAATGTATGAATACATTTTTGAATAATTCAATCAGCAACTAGAATTTAAATCAGTTAAAATAGTAATTCATACACAGTTGCATATTGTTAATATTTGATGCTTTTATGTTTTGTGGTTTCAACTTATTACGTTTATATACAGAAAGTATGGAGAATTGGAAATATTTAAAATATTGTTTATCAATTATATATAATATACAATAATTTCACAAATAGCATGCTAATTAGAAAAATGTGCTTTAAGGTATCCGACTACGTTCGGAACCATGATTTTAAAAAAGCGCATAAATGGATAATTTTCATGATATTTAGTGTCACTCAGATTAGAATACATGCATAAAATCTTTAAGGACATTTTGACAGAAAAAAATTATTTAAATACAATATTTTGGAAAAAAATTAACTTAGAATAATCTTTTTTCGAAATGTTCTCCTTTTGTGAAAAATGCTTCTATTGTAATAAAATTTTGCCTGTATATACCCTGGACCTCTAAAGAGGCTCAACAGAATCCTGAAAAATGACTTTAAATTTTCAGGTTCCACCAATTGAAATAATTATTGGCGTTTTTTTTAAAAATTTGCTCCCCTCTGTTGTCGTAAAACATGGATAAACCCACTTCTAAGTTATATATTTCAAAAATTCTAGTTGAGCCTCTGTAGAGAGGTCTGAGCTATATACAGGTAAAATATTACTATAATAGAAGTAGTGTTCACAAAGGGAGAACATTTCGAAAAAAGATTATTCTAAGTTAATTTTTTGCCAAAATATAGTACTTAAATAAAAATGTTTGTCAAAATGTCCTTAAAACAATTTTATGCATGTATTCTAGTCTGAGTAACACTAAATATGAAAATTATCCATTTATGCACTGTTTTAAAATCACGGTTCCAACGTGTCGGAATACCCATACAATTCTGTCTTCTAAGTAGAGTACTGAGTTTTCCACGAATATACCGAACTGCGGCAGTTTTAATATTTCCATTAACTCTGTAGATTCACCATGATAACAATCGCTAACCTCTTTCTCACTTCCCTCTTGCTTGACTTTATATATAACAACTCTCATTAACATAAATCATGGTTACTTTACATCAGGGGTGTAAAACTCTCAGCCTGCAGTGAACATTTTTGTGGCCCGACCAATATATCAGCAGCCAATAATATATAATAAAACCAAACAAGTAATATAAAAAAAAAATAATTAGTAAATTCCTACTTAGATCAACAAATAAAAATATTATTTTATATCTACTTTTTATTAAATAGTTACAATTAATATAAATATATATATACATATGGCAGAATCACAATATTAAATGGTAATTAATTTCTATTAATTATCGTTAAAGTATCGTATTGTCATCCAAAACAATCATGTGTATAAAATTTCAGTTCAACTGAATGCTTTAAAACGTGAAAAAAAAAAAACCTTTTCAAGTTTTGACACAAGTCGCCAAAAGGGTCGCTAAGTCGCCAAAAATGATGCCAAATGGGCTGTGTATTTATAATTCTTTAAATAATTAGTTTTAATCAATTAATTTTATTAATTATAATTAAATTATAATATTGTCATCCAAAATAATCCTGTTTATAAAATTGCAGCTCAATTGAGTGCTTTAAAATGAATTTTATTAACGATTGAAAATTCCACCGAGATAAATAAATAAATAGACAAATAAATAAATATATAGAAAGTGTGAGTTCATAGTAGGAATTGAAAACTTTCTCCCATAAAAGGAAGATATGTCAAGTGTCAGGACGTAAACATTAATTTTTCTTGTTCTTTTATATATGCTTATTACACACTGCAGGCCACCGTAAATGCAACACCAAGCAATACAAGAGATAGCAAAACAAAATTTATTTTGTAGATAACATGTTTTGACCAAGTATCAAATGATTAAATTTATAGACTTCTGTGAAGTGTGGTTCCTTGCAAAATCTGTAGCCAGAGTAGCCGCCATTGTTGGAGATCATCGCTGTCACACGCCTCGGCATTGATTCAAAGAGACTTTGGATGTGTTCTTGGGGTACAGCAGACCAAGTAGCTTTCACACGTTGCCAAAGTTGATCTGGTGTGGCAGCTGGGGGTGTAATCTGGGTCAATCGTTGAACAACCATGGACTACATGTTATCTATCGGCGAAAGATGAGGAGAGTGAGCCGGCCAGGGAAGCAATTCTATCTGGTGATTGACGAAGAACCTTTGGACAATACGTGCCACGTGTATTCGCGCATTATCCTGTTAAAATATGGCTGTGGCAAAGCCCTCAAGGTAAGGAAGAACAACTGGCTCCAATACCTCGGAGATGTAGCGCTGGCTGTTTAAAGTACGGCAATGTGTACTAGAGGAGTGCGAGAGGGATATCTAATAACACCCCATGCCATAATACCCGCTGCAGGACCAGTGTGGCGGTGCATAACGCAGCTGTTCATCATCCTCTATCCACGATGTCTCCTGACTCGAATCTGACCATCGCGGTGTTGCAGACAGATGCATGACTCATCAGTAAAGACAACTTCATTTCATTCTGCCGCCCACATCTTTCTTTCATCGCACCATTGGCGGCGGAGACATTTGTGGTTCTGCGTCAAGAGTAGATCAAGCAATGAACGTCTTGCGGCAGACTATTCTGCTGTAAACGGCGTCGAATGGTACGCGCAGACACTGAATGATGCGTTACAGACTCAATGTGCTGTGCTATGGTTCGTGATGTGACTGAGCGATCCGTCACTGCTATGAGCACAATTTGCCTGTCCTCACGTGAAGTGGTGCACTGAGGTTGATGCGTTCGACCCCGTTGATCCGTCGTACCCTCTTGCATCCAACGGTCACATATCCGCATTACAGTTGTTTGGTTTCGTCCAACACGACTACCGAGTTTCTTGAAAGATAATCCACAATCTCGGTAGGCCACTATCCTTCCTTTGTCGAACTCGGATACTTGGTTAAAAGCTGATTGCTGTTTTCTACGAGACTTAACTGATCTTTTTGAAAAACACAAGAAGAACACAATTGCCAAACTTGAAATCTCCAAGCCTTAAATAGTGCTTTGAGGTGGCGCCACAGGCGCGCGTGATGTGTGTCTGCGATGAAATTCGAATCATTTGCATATCTCAGCTCCGCTAATGGATGTTGTAAATTTCATGTTATTTGCATGCTTCCTTCAGGGTGTCAAAAATTAAACCTTGTTTGTTTGGTCCAAGTTAGCCTTTGAGTTTGACACCCTTCGTTTACATAAGGCAATTTTATAATAATACAACGTTTAAAAAGAATTTTCGCTAGAGTATTAGTAAGGATCGTGAATAGAACTTGTTGCCCTTTATATTTGAATTATTTTTAAATTTTCAGATATTTTTATTTCGATGTTAATTTTTGTATAGCTTTAAAATAAAATTTCTGAAATAATGATAGTTAAAAATGTGCTTGATTTTATTTTTAAGAAAAGTACAAATTAAGTTGTGTACTCATTTTGAATAATAATTTTCATTCATTGTCTTGTTTACTTAAAGATTGTATCTGACGATAATGCCGCTCAAAAAGTATAATGTATTATGCTATACTTTTTAAATGCAAATCCCAAATGGAAGCTCTTTTGAATGGCATCTAGAAAGAGACGGAGAATTTTTGCTTATTATTTTTTAAGAAAGATATAAAACTAAAAGAGAAAAAAAAATGGGAATGTAAGTGAAAGACCTTCGTGTAATGTTAAAGAATAGGATTTGAATCCGAAATATTTTTTCAAACATAAAAGCTCTCTAGCATTATATTCTGGTTTCCCTATCCTACAGAGAGCAGCTTATTTCATCGTAGTATGCATTTTTTATCCAAGTTAATCCATTCTTTCTGGAATAAAATGTGTTTCGCAATTTTTCTCCTATACTGTAATGCTAAATGAAATATCTCTTTATATGCTAAAATGAAAAATTAAACATTCATAAAGCATCTAGAAATTTTGAAAAATGCTTTATTTTAAAGAGATGTAGGCACTACAATACTGCAAATTTTCATGAAAATTTAGATATTTTTCAGATTTAAAATGTACTGTGTATTTTTTAGTTCAGCCTTAGATACGACCATAGTTCACAATATGAATAACAAATACACATAACATTTCCGCGAGTAAAGGAATATTTTTCCATGTAATACTTATGAAAAGAATCAAGAATTTTGAAGTTAATCAATCCGTTTTCTTAAGATATTGACTTTGAAACTATTATATTAATATTATCCCTATTATATTTATGCGCAAAACATTTTTAAAAAGTATCATTTTATTAATTTCCGTTTTATCTGGTTTCATCTGTTTTTTTTCAACACATAACTTAGTTTTTACATTTTATGTATAAGAATTTTGGAATTATTAAAATTATTTGTAATGTTTTTAAATGTTATTTTTTCTAATAGTTCGGATCACTAAATTTAAAATTTTTGCTTATTTTTATATTTCTTACTTTGCATAAATTGAAGCTAATGGTAATTAAACTAAATTCAATGTGTACATGTTTCACGTTTAATTTTAATAAAGTAGACGCTGTCGTTAAGTACAATTATTCGTGAAAAACTGCATTCTTAGAATTTTTTTTATAATTTTCTAAAGAATGTGTTAGTAAAATAAAAGAATTGTCATATATTTATGAGTAAAAGATACAGAAAAAATGTATCTTTTATAAACAAAATTACTTTTAGATTTCCTAAAATCTATATTATCGTTTTGTCTTATACATTTAAATAAAATATTAATACATCTTAAAAGAAAAGATTCTTAATGCATCTATTGATTTTTTCATTTATTAATAGAAAAATGTTTTAAATTTTATTCAAAATCATGTGTATTGTTTACAAGTTTAACAAATTAATATGTGGGGTAGTAAGAAACAGAATTAATGGATCAGAAAAACAAATTTTATGGTGATTACAATTTAAGGAAAACTAAGAAAGCAGTCTTCCTATTTTTTTTTTATCTAGTGGCCCAAAAATTGTGATTATTCGTTTAAGTAAATTTGTGAAAAGCGCGCAATACACAGTAATGTGTATTAAAAACAATAAAATTCTTATATTGTTTTAAAAATAAAAAAATGACTTAATGAAAGAAAGAAATATCACTTCCCGTAAAATGTATTTTAAGGTAATAATGCTATTTTTTAATTTAATTGGAAGACAATTCAATAATTGTTTTCCTTTTTCTTATTATTTTATGAAGCCTTTAAAAGATTGTAGATTGAATTTGAAAAATAAGATTTGCCTTAAAATTTTAGTTCTTAGTATTAATTTTGTTATTTATTTGTTCCCTACTTCTTGAAAAGTCAACTTAATTATTTTTCTAATTCTTTAGATTTGAACGAAGATTTTTACTTGCATAATTTATGAAGCACTTTATAATAACTTATATTTAACTTCTGAAAATTAATAAAAAAAATGGATTTTTTATAAGCATCAGTTGTATCGCGGCTTTTTTCAATTTAATAAACTGGTGTCCAGAGGAAATATATTTTGTTCATTTAATAATTTTATTTAATTTTATAGAATATTACTTTGATATGTGACGCTCTTTCAATTTCTATAAATAATTTTATTAAATACATTACAGGGAAATTTTTCGAGAAAAATATTAGTTTCCAAAAATGCGAAATTAAAAGATAATGAATAATACTCTTTTTCATATTAGGTGATGCGTGGTTGCATTTATGATTTTTTTCTCTTTAAAATCCATTTAACTTGGAAACTAATCAACTTTTATAAATAGGTGACTGTAATATGAATTACATGTAATATATTTAAAAAATAACTATACAAAACAATTTTATGTGGGAAAGAGGAAAACTGGGTGGCAAAAAATAGTAAAGAGATTTCATAAATAATAATAAAAAATGAGAATAAATTGCATTCAAAACAGTACACAAGGGAAAGAACAATTGCTTGCCAAGCGAAAAATGCAAAAAAAGGATTTTTAAATTTCTCAGAGAAAGAAAATTGCTTCTCAGAGTAAATTACAAGTCATGATTATTATAATTAAAACATAAATCATCCTAAGACTTTTTTCAACAAACTTCTTTCCCCTCTTCCTTACCATTGAATAAATGTAAATAACAATAATAATTATTAATTTACAAATTAGAGCAGCCTCTTCTTTACCATTATTTAATATAAATATTTTGGATGTTTTTTACCAGTCATAAGTGATTCACTTATAAGTAATTATAATTACTTATAAATATTTTACAAGGCTATAAATTAAATTAAAAGTTGTCCATTGCTAATGAGCCGTTTAGTTAAAATATTGAATTAAACTTAATATTAAGTGTATTCAGCAATGAGAAAAAAAGAATAGTACTTGCGTGCTACGCTTTTTGGAAAATTGAGAAATCAACTTAATAAATCATTTATGTATAACATATTTAATATTCGATTAGTGTAATGATAGAAAAAGCGTTGCAAGTTATACTCATATTTAATTAGTTCAAACGCTTTGAAGAAAAATTAAATAGCATCAATTCTATCTATTTTCCCTCTGTAGCGTTAGCTCGTTAGACGAAGACATCCTGACAACACTTGTTAGGTTTGATCTACAGGGTGAGTGGAACGTCCGGACGTGATATCGTAATCTTCCAAAAGAGACCGGGTATTCTTCCCTCATACCGGGGGCAAAACAGGTGTCTCGTCAATTCTAAAGGTGGTTACGTTGAAAACAAACCTTCTCCCTCTCCGACACTCAGATAACGTTCGGGCACCATGATCTATAGAAAGGTTACTCCTGTGAACAGTATCCATTGTAGAATTCCCCTCGCACATGTGGTCCATGGACTATTTGAATGAAAATAATGTCGACTTGTTGTGATGAAGACATACCCTGGAGGGTGTCGTCAGTGACAAAGAGACATGATGATTAAAAATCCTACATATGGTTTCGATGTACGGAGACGGAGTTGGCATCAGTCGTTGACACTAAAGCAAGGGCCGTGTGCAGATACGCTATGCTCGCTAATAAGATATTATTAGGGGCTTGCAAGAGGCCCACCCAGGAGGTTTATGGGGGATCGGAAGCTGGCAAGGATCTCCTTCAATCTTCTGCATTACCTTCCTCATCAGTTTTTTTCGTCTTCGAAAACGATTGAGGTTTCGGGAGCAGCCTCACCTCAAGGACCAAGATAGAGGAACTGCGAAAACCTTGGGAAAATGGAGTGTGGGAGTCTATGGAGTAACCACTTGAGTAAATAGATTTTGGACGATGACAGCAAAAGGGTTTCGGGGACAACCTTGCCCGGGAGCCTATCATTTCAAGATCTCAGGCCTTTAACTAAACGAAAGCTTTTCTTTCGCGAAAGCCTGGGAAGAGTAACAATTTTCTAATGAATATAATGTTTTGTGTAGTTAATTTGGAATAGAATGCATTTTTGGCAAAAAGCTGTGTGAGCCCTCACACTACCCAGTATTTAAGTAATTTTAAAAGCTCACGACATCACACTTCCTTATTGAGCAGTATCTATTAAAGGGATGAAAAAAATTATCGATTCTACTATAGTACTTAGAAGTGCTGTGGTCGATTAGATTGATTAATTAAAAACTAATTTACGTTTATTAACTAATAATTACATCCTCCGAATAGATATTTTATTTGCTTGAAATTCAATAGTTAAAAACTTAAAAAAATATTAAATTAAGTGATAATTTTAAATTAAAACATAGAAAGATGCTACCAGTTTATACTTTTTCTTTAAATTCATTTTTAGCATAGAATTTTTATAGAAAAGCCATTAAGGAATTATTACACAAATTCTACGTAATTAGTACAAAAAATAATTAAAACTAGAGTGGAATTTAATCGCAATATAAACATTTGTTCAATTATAATAATTATTATTATTTTGCTAAGCAAACATAAAGCTCAAATTTTAATAACATTAATCATTAATTTTTGGCGTATTTTTTTCATTATATACGACAACCTATAATAACTATGATTCTAATGCAAGAAAAATTACTGCCTGGATTGTAATATTGAAGCTGGGTTACATAAATTGCAGAATAAGTCTAAAAAAGAAAAAACAACTTTATTAATCCAAAACGTAATCTAATTTCTTATTACACTCGCCAAACGATATATATCAAAACCAAATGAGTATTTTTTTACCAAATGTAAATATCCACAAAGTGCAAATGAAAAAATTTCTTTAACCTTAACCAATAGCGTTTGCACCTACCACTGAATGATTCTTGTTGTTGCCACTATGTTTTTCAAAGATTCTGTAAAAGTAAGAATAAACTTAAACAATAAAAATAATAAATAAATATGAGTGAATTTTGTGATATGTATTTGAGTTTTAAAAAGGCATAATTGTTTTCATGCAGTTAAGGAAATTAAATTCATTACTAATGAAAATAGCATGGTGAAAAGAAACACATGCAAAAACATAATCTCACACAAAAAATTAATTGATAAATTGTATGTATTAATTTTATGACTGAATCTTGTTCGATTATAACAAAGAGAATAGGTATTTTATCAATTTTGTTCGTTAGTTTTATTGTTATTCATAAAATAAAAGTGATCTAATAGAGAATGCTTGAAACTTGTATATGAAATGAGAATATGAAATTGTTTCTAATTTTTGATTGCCTTTTGGAACGTTTTAAGAACGATCAGAAAAATGATTTTTAAAGGCATGTCTTTTAAAGTGTTGAGCAGTAAAATTGATAGTCTTTATCTTTTGATGGGATTTTTAAGTTTTTTTAGTTTTCTTTTTTAAATATTTTTTCACTCTTGAATTAACTTACTACTTGACCTTTGATTTCTTTTTCAAATATGTTCTCAAAATTTTATAAAAAATTCTATTAGAAAATAAATTCAAAGGAAATTGTATTAAGTATTTTTCGAGTGGAATAAAAAGGGAATAGGTTTAAAAATTTTATTATATAATCACTTTAATTTGTTACTAACAATGAGATAATTTATTTAATATATATTTTTTAATACATTTAATTTTATCATAGCCGTTGAATTTTAAAAAATGAATAATTAAAAATTAGCCGAAAAGTCTCTTAGTTCTGCAATGAGTTCAAGGCACAGTGGTAATAATTAAACTAGTCTAATATTGGTTCAATTAATTTTCATATAAAACGTGACATTACTTTCCAAGTAAATTGTCTCAGAGTATTCCTCTTGAAATTTATTTTTTAGATGTATAGTTTAAAAGCTAAGTTAAATATCGCTAATTTTAATAGTGTCCCAATAAGACCTTTTTTTTATAAAAGAATAATTTTTTCTCTCATCTCATTCTATAATCATTCACTCGATATGAAAGTTCCTAAAAATTGCAGATAAGTTTCTCTTATTAGGCTTGAAAAACTGTTTTAAACATGAGTTTTACGGCATGACTAAGTAGGAAGATTTCTTGTCCAGTATTTCCTGCTGACTCAATTTATGTTGCATTTGGTGAAAGTAAAATACAATAAATACATTTAGGTACAATAAATATATAATAAACAATTCAAAATTTAAAAATTATGCATAAAATATTTGGATATAAAATAATTATTTTCTATGGATATAAATATGGGTAACATATGAACATATACATAACAAAATCATAACTATTTTCTGAAGCAAAATAAATAATCTCTTGCTTATAATTTACCATTGTAAATATTCAAATAATCAAATAAATTTCAAGTAATCTGACTAGGTTTCCAATCTCTTGCAAGAATATAGTATTGAGATAAAAACACATTAGAATTTTTTAAAAGGTTTGTTTTGACAAATGTAATTGTATTTTAAACACATGCAATTCTAATTTGCAATTTAAGAGTTACCAAAACAAAGACAGAATTAGGAAGTTAATTATTTGAATCTTATATCAAAGTTGAAATAAATATTTAAACGAAAATGCCTTTTTCAATGTTGTTGAATACCTTAAATACATAAATAATTATTTATTTTTCTTTAATTAGTTATTACTAATGCATTTCTGTAAAACGTATTTAAAATTTCCTACTTTATATGTCTTATTTTATATAAATTATTCATTTTCATTTTATTTAGTATAAAAATACATATGTTTATTTATTTCAGAACTGAATATTAAGGAAAACGAAAAAATGTAAAATATTTTTGTACTTTAGGTTCTATTAGGAATAAAATTCAAGAATTTTAATTTAATTTTCCTTACTTTATTTAAACAAACACAATTAAATGAATATTTAATGATGATTGAAAACATATTTGACGTCTTATATTATTTAGTCACATATTCATTTGTATTTAAATAAACATATATTTTTGACTGTAGAGTAAAATTAAACATTCTTCAAATTTAAAGCTAATAATATTAAATTTGCATACAAATACTAAATATTTGAAATATTTATGATTAAATTAATATTAAATTAGCTCCTTGTAATTGGTTCGTTTTCATAAATAACTTATCTAGATAGTCAATTGCTTGTATTTAAGAAAAAGTCACAACGAAATCATAATTTTAAATTTCAATATTTGAATAGTACTTTTAATCTATCAGACTATGCTCTGAAATGAAAGTAAAACAAAAACATAAAACTGACACTAGAAAAAAAACATAAAACTGACACTAGAAAAATCAAGTAGCTTTTAAATCAAATTTTAAAACAATACTGGAAAAGCTGGCGCTTTTATTATGTTTAAAAAAGTTTCGTCAAAATATGTTATCCTTACAATTCCTTTTATTATTGTATTGTTTTCAGTTGCTTAGTAGAGACTATAAACTATATATTTGATGTATAATGTACATTATTACCCTGTTTTTATGCCGATTTAATTTTTTCAGTATATAAATATCATATATTTAATGATAAAATAAAATTCGATATTTTTCCGTTTTGCAGGTGCTGGCCAAAAGTCGCCAAAATGATACAACCAACGTCAAAAGGAACATTACCGCTCTAGCAAACTTTTACCACCATATTTCAAAAGTAAGTCGTGGCCTTTTTTATCAGTAACGTCTTTTCATAATACATCAAAAACGTATGAAAAAACAACGAGAACTAATATTTATTAATACTTTTTATGTATATATTGTGAGCTGTCGCTACTAACGGGGGAAAAATACCTAAAATTCTTACATAATTTATTTTCTTACTAAAAAAAAAGTACAAAATATGATTATTTTTTCTTTTTGAAGTATAGGAATTCTTTTTATTTTATTTAGTCACTCACTATTCAATAAATTTTTGTAGATGTTTATAATTAAAGGTGAAATTTTTGTGAAGATAGAATGTTTCAAAGAATATTCTAAGAAAAAATTTCAACATTTTAAAATTTTTCTTCTCCGTTAAAGTTCAATATTTGGAAACACGTACTTCAAAGAAATTTTCATTTATGAGGAGAAAAAATTATTTTAAAGTTCCTCTGGAAAAGAAAGTTTGAAAAATGAAAAGTGTTAAACATTTAATGTATTTCCAAAACTACTTTTACAAACACTCAGTCTCTATTAAGTACATACATTCTTCAGAAATTCGTTGCTATACAAATATCAGTTTTGAATATTTCCTTTCTTTTCTGGTTTGAAGTAACTTTATGCAATATTTGTATCACAACTGTGTTTTTTTTATTTCTAAATTAAATATACTTAAAAGGAAAGAAAAAATTTTTTTTTAATAAAATAGTAAAATTTCTTAGTATTTCAGATACATAAAGGTAAACAACTAATTGAAAGAAAACAATACGTCTTGTTTATTTGGTTTCTATTTTTTTTTTCATTTTTATTACATTGTTCCTAAAATAATTAGTACATATACTACATAGAGTTTTTAAAAACACCCATAGTGTATAAGATTCTAACTTGGTAATACAGGGAGAAACGTGGGAACTTACTATTTAGAAATTGCAATAAAACACGCTACCTGTTTCATTAGACTTTATTGTTATTTCCCGCTTACCGTACAGTATTGGAACTTTGAATTTACGGAGTTTTAAATACAATGCCTGTTAAATGTTGCCCTTTATTACCAATACACAAATTTTGAGCCACCTTTTCAAGCATATCGACCGGGATATTGTCAATTTTGGCCTCGGATGTTGTTCCGTAGGTCTTTCAGGGTCTAAGAGTGATCGTTGTAAACCAGGATTGAATTAAGAAAACAGGAGGTAATCAGGAGGGGATAAATCAGGTGAGCGTGCAGGGCAGTTTGTCTCCTCTCAGGGAGTTCAGTTTTCTGAGAAAACTGCTGTGAAAACACCTATGGAAACCCTGGAGGTGTGGGCTGCAGCTCCATCTTGCTGTAACCACAGGCTTTCAAGAACCTTTTCTTAGAGAGCGAGTAAGGAGAATTGTTGGATCATTGTCACATACCAGTCTGTATTGACACACGAATTCGTTCTATATTTTCTTGCAATCTAATGGTCTTCGGAAATCCTTTCCTTTCTTTGGAGACATTCCTCCCTGCACGGAAGGCATACACCCACATTAAAACACGTTTCCGATCAGAAACATGACCTAATGGAGGAATATCGGTGACGACGAAAGGTGCGTTGTATTACAATCACTGACTGATCGTTAGAGAAATACGCCTCCACGGAAAATGCTCGCTGCTGCCTCGACAGCAACATGTTTGAGACTGAGTCGGACTGAAACACAAATATCCCATTTCACCCCTTTCACAGAACCCCCTTCCTACGTCTCTCCCCTCCATTCAAAATAAGTTCCCTAAATCCCTAAAAAATACCGATTGCGTTGGTGAGTATGAATACTTTTTTAAAAACTTCCTTGATGAAAATGGCAGTGCTTTATGGTAGAAAACTGTCTCTCGGAAGGTATTTTATCAGAATATTATAATGTCTTATTACGAGAAAAAGTTGTCGAAATATTTGAACTAATGTATTCATTTTATAAAATATGCTAACTAGACAGACAGTAACGATATTTCAAAATAATGCTGTCATTTTGATCGAGGTTCGTGGATTTTTTATGATTTCAGTCTCAAAGAGCAAAATAATTCCTTAAGAGGTAGGACAGTTTATTGCTGAAAAACAATCCTTAAAATACAGGATACTGCACTAAATTTGGCACAATAAATGCATTAAATTTGGCACCAGAAGGTTTTCACATCTTCCACATCGCTCAGACACAACGATCAGTGTCTAAAAATACAAGTACAGTAATGTTAAATATTATCTGAAAGCAACTCTTTGTCCTCTCTAACATCCAAAGCTATACTGACTCAGTTTCAGCGAGTGACTGCTATTTATAGTCTGCATGGATACCTTCCAGCTCTTTCTTGAAAACTCCTCTTACGTCATAAATTGGGATGCTAAAGATTTCTTTAGTAATTTCCAGATGTATCCATATGGTCGCCAAGTCGCCAAATTTGGTCACCAAATCTGGTTACCAAAAATGATGGCAACTTGATTATATCTAATACTTTGCCAAGTTTCCATTGAATCGTCATTATAATGTAATGAACGGCGTTGCTTTCGAATACTACAGTTTTTATCATAAAATAAATTAAACAGAAAATAATATTGACTAAATTATAATTAATTTAATAATAAACATCTAGGTAAACATATTTACTCTATTTTAAGGTGAAATTAAATATTAATTGAAACAAATTTCTCTCTCCAACAATACTATTCTTCACTTTAATACATGTGAATGTGAATAAAAATGAATATGGTATAAAAATATTTGAAGCTATTTTTTACTTAACATTTGCTTAAGAAAATAAAACTTTGCAGAACCGATTGCAGTCGATACAGAGATGGTTATAACCGATACAGACATGATTATAATCTTATTTATATAACCTCTATTTACTGTTCAATACACAAACATAATTTTGAAACCAAATTGATAAAAGTAAGTGAAAAAATATGTGTTAAATATAAATTCAATGATAAATATTTCTTTCTTCTCTAATTTATGTATAGAATACTTAAATTATATTAGTATAATATTCGACATACTTTATAAATGTTTTCAAAATAATTCCAAAAGTAATTTCAGGGTTTTTAATGATTATATAATATAAAAATTAGGCTTTTTAATAAATTAAAAGAAGCATTTTTAAGAAAAAAGTGAATTTCGTAATACTCTAATTTCCAAGAGAATTTTTATTTATCAAACAATTTATGCTTATAAATGTGTGGGAAACTCATTTAGTGTTAGAGAATCTATGAATAAGGAAAATAGTCCGAATTTTTTATTTTTTTAAATGATAAATAGAATTCATAAAGAAGGTTATGAAAGAAAGAATCGTGGAGTCTTGGAACCAAGAATATTGCATTTCCAATAAAGGAAACTTAACAAAGGAATATTTTCCATCCCTTTATAAGAGATTCTCATACCATCATTTTTTTACTAACTACAAAATAACCTGATTTTTCACTGGTCATAGTAACTTTAAAAGTTATTCAAACAAATTTAATTGGATTCTATCACCTTCCTTTGATTGATGCCCGGAAAGTGTAGAACATGTGTGCTCCTTTTGTGCTCCAAGTTTGACAGAAAAAAATGATTCGAAGACTGGCTCCTAAGGGCATCAATATAAAATGGGCTTCAAATTTTCCCCAACTTATTTCCAACAGAAGTGCTTTTGACAATTTCTGTAAATTCATTGCAAACGTGTGAAATCTATCAGAAATTTTAAATTTTCTTTTTCTCCTTTTGTAATGTGTTTCATACTTACCTATGTATAAGACCTGTGTGATACTTTAAATACAACCTAATCAGACAAGTGTCAAAAAGGATAAAATATAAAGTTTTTCGTATCTAAGAAATTAAAATGTAAAGAAACTTTGTGTTTTAATATTTAATTTATTAAGAATTGGCGACAAACTATAACGTGATTATATATAATATAATTTTGTTACGTAGATCGGGTTTGAGGATTTTATGCCATAAGACTCAAAGAGAAAAACAATTCTTCAGAAGCGATGATAATTTATAGTAGGAAAACAATCCTTAAAATACTGGATGCAGCACTAAAATTCACTTAATAAATTCCAGTAGGTTTTACCTTCTACAGCACTCAGACACAACTATCAGTGCTCAACAAGTGCGTAAAGTTTATTTGCAAGCAACTAATCACTAGTCGAGTCTTCAACAGTCAAAGTAATACCGACTCAGTTTCAGTGAGCCACTGCTATTTATAATCTGCACGGCTTCAATCTAGCACTTTCTCGAAAGATCCGCTTATGTTACAGATCGTGATAATAAAAGGTTTCTCCAGTAATTTCTATAAGCATTCATATAATAGCCAAGTCATTTCAAAAGTGACTTCAACCCAGCAAAGTGATCACCAACTCGCCAAATTTGATCTCCAAAAAGGATGCCAACTTGGCTATATCAGAAATATTTTACTATTTTGATTGAAAAATCATTATAATGTAATGAGGTGTTGCTTGCAAATGTTACAATTTTTATCATAAAATAAATACAGCAAGAAGTAATATTAATGTAATAAACATTCAGATATAAGTTGTATACACTATTTTAAGCACTAATTACACAACATTCGTAACAATATAATGCAATATAATATACAATAATAACGTAATGTACTCAGTATAATATTATATAATAATGTACTTAACCAATGGTGGAAATTGATGGTCACGTTAGATACAATCATGGTATTCAAGACCTTAGAGACAACTGAATCCTTTGATAATATTTAAATGTGGGCATAAGATCTCGGGTATATATATTAAATATCATTGAAACATCAAAAGACTCGTAACTAATCTCAACTATTTCGGCCAAAATACTTTATTCTCAAGAGAATTCGTTTCGTGCCTACATATCACCATCTTGACGCCAGATGCTTTGCTGCATTGAAATTGATTATGATTCTCTAAACTGCATTTATATATTTAAAATTAAATTACTAATTTATCTATTTACTTAATATTTAATTAGGTGATTCAGTTCTAAATACAGAATCGAATTTGCATGATATTAATAGCCTTATTCGTGATAGAGAATTCTTTTATATTTAGTGTGAAGAGATAAAATTTACATTCAAGTTCAGTTTTATTTTAAATGAGCAGTTTGAAAAATACTTTTACTGCAAATATCACAACTGTGAAAAACTATTCGAATATAGATCAACATGTCAGTTTTATAATATTCAGAAATAAAATAAATAAATCCACATTTCTTAAGCCAAGAATCTGTCAATTTAAAAACAGAAAAATCGTTCCTGTCAAATAGAGGAACTTTTGAACGAAACCATTACTGTTCTTTATTTTTTATTATTTTATGTTAAATTTTTACTCTCGAAGAATTTTTCCGAAAATTGTTAATAATTTATCTGTCAAAGAAAATTACATATAGATCCAATAAAAATAACTTTATTTTATTGACATTCTTGGAAGACAGCATGTGATAAACTAAATTTTTTAGCACACGTTATAAGAATATTAAATGAAATTCATTATAAAACATTGTTTCTTATTTTTAATTCTAATTTTATAAGAAAAGCCATTTTAACCTGTTAATAATATTATTTAATACTTTGATCTCAGGCATAACGTTTCTGATATTCACCAGTTGTATTTCAAATGAGACTTAAAATGAAATTAAATAAATATATTTTTAAAATTCCATTCAAATTTATTTGCTTACACACCCTTCAACATAATCACTAAATGAAAAAGACAACGAAAAAGGTTGATTTTTTTAAATTTAAATTTTGTAATTATGCCATATACCGAATTACTCTTTAGACTTTTTAAATATTTCTATGTCAGTATTTTACCTTTTATCGTATCTTATGTGTTTGTATTACTGAAAGCTAAAATTTCCATAGGTTGGAATTAGGTTTTTCCACTGAATGTATATATATATATATATATATATATATATATATATATATATATATATATACTTTTAAAAAATTCCCTCAGCACTTGGAAAAAGTTGACTAACAATTCAAATTCTGAAGAATTATAACATCTTCTTCAAAGATGAGCATGATAAATTTTCAGTTTCATATAAGCCTTCTGCACTCATGGCATAATTTCGAACTCGAAACTTGCAACGCCATAAAATGACATCCAATAGAGCAGAAATGTCATTTGCGCTGTCGCTGTTGTGTGTTTTACATAGTTTCTCATAGAATTATGTCTCAGATAATGTCGTATGACTTCCATTATTTCAAACACAACATGCCAAACGCCCAGATAATGAATTGTATATTAACATTATAAAACTCAGTGTGACATTCCATCTCAGGATACTTGAAATCTTGATAAGTATATCTTGCAAATTACGTGGTACAGGTGGAGTGAGGATTTCTCGTCCCATGATATCACAGACATTCCGATAAGGGATAGGTTTTATGAAAATGCCTTATACTGTTAGATACAGATATTACGTAGGACACTAGAGATTACAACGGTATGTGGTAGAGCCTTTTCTTGTTGGAAACATTGTTGAAATTTGAAGTTCTTGAATGAGATCGCAAAAAGACAGCAGTTTCTCTTGAACACAACGTAGGCCTGTCAAACAGTCCATAAGGAACACTGAAGGTGATTTTGCATCATATTTAATTATATCCTTACCATGACACCAGGTCGTCTAGATGCTTGACTTTTCACAATAAACCGTAGATCTTGGCACCGACCACATTTCCTCTGCACATGGATTTGATCGTCACGTTTTCTAACACAGAAGCGGGACGCGTTGTTGAAAACCACCCGATGCCATTTGACTCTCCGCGTCCATTTGGTGTGATACCATTCCAATATATTATGGAAATGCTTTTCAGTTAAAGACAGTTATCATAAAGATCTACGCAAGTCTAGTCCCATATCATGAATTGGTCCCCAAATAATGAAATTATTCATGGAATCTTCTGCAGGGATTTCCACTGCTTGCAGGGTATCAGTATCACTGGTTGTTGGATAAGTACGCACATGCCTTACAACTCGTCGATCATCTCGTTCTGTTCATTTGAGCCTCCTTGACCTCGACTTCGCTGGAATGTATCTTGTTGTATCTACCTCTTCGAGCAGCGTGCAACTGTACCATCAATACAATCAATATTCTACTCGATCCATCGGTTAGACCAGTGATACTCAATCTGCATCCCGTGGGCTGCATGCGGCCAACCCAAACTTTCTGAGTATCCTGGTCATGAACAGTTGCAATAAAAGTTCAACTGTTTAAGAATAACGCATTAAACATTTAGTGAGGAATTCTATCAATCAAGCAATTAAATATATCAATTTTGCTACTGATGTCGTATCGGTGCGATCATTTTTTTTCTTTTTGTAGCTGTAATCGCTAGGGATAATAAATAACAGTGGAGTAGTGACCATTTTATGGGTGAAACTAATTTTTAATTAAGTCTCAAGTCTTCAAAGGGGAAAATATCTAAAGAATATATGTTGTTTTAAGACGATTGTGGTCTTGTATATATTTTATAGAAAAATACAAACATAGATCAACGACTTGTTTGTTTGTCATGAAAATATTATATTTAAAAATAATGATTTTGCTCGTAACGATACCAATAAGCACAAATCTTTCAATTATTTTATTCCTTTTTCTTAAGAATCTTTTCCAAGACGAGATAAAATGGATTTCTAAAAAAAATCTTTGCAACAACAACAAAATATTTTGTCGGTGGTAATGTCACAAAATGCAGAAGTGACAAAATCAACCTATAATATTTTTCACATTATAGATATTGATAAACATATCAAATTGTTAAGGTTATATGTGAATTGATACAGAAATTGTAAGAGTGTTTCTTAAATGCTTCCGATGTACTATTTGAAAAAAAATATTCAGTTATTTGTTCAAATATTTTATTAGGAAGATTAAAAAGTATTTGCGTATATTAGAAATAAAAATGCACATGCAAGATTGAACTAGTTTTAATCAAATAATACTGATTTTAGTATGGGACAGTAAAAAAAATTTGCTTCCATCCTGCACTTTATAAATTAATATCTGAAATAAAAAAAAGGAAGCTTTGTCAAAAGATAAAATCAAATTATCGAAGTACATGTTAGCTTTGTTTTTTTGACAGTAAAATGCAAACAAGGGCTTGGGAACATTGAACAAAAGAAATCATAATTACTTAATAACTGGCTAAAAAAGGCATAGAGATTAAAAAAGTTTTAAAATATAATCCATAATTATGAGTTTTAATATGTTGATAAATTTTCCGTTTATTAAATGTTTTTTATCTTATAGAGTCCTCCCTCCCCATTATTTTTCAATCCTCATGCTGCGACCCGCATGAAATGGTTGTCAAATGTATGTGGTCCAGCCGAAAAAAAGTTTGAGTACCCCTGGGTTAGACCATCCATTTTCTAGGAACGCAAATATTCGACTTTAGTCAAACCCTCCCAGTTGCTTAAATTGCTTAAACAGTTTTTTCAGAGAAATAATCGAATGAAAAACAATGCAAAAGACACAGCAGCTAGAGCGCAAAGGACTTTTCTGCTCTATTGAATCTCATTTTACGAGTTTGCAAGTCTGGCGTTCGAAATCATGCCGTGAGTGCAACATTTTCATATGAAATTAAAAATTTATCATGCGCATCTTTGAAGATGTATCACAGTCTGTAGAATTTCAATTATTAGCCAACTTTTTCCAGGTGCCACGGGATTTTTGTTTTGTTTAAAAATGTGAATATATATATACAGTTGAACCTGTTTTTGTGTGGTCTTTTTATATGTGATTTTCTTTTCGTGCGATTTTTTATGTGCGATACATTTTTTATGCGGTGTACGAATTTCGATGGCTTTAGTGCCACTGTAATATTTTCTGTCTATTTACTAGTGGCGTAACGGAAAATGTTAGGACCTCCCTCCCCTGAAAGTCAGGTTTCACCTTTAATATTGTATAAATTGAGTAAATACATATTTAGCATTAGTCAAGCCTTTGGCTCCTAGAGTCCTGCGCCCACCCCGTGACATGTCTCAATGGCTTTGGCTCCATTGTAATGTTTTCTATCTATTTACCGACGGTATAGATGATAATGGTCGGGCCCTCCCTGAAAGTCAGATTTTGCCTTTAATATTTTATAAATTGGGTAAGTTCGAATTTAGCGTAAGTCAGGCTTTAAGCCCCTAGAGTCCTGCCTCCCCATGACGCGGAAGTGTACGTTACGCCACGGAAATGTAGACACTTCAAGACGCTCTGTTCATTTGTTATAAACAGTTTCCCGACAATGCGCATTCAGTTGCTTTCTCTCAACGCTCCAGCAGCCCGCGCTTGATTGAAGATGAAACTTTCAATGACAGTGATATTATCAATAATTTGATAAATTATGAAGATGGTCAAGAAGCCAGATTCTTTGAGAGTGGATAAAAATATGCAGGGATCCAGCTTTCCAACAAATTGGAAAAGCATTTTCTTAAAATAGAGATCAGTTAAGAAAGGAGTATAAAATTCCAAAAATTTTCAATCATGTATAGCTGGCTATTGTGACATTTACAAGCAACTGTGTGTGTGACCACCCTCCCTTCGTCACAAAAACTTATCTCTTACTTTATGTTGCCAAAAAACAAATTAATTGAAATTGCACCTTCAAGTGACGAAAGCGATTTTGAACTTATTCATTACAGGACTTTGGATTACGATGAGTAGAGATGATTTATGTATGTGCATTTTAAAGACTTATCAGTATATACAATGAGAAACTATATGTTTTAAAATGTTTCCATGTGTAATATTTAATTATTTATTTTGTTATGGAAGTACTCTTACATAAATTTCGTAAATAATTGGCATATTTTATAAATGCGACTTTTCTTATGTGGTCCCTATCCATCGCATAAAAAAGTTTTTTGTAGTATTTCCACGAATTAGTTTGTTATATGTAAGAATTTATGAAATTTTTGAATATTTTTTGTGCAATTTTTTTATGCGGTCCCTATCTACCGCACTAAAATAGGTTCAACTGTATATGCATTCAGTGGGAAAAAATTAATTCGAACCTATCGAAATTTTCAGCTTTCAGTAATACACACACATCAGATAAAAATATTTTACAAATATACGATTAAAGGTAAAATATTGGCATAGAAATATTTAACACCCCCCAGCCCTAAACACATTGTGTATGACAAGTCGCACCACGCCTGTTCTCCACTGAACGTTTTATGCGCATGTCTGCTGAAGCGCAAAAACAAGTCTGTTGTGTTGGATCTTTGCAAGATGTAGACGCTCGATGTTAGAGAACGCCATTATTAGAAGAAAGTCGATGATCCCTCGTGACCATTAAAAACTGCAGAGAGATGATTAAGATGACTCGTAAATTTTAAGTGAATATCCTATAATGTGTAAATAACTTGTAAATATGATAATCATGGTTAGTTAAATTTAAATGCTAACTGAAGACGTCTTGTCTTGTCTAGTCCAACCTACATCACAACACATTTATTACTTAAGGTATCCGACTACGTTCGGAACCATGATTTTGCAAAAGGGTATAAATGAACAATATTTATGATATTTAGTGTCACTCAGATTAGAAAATGTATATAAAAATGTTTTAAAGATAGTACTACAATAAAAACTTATTTAAGTACAACATTTTGACAAAAAATAAACATAGAATGACCCATTTTCAAGATATTCTCCTTTTGTTAAAAATGCTTCTATTATAATAATATTCTGCCTGTATATAGCTCAGACTTCTGTACAGAGGCTCAACTAGAATTTTTGAAACATGTAACTTAGAAGTGGGTTTCCCCATGTTTTACAACAGAGGGGAGAAATTTTAGGAAAAAAACGCCGATCATTATTTCAATGGGTTGTAACTCTAAAAATAATGCGAATTTTTCAAAAATCATAGTTGAGCCTCTGTACAGAGGTCTGAGCTAAATGCAGCCAAAATATTATTATAATGGAAGTACTTTTCACAAACGGAGAACATTTTGAAAAAAGGTTATTCTAAGTTAATTTTTTACCGAAATATTGTATTTAAATAATTTTTTTTGTCAAAATGTCCTTAAAAGAATTTTATACATGTATTCTAACCTAAGTGACACTCAATATCATGAAAATTATCCATTTATGCGCATTTTTAAAATCACGGTTCCGAACGTAGTCGGACACCTTAAGCACATCGTATGGGCAAGAAAGTAGATAGAAATGCTCCAGCACTGGTTATCTGCCAAAATCATTTACACCATCTGAATATGATAGAAATTCATAAAGCATATAGATCAGGGGTGTTAAACTCAAACGCGAATTCGGGCCAAGCAAACAACGTTTAACTTTAGGTGAGCCCCAAAAAAAAAATCAATATTCATAGAAACGTAGGTTTATTTACAATTATTATTATAATAAACACATATAAAAGAACAAAAAAATTAATCTTCATATCATGACACTTGACATTTGTTTTCTCTCGCTATCTTGCCAATTTCGGGCGAAATTTTAAATAAAATGTTATTAATTTATAAGTTATTGTGTGGAGATATATATTGGCTGGTCCGTGAGTTTGATACCCCTGATATAGACCGTAGTTAGGGCAAATTGAAATATATAATTATATTGTTTAATCCGGCATTTTTAATGAACGAACAAACATATACTTACATAGTATTTTATATAATGGAGCTAGTAATGAGAAATAAATAAATATTTATTTCTCGATTAAGATAATTTACATCTATCATTTCATATTCATTTATTTTTAAAAAGGAAAATATTGATCTTTATGTGTTCCAAAATTTCAGAAAAATAAAGTAAAAATTCAATATCACCCTTAATAATGTTAATTAAAAGCTCTTTACTATTAATAAATAATAAAATAAGCGAATATATTAAAGAAAAAAAATTCTAAATTCAGCTCAAAAGGTGAAGACTCGACGAGAAAGCCGTATAAATATTTCATAAGTTTGTTCATTGATATCTCTCCTATTTGATATTCCATTATATAAATCTTTCAATAAATTATTCATAAGCTACTCGAGAAGCTTCATATTCTATTAAAAACTTTTTACAAACAAAAGGAAAATTAAGTAGTTGATAAAGTTTGGTTTGGAGTAGTTTTGTAAAAGTTAAAGCGCTGTGTGAAGGTGTTACAAAAGACTTTGAGGAACTTCCTGATATATATGCTTTTAGGATGACTTTAATTGAAAGGAAAATTTATTTCTTCTTTTACAAATCTTATTATGCTCATAATTAGTAAATGTTGAGAGATGAAAATGAATAGAAAGATATTTATTTATAAGCATACTGTAAGTTCTCTTTTTAATTTCATCTCCTATGTTATGACATTCACATCCAAAAATTAAACTTATTCAATGATCTTTTAATCACTTAACTTTATTATAAATAATATGAAAATATTTTAAGAGTGAAAGCAATTACACAATACATTAATTAAGTGATTATAATTAATACTTAAATAATGAATGCAATAATATTTTTTTTTCAAAAGAATGTAAAATTATTCAGAGGGAAATAAAAATTATTTCGGTATTTGAGATAAGGAGCTAACTAAAGTTAATGTTAGATGAAGTAAAAAATTATTTTTTTCTAAAACCTCAAAATGAGGAAATGTACTTATATTTTAAAAATCCTTGAATAATTACAAAAAATACTATTGTTTCGAAACAATATCAATTTGGCTCGCAAAAGACGCCACATTCATGTACTTTTATTCTTTTTAATTTTTCATAGGATTTTTTAATTTTTGGGGAAAAATTTATGAAAAAAATTGTTGTAGTATGAAGCTTAATGTTATGATCAAACGCTAATTTTTTTCTTATTTTTGTTAGTGCAAATATTATTTCATGAGCGTATTATATATTTATTACTTAAATTAAGAGCTATTTTTCTGTATAGAAATTTTCTGCAGTTCAAAACGTTGATGTTATGAAGAAAGCAACACAGAGTTTAAAGTGAAATTTCTGTATTGTACAAAAAAATACAAACTATTCATTTCTAAACTTACAGATTCAATTATTATTTACATTATATACCTTTAATTTCAAAAGCGAAACTCTTTTTTGTTCTTCAAATTCTCTGACGAAATATATTTAAATATTGCACTAACTATGCTCTTGATGCTTTTCTGGTGGTATAAATTAAGAAATCACCCAAAGGAACTTTTAAAAAAAACTGAAGTACTTGTTTGAAATGTCTGATTTTTGAATGTGAAAAATAAAAAAAAAAAGTAACTCAATAATTATCTAATGATAACATTAAAATTATTTCCAATTTTTTTTTCTAAAAAAAATAAAAATTGTTAACAAATGCTTTAAATAATATAAAAATCATAATGAATAAATGTAATAAGGGTTAAAACATTAAAGAATATTGATATGTCTCATACTTAATTTAAAATCCTGTTTGATTCAATTTTTATAAATGCTTTGGATTTCTTTACATTATAAATCAAGTTTACTTCTACATTTTACACGAATTTTGTTACTTTAAATATTTTACGACATTTTATAAAAGTAAATCAACCATTTGTATTCCTAAAATATTTGTATGAAGTATTCTGGTTTAAAAAAAATTATTTCACGCAATCTGAGAAATGCATTATATCTGTATCATAGAACCATTCAAAGTACAGCAGCATCCCATACCATGATTGATTTTTATTTACGTAAACTCTATAACAAAACGAGGGCTATTGGTGACATACTTTATAATTGAGAGTCATGGGACATTCTTAAAAAATAATCACTGTTATTTGGGTTCAATCAATTTGGGATTAATCAAGATTATAAACAGTAATGGCTAACATTCGCATTGCTAAGGTTTAAATATCACTGAAACTAGCATAAAATCAAGTTCTCTCTATGGAACGTGGTTTTAAACTAAAATAACGTTTACAAGAGAATTTCCCCAAAAGATTAATGAAAGGACGCAAATAGAACAACATGAGGTCTCAAACTTCCACATCATGCCAACAGGAAAACTTTAAGCCCCGACAGATTTAACGTGCACTAACCCCTATATATGGCGAATTTTTAGTTTCACTAGGGCTCGACAATGCTGGCCACAGTTCACATACCATGACAGTGTGATACAAAGAGTTTGATATTCTCAGTATTGAATTTTCAAACATTTCTGGATAAGCAAATTGTTGATCACAATTATCTTTTAACCCTTTATCTACCGACGGTACTTATAAGTACCACTCACTTTGAAATTACATAGAATAGCCATTTTTACGAATACTCTGACGATATTCAGCAGGAATATTCTTTGAAACCCATTCTTTCAAGATATATGGCAGCATGGGTTCTATGGTGAGTATTTTAGAGGGGAAGGCGAATAGTTTTATAGCAGAAATTGCGTTTTCAGCGCATTGTGAAGATTGTCATTTTTGTTCCGAAAAAACAGTTAATGTCAAAATGTAATTGTCTTATTTTTTTGTATGTAAATGAAGACCTTAGAAAACGATTTGACTATTTATTTTAAGTGAGCAGTGTATATAATTAATTTTACAGCTGATTGTCTTTAATTAATTAATTAATTAGCTCAACCGGATTAAATTTCCCAAAGTTGAGTATTTTTTATGTATATCCCTTAATTTTCAATGTAGTGATTCAAAAAAAAATACTGCATGAAAAAAACTGCAGTAAATCATAATGCGGTAGATAAAGGGTTAAAGTGACCTGCTTGATTAAAATGTCACATATATTTGAATACAGGTTTCTGTAAAATGTTTGTTCAGGGTGTCCCAGGATCATAAAGGGGAGGTAGGTGACGTCACAAGGATTCAGATTTGTATAGCAAACCATGGTCGAAAATGTCAAGGGGAAATAGTATGACAGGTACAAGAAACGAAGATACAAGGCTGAGATCGTCTGAAATTTTTATTGGTCAAAAATATTCGAAGTCCCATACTTCTGTGATGTGCATTTATGTCCGCATAAAGTTTGTCCCTATGATCCTTGGACACCCTGTATAGATGACATATTGTATTTTCGAAGTAAAAAAATTCGTAAAAAGTCCAGTTTGTATAATTCTCTCAACAGGTTTCAAAGAATGATTATAAATGTAAATCTTATCTTTTTCACCCATTAAGTTGCAATTTTTTTGAATGTTTTTTCAAATGTAAGTAATTATAGTGTAGTTATAGTCTCAAAGAATCTTCAATATGTCAGTTAGGGTAATAAAAAGTATTTTTATTATATTGTGAAACTTCTCACACATAACACATTTACATAATTAAAAGCAAACATATACAAACAACTTTTATTACATTTCAAAATAAGTTCATTGGGATTTTTTATAATGAATATTAGTTAATATACAACACAAAAATTGAAGAAAATTTTTAAATTAAAAAAAAAAACGCATTTTTTTTTCCATAAACTATTTCGTTAAAACAGAGAGAGAGATATATATAAAAATAAATCGCTCTTGTTTAACGTTTATTATTTTTTAAAAATTTTATGTTTCAATTAAAAGAAACATAATGAAAGTAGTTCTACATGTTCGGGGCTGTACATTGAGTTCTTAATCAATTGAATTTCAGCAAAATTTTATAAGGTATTTAATTCCCCAAAAAATTATCTCCTCATACATATAAGATTTAATTATATGCTAAAGAGGGTGCAAGGAAAATTTCCTGGTTAAAGAATAAACTGGTAAAATATTTTAGCATGAAAGCAAAACAGAAATAGTAAATTATTTAGCATCTAATGAACAAGGAGAAAACTTTGTCTTAGGAAATTGCCCAACAATTACCCAATCCAACAATTTTTATCCATTTCTTTAATACGTGCGCTGACATTTCAGATTGCTCCATTAGCATAAACTAATTACTGATAATGTTACTGCTAAAAGAAATTAACCTTTAAATTTTTTTTGGGAAGTTTCCGAGCTTCTACAAAAAGGTGTTAAAAGTTTTTGGTTTCGAAATGAGAGAATTTCTGGTAAAGAAAAAGCATAATAAAATTTTAATTAAAATTTTTTAATTTTTATTTTGCTTTCTCTTTTGTAAGATGAATTCAGGTTTAAAAGTAATAAAGAGATGTTTTGATAAGTACATATATATATATATATATATACATATATATATTTAGCAAAAGTCTTTTGTATCAAGAGAAATAATTCTAGCTTTAAAGTGTTGTGGTGTTGTAAAAAAGTCTTTTAAACTTAATTTGAAAGGGAAAATAAGAAGGAAATTGTTTCTCAGAAAAATAATATAATTCACTCGTCTAAGACTTCTTGTGTCTTTTTGAAAAAAGGTTATTATATTAATTGTTTCAAATTCCGGTTTTAATGCCTCCGGGGAAAAGAGGAATAATAACAAAAATAGCCAATGCTGTTTTTAAATTTATGGGAATTGGGCTTAAGTTTATTTTTTTTACCAAGGGCCCCCCTACTGTCTTTTAGAGAAATAGGCAAAATGTAAAACCTGTGTTTCCCTTCCCCAAATCATACAGAAGGAATGATAATGTTTTGCCAGTGCCGTGAGACAGGTTGACTCTTCACGATAGATGGCGACCAACGCATTCACCTCACAATTTAGGAAAGGAACGGGAGGGGGGAAAAAATCTAGCCTCTGCCCTCGTGGTTTCAGCTGCGCCACCCACAAGACTGGACCCCTGATTTAACAAGCAGTACCCCAGGTGTACTGAGGTGTTTTGTGGCATCGGGCATCGAACCCAGGCCTTCCGGTCAGGAGTCCGATGCTCTAACCACTAGGTACCCACAGTTAATCTCATAATTACTCAAAAAGTTTATTACAGGCACAAACAAATATTACGATAAAAAAAACGAGCAACAGAATACGAATAAGAAATTTCGATGATTTCACACAGCAATCTGATTGTTCTTAGACCCGTTGAAGGAATATACCGGATGAAGCGGGAAAAACGAGTATTCAAACATGTATTCTTCCCAAAAAATAGTCTTCTCCCTCTCTAATCAAACAAGTAGTATTAAAAATAAAATTAGATTAAAGCAAAATTAAGTTATTGAATGTTCCTCAAACATATTAAAAGGATCTCAGGGGTGTTAATTTTGTCTCGAGATCTAAAAATCTAAACAATTTTCAAATAGATATAATTCTTTGAAATTAAAATTAAATAATTCGATTTTTTTACACAGGAAAGAGGTTTAAAAAAAACAAATGTTAAAAATATAACCATAATTTAAAAAATTGTAAACATATTAAAATAAGAAACATTTCTATAAGAAAAAACAATTAAGTTTTACGATGCACATGCTATTTTTTCAAATAGTTGCTCTAATTATTAGTGATTATGTTGTTAAGTATATGTTTATTACACTGTAGCTATTTTTACATAAATAGAATAATAAAATATATTTAAAAATACATAAAAAAGCTTTTTAAAAATTTTAATAATTTTATATTTTGAAATACAAAAGATGTATAATACTAAAATTAGGTTGCATTTAAAGAGTGTGATATATTTTATAATTCTATAAAATTTTATACATCAAATGCTAACTTTTTAGAAAATAGCATGTGCAACATAGAGTTTACTTAATATTTCTTACAGAAATGTTTCTTGTTTTTATATGCTTATAATTTTTAAAACTGTGATTATATTTTAAAAACATTATGTAATTTTTTGAAACCTTATCCCTGTATAAATAATGTGTAAAAGAACCGAATGTTTTAATTTTAATTTCAAAGAATTATATCTATTTGGAAATAGTTTATATTTTCAACTCTGGAGACAACATTAAATAACACACCTGAGACCCCTTTTAGCAGTGATATCCTTCTTTTTGCTTACAAATGATGGATTAATATAAGAAACAGTCCTGTTTGTCACAAAAGTAGCAATTATATTTTTGATATTTAATTTTCCTTTCACTTTTTGAGGCAAAACAATCTTCGTGTTAGCGTTAAGAAAATCGGAAGTAAGAGACATATTGAAATGCATACAGTTATTCAAGTTGATTCAAAATCTAGTACCGGTTGATTCATAAATATTGTGAACAATTTCAGAGGGTCATAAATTGTTATTGATGAACGTTATTTACATGGGATTTTCAATGTGGTTTCCTCTTAGCATAGTACACCTCACGTAAAGCGATCCAGATAAGCTAAAAAGAGTTTTCCCTGACTCTTTTTGGGGTAAAGTATTATTTTTCCAACTCCTTAAGGGCTACGACTTAAAGGTTGGAACCGTGATATTTAGCAGATAATATAGATATTTTTAGTGTTACTTATATTAGATTCACATGTATAAAATTGTTTTAAGCGACATTTTGACAAAAATAAATTATTTAAATACAATATTTTAGTTGTATTCAATTTAGAATAATATATTTTTTCAAAATGTTCTCTTTTGTAAAATTCTTCTATTATAATAGTTTTTTTGTATATATCTCAGACTTCTTTACAGAGGTTCAACTATGATTTTTTAAGTTCACATTATTTTTAGAGTAACAACCAATTGAAATAATTACCGGCGTTTTTTTCTTAAAATTGCTCCGCTCTGTTGTCGTAAAATATGGATAAACCTACTTCTAAATTATATATTTCAAGAATTCTAGTTGAGCCTCTGTAGGGAGGTCTGAGCTATATATAGGCAAAATATCATTATAATAGAAGCATTTTTCATAAAAGGAGAACATTTGAAAAAAAATTATTCTAAGTTAATTTTTTGTCAAAATGCCCTTAAAACAATTGTATACATGTATTCTAATATAAGTGACACTAAATATCATGAAAATTATCCATTTATGCGCTTTTGTAAAATCACGGTTCCGCACGTAGTCGGATACCTTAAATTGCTTTTTGAAGCTCTTTTTTTTTAAATGCTCTTACTTTACGTCTGCTTAATTGTTTTTTTAAGTATCCCCATAAAAAACAATCACAAGGAACACAGATAGGGAATAGTGATAGGCATTTATCAGGAGGAAGAAAATTTATTTTTTTTATATTTCCGTCATTTTATAATTGATTTTTCAGGATGATTTGGTGCACAATGTTGGTGGAAACCCAAAGTTTCCTTGAGTGTAAATACGTTTACTTTCTCTGATCAAGTGTTTCAAAACTTTATTATGATTTTATTTAGCATTAATTTTGGACTTCGGTTCTACAAAAAATGTTTTTGTTAAGCCTTGAGGAAACATTCCCATCCATACCAACATTTCCATTCATACCTCACGGTCAACATTCCTTTGCAAAACAGCTTCGTCTTTGCGAGAAATATACTGTACACTCGATTTTTCAGTTGTAAATGACAGATGAAACATTGCTTCATTCGAAATTATCCATATTTTGTATCTGCCTTTGCAAAACATTAAGTACAGAGGCAAAGAACGTTTTTTTTCGTTTTGTTTGACCGGAAAATTTATTTTTTTATAGCCAATATTCTTTATATGACGATAAATTGTCGATTGCTTTATTTGTAGTTTCTTTGCCAAAGGGTTTTGGGGCAAAGGAGTTTCTACAGGGATAATTTTTTTCAAATCCTTTTTCAATAAGAACTTACTTTCGTTCACATTTTCCCTCTCCAGCTTTTGATTGCTAGTCAATTTTTTTTTCTTTCTTTTTGAAGTTTAGATTTTAATACAATAGAAAAATATCTTTTTTATTTATTTTTAAATGCTTTATTTTTTTACAGAATTGGAACAACAACCATCCTTCAAAAGCTGTAAAATTTCGTTCTGGGTTTGAGGATCTGTCTAAAGTACGGAAAATTTTACTTTTACCATAAAAATGGACAGTTGCAATTTAACCGTTTTTTAAAAAAATAAAACCAGTAGTAAGATGAAAGAAATCCACCATGAGTAGTTATAGGCTTGTAAACTTGGTTACATTAATTTTGAATCAACCGGTATGGTTGCAACTAGCTAAGGGTAGCGAGTTAACCCTAATTAGTAATAATAAATATAACTTATCTTTATGCCCGTCAGACGCTCTGGAAAGAAAAACATGCAGATATCTTGACAAGGATAATAAGTCTATGAAGTCCACGTAGCTTACACAGAGATAATTCAGACTGACAATATGAAGATTTTACCACTAGCTTTATCCGCGAATTCAACTTACTTAACTTTTAATAGCGAGATTCATTTACATGCGTCACGGTCCTTTCATAGAAAGAGGTTCTCAAAAATCAAACGAATCATTAAAAATAATTTCCCCTCAAGGATTAGCCGGAATACACAGAAGAGAACCAGTTAAAAATATTGCTTTAAGTATTTTTTTATTAAATTAAACACATATACATAATGTTTTTCAAAATGTTACTGTGAAGTAACGTGTTAATTGAAAACGAAAAAATATATTTTAGCACTAGAGCAATTGCGTGATAGTGACTTAAATATTTATCTCTGCACAAATAAAAAATATTTCCTAAACATACAACAATCATAACAACTAACTAAACATACAGCAATTCAAATACTAATATAAAGTTTTTCTTGTTTTTCTACGCTGCATAGCGGATTTTACACATTGACGTTATTTATTCTTATATTTTTAGAAATGTTTGAAGAATAAAAAGTTTGCAAACCAAAAAAAAGGTGAGGAAATGTGTTGAATATTTTTTTTTTATCAAACAAGACAAAAAGCATATTCGTTTTCGGTTTATATGAAAAAAAGGTGATCGAATGTGATTCAAAAATGGTTCCTCCGTAATTGCTTTTCGGTCTATTACTAGTAACTTTTTTTTCCTGATGCAGTGGAATTTTAGATGCAGTTTTGTTTCAGAAGTAAATATTATATATTTACATTTGAAAATATTCTGCAAAACATTCCGCATCATGTTATCGAGATGTTTTTTTATGAATATTTTTAGATGCTGTAAGTTTAAGAGTGAAACATAATAAGGTAACCACACACACAAGTTTTCTTTCCGTTATATGTTGTTTTTAGAATTCAAAAAGAAAAAAAAAGACTCATTACATTTTTATTTTTGTATTTCAGTCAAAATAACTCCTTAAGAACCTAAATAATTTTGATTCCATTAACTTTTAATATATCAATCGATCTGAAAAAAATATGCTAGAAATATCTTGTGAAAATGAAGACCTCTAAATATACATTTGAAATTAGATGTATTCCTTGGAATTGTGTGGAAGTTTAATGCTTGATGAAGAACTGTTTCGTAATTAAAATATAATTTATAGAATTTAAGAGTTTTTATTTGTACTTTTTATCTAATTCTGTTCCCACCGTATGTTTCCACAGAAAATACGATAGTCGAATTTAAAAATTAATGCCTCAAAAATCCAGGTCCGCATCCAGATCGACATATGCTGCGAAGAAATGTTAGAAACAATATGAATAGTTTGAGTGCGAGAATAATTGTATACGGTCCCTAAGAGACTTGTCGGAATATATTTGGAACTGTCTCGTTAATATCTTAAAATATGCGAAAATTTGCTGTCATTAATTGACTGAATTCACTTAACCGTACACCTGAATAAATTTCTTACCTCAGAGGCAAAAAATTGTATTCTTTAAATATCAAATATTTATCTTACAAACTAAAAAGTCAGAAGTTAAGTAATTCAATTACGCATGAAAAAAGAATAATTTGCATGCTTTTTTATTATATGCAATGACGGAAAAAAATCCCCAACTTAAGAAAAAATTATTGAAGAGTAATGAAATTTGGACAATGTATTTGCCTGGTTAACATGTTTAATCGATTAAATTTTCAAAATCACAGGTTAGGTTAAGATCAGGAAAATGCATTTCAAATGTGAAATGCTGTTACTTTAATAGCCGACGAAACATCCAGAATTTGAATGCAAGCATGCAAGAGTACATGCATTGTGCCATACAGGTGCTGAATTTCACTTTGTGGTATGGAGTTCCATGCTTGTTGTGTCAATACTGGGATGATCAATGCTGGCTGCGAATGATACTGGAGTTGTCATCCAATGATATCCCATACGTGTTCAATTGGAGACAGATCAGGGGATACATTGCGTTACAACAATGATGTGAGGGCGAGCGTTATTCTATTGGAAAAGTCCCCTTTGATTGCTGTTCATGAATGACAGTACAAAAGGTTGAAAGACCCGATTGACGTACAAATTTGCAGCCAGTGTGACTGCTCCCCAGATCATGACTCCTGGTGTAGGTCTAGTGTGTTTAAACCAGTGCTTCTCAAACTTTCAATATACGTGACCCATTATTCAATCATCATTTTCATCACGCCCCCCTCCATACAATAACAATGTATTGAATTCAATAATACTATACTTTGACGCTAAAGCTACAATACGACTTGAACCTCTTATATGCCATCGACGTATATAAACGTCTCACTCTGTCAAGGTGTTAATTTTCTAGACGTATATATACGTTTTTCCGAAGTACGATCTTTTCTGTGCAGTGCTATCCATAAAATTATTCCGAAGGCTTCGGAATGCAATAAAGGACCTTGACAGTGTTTGCGGAGGATTTACTTATTTCAGAGGATTTGTTTATTTATTCTTTTCTCCTCCTCCTCCCAAAAAAACATGAATACACGTTCGTCTACTTGAAAACGGTGGCTTTGGGGATGAATCGCATAACGTAAAGGAATTAATTATAAACCGAAAAAAATCATCAAGATAAATGTTAATACAAACCCATGGGGTCACTGATAATTATCAAGTTCGTTCTTAACTTAGTATTATTAAATTAATAATAAAATACATTCTACAGTACTGATACATTTATAAGTGTATTATATCAGTGTAAATGTGTATTTTATATTTTATTGTATATGAAAGTACTTTGTTTATTTTCAGTAAATTCCTTTTTAAATAATCTTTTGTTTTCAACTTTTCAATACGCTCACCCCTCGTAGAGTTATCACGGCCCCCAAGGGAGGAGTTCCTCACAGTTTGAGAAACGCTGGTCTAGGCAGCAGACAGTTTGGCTGCCAACGTTCTCCTGGCTTCCTTCTGACTAACACACGGTCATCACTGGCACCAAAGAAAAACCTGCTTTCCTCAGAGAACACAAGAGCTCTCCACTCCGTCCTCCAACTGAGCTCTGTCTTGACACCACTGGCGTCTCAAACGGCAATGGCTTGGAGTCAGTGGAATACACGCTACAGTGCGCCTGGCTCAAAGCTGTCTTTGAAGCAACCAACTTCAAACAGTTCATTATGTCACTGTGGTGCCAACTATTGCTCGAATTTCTGCCACAGACGCAATACGATGCGCCACAGCCGTACCCGAATACGTCTGTCTTTCCTCTCTGTGGTACCCCGTGGCCTCCCAGAACCTGGTCTTCTCGAGGCAGTATGATCGCCTGTGTGTGACCACTTTTCCCAACAATTTTGCACAGTGGATACATTCCGGTGAAGTCTTTCCGCAATATCGCGGAAAGAAAATCCCACTTTCTCGTAACCCTATTACTCGACCTCGTTCAAACTTGGTGAGTGGTTGATAATGGCTCCTTCGTCTTCTTAACCCGCGATCTCTCACGCGGGGTGTTTTGTACACCCCAGCAACAAGAAAATCCTCCCAGGATTCTAAAAAGAATGCGCAGAACCCTGATTTTGTCTGTAGCTGCACATTTTAGGTCATTGAACCTGCAGGCCTGATGCAATCCAATTTACAGTAATTACAGTATTACAGCAATTTACAGTATAAATTTAAAGCAACCCTGATTTGCAAGTTCTGAGAGACGCTACTAGCGTAAAGCACGAAATTTGAATTGATGTCGGTTTCAGATGTGTAAAAAACACGCCTGCCAAATTTCAATTTTCTTCCACAAATCTTCTTTGGTGTTGGGACTTTTTTTCCCGCCAGTGGTATTATATGTTCTAAATTATTAAACCAAATTCTAGTTTTTTCATACAGCCATATTGAAAACCCCCATAATACAAAGCTTAAAGTTTGAAAAAAATTAAAGCTTTGAAGAAATGTTTGAAAAAAAAAAGAATTAAAATGTGGAAATGTTAAAGAAAAGTCCTAGTGAAAATTAAAATTTTTACAATTATATTTTAATTTTAAAGTTAAAGAAGAGATAAAATCTAAAGCATAAGATGATAGGTTTTGCCTTTATATAATACCCTATTTTTAATTTATTTATTAAGATTTACTTTAGATCCTCAAAATAAGGAATGCATAAATCATGAATAACCTCAGAAATTAATTTGACTTTTATCTGTTCTTACATAGTCCTCCCTCTGACCAAACTTCAATGTGATACTTTAAGATGAATAATGTAGATTTTAGTGCATATTTAACTTTATTGTGGTCTAATTTTCCCCATTTGAAAATAATATGCAATTATATTTGCATGCGCTATGAATTTCTTGAAATTATAATGAACTTGTATTTGTTTAATTTAAAAATTTAGTTATCTAATTGATGGTGATTGTTGTAATAAAATCCAAGCCTATAAATACTCATTTTAAAAAAGAGAATTATAAGTTGATGTGTATTTTTTTATCAAGTATAAAAAAAGAGATGTATGCAAATGTATTAACTTTAGATCATTCGATTCTGAATTCGAAATTATCAAATGTTCTCAAAAGTTCTTTATGAAATATAACACAGACTATCCTCTTGAAACATTATCAACACTTTATGTATTGTGCAATCTATTTAGTTATGCAGTACTAGAGTACTGAAGATTAAATGTAGAATAATTAAATTTTTGAACGCATTGAAGAAGGTGAATTTTCAATGTTTATTCCTTTTCGTTAAGTGAAAATTGCGAGATTCTTGAAAAACATATTCATTAAATTGCTGTGAATGTAAAATAAAATCTTCTTAAGTGATAAAAACCCTCAAAGTATTTAATTTTGTAAGTAATTATAAATCAAACACAGGCTTATACGCTATGCAGTAAGTGCAATTGACGTAATGTATGCAATAAATTATCCTTATAGAGGGTACTAAAAATAAGTACCCTATTTAAAGAAATACCAGTGACAAATACTTTTTGTAAAATGTAGGACATATACAGAATATGTAAAAGAGGGTTCTCAGATTTAAACTATTCTGTAAATCAAATTTAAATATTAACTTAGAGTGCATGAGCTAAATTTAATATGCAGAAAGTTAATTTCCTTGCACATTTTCAACGTACATGTATATATTCAGTTCATCTCCTAGAAGGAATTCTCAAATTTCTTTTGGATTTAAATCGGTTAAAATAAAAAAAAGTTTGAGAGCAATTTGTAAGTAATTGACAAATAATTCTTCGATTTCAGAAATAATTTTTTCAGTTGTAGAGGGAATTTTTAAATTTACGCAAATAAAATTAAAATGATTATGGTTCACAGTTTTTATTTAAAAAAAAACAACTAAAACTTAGTTTTCTTACTTATGTGCCCAGTGAAAGGATAAAATAGATCCCGAATAAAACCAGAATAATTGAAGAAATATATAATAGTTCTTAATTTTTTCTTATTAAAATAAGGCAATTAAGTTTAATTCGCTTAGTTAACAATTATCTGCTTTTATTATATCAGCATATTGTACACTTAGATAATTTTTTACATACTTAAGAAAGCATCTGTTATCTCAATATAAAGAATTATTCAAACATACAGAAAGGAATAGTAAAGAAGATAAGCAAATGATTTTCATTCAAAAATCAAGTTTCAAAACAGAAGGAAAACCGATTTCACACACAAATCGGAACTTTATTATTTGCGTTTTATTTTTTGAAATATATTTAGAAATTGTATTACTTTAATATTATAGTATGTGTAGTGTGTTTCGAAAATGTTTAAAAATGAAATGTGTTTAATTAAGCGTGGTCTTATCTTTCATAATAAGCTCTGTTCCATTTGCCTATTCCTGTAGAAATACGAACCAATTAAAGTAAACATTTAAGCCTCTATATCAAATTAAATAATCGACAAGAATTTGAAATAAAATAAACAATTATGGTAAACACTAAACATATCTAAATTAACTAGGGTTTTGAAGATTTCTACTGCATCAAATTCAAGTAAACATGAATGTATTTTAAGAATATTAGTTTGATCTTATCTGTTTACATTTAATTTCTGCTCATGAGTTGTCCATTAACATCAAGATAACTAGATCTTCTTAAAAGGAAATTATTTAAGGATATTATAAAAGGAAATGTTTGCTCTAAGAACCACTAACGACAGAATATTTAATGCTGTAATCAAGAGAGTGAAAATTTCTGCAAATGAGATCTTGAGTTAGTTTAATTACTGTGCTAATCTAATCTTTTACACATTGTACACATAATAAACAAATTGAATTTCATCTAATTCATTTAATTTGAAAGTATGAGGATTTGATAATTTATTTCTTAATAAGCATGATAAGAGTTATACATATCTGCCTTAGAGCTATAATCTTAAAAGAAGAAAATAAAACACTTATAAAGGATCATCAGTCGAGATTAAATGAAGCAGAGTACGACAAATTCTTCTGAATTTTAACCATGTTGTGTAAACTTTGTCAATGGCAAACTAGTTATTCATGGATAGAGATTCTTACAACGCGAATATGAAGCCGTGAGAGAGCTCTTGATTTGAGAGTGGATTTGAGTTCTAGTTTCAACTAAGACCATTATGGGGAATAATACGGTATCGGACACGTAAGTTTTAATAAAATTTTAAAATCTTTTCATGAAATGGTGTCGAAATTTGGTCAGAATAGTATTCATTAGGAGAGTCATTCAAAATTTTGTAGAAGAGGGAATGCCCATACTTAATGTCCATAGAACTTAGTTAAAATTTGTTAACTTCAATGCCTCTACAATTCTAAATTAGTTTTAAACCAAACATTTATTTAAACCAAATAAGTGTTTGGAGGATTTTACTTTGCTACTTCTGTTGCGTCGTATTTCAAATCCCTTTTAAAGATATTCATGAATACAAAAGAGGGTTATATTGTATCAATAACGTATTTGATGTTTATTTTTTAATATTCAGAAAAGTAAACAATTTACTTGCACAAACGGTTCTGCATGTATGCCATTATAACATAGATGATATATTAAGAATAATAAAGGCAAAATCTTGATGGGTTTTTCCCCCCAAAGTATTTTAAAATAAATTTTAATGAATTTTGCAAAATTCAAATAGGAAAAAAAATGATATCACTTAACTTCAAAAGTTAACTTGTAAATGTCATATTTTAAAACATGCCGCACTTTTAAAGTTCGTTAGTTTTCAATATGTTCTACAAGAAGTGGCTATTAAATAACGTGACTGCTGCTGTAAAATATTTTATTTTGATTTCTTACATTAGGGATGGCGATCTGAGATCGATTAATCGGTGAATCGATTTATCCTGCCAAAAAAATTGATTTTTTAAATCGATATGTAGCACCGAATCGATTCAGTAAATCAATATTTCATCCTAAAAAATCGACATTCGATTTTTTTCTGTTTGGGTAAAAATCATAAAGTTATTTACAATTTGTTGAATGTACAGTCTGTAAACACTATTTATTGTAGGCAGTTGTGCACCTGAAGTATGATCCTATATATACTTAACTGGCAAGAACAAAAAAAAAACTATTTATCATCACGTCACGCAATTGCCATGAGTATCTCGGGATCATCTGTTCCTTGTGAGCGCCTTTTTTTCAATTGCCGGAAGCATCGCAAGTGATGAGCGGAACCGCTTGGATCCCAGTAGACTTCACATAATGTTGTTTTTAAAAAGCTTAGATGTTAAGCATTGGGAACTATAAGGTATATTATCTATTTTCTAAACTTTTTAATGTAACAAATACATTTAGAAAATAAATGTATTCTTTTATACCTAATACTTTGATATCGTAATAAAATAACTGTAATTGTCGAATTCCCTGAACTAAAAATTTCTGATTTTACTGATAAGAGATCTTTTATTATGGTATCTTTCTTGTTTTTCATAAAAGGGATTTATATTTACATTGTAAATGCAGACTTGAAAAAAAAAATCGATTTTTTATAAATTGATCTTTTGGACCTCGACTTTTTTTTGTGAATCGATTCATCAGGTTACGATTCGAATCGATTTAAGTTCGATCTTTTTCGGAAAGAATCATCCTCCCTATCTTATATATTTATTTACTATTACCTTCAATCTACACCCCTCCTCTATTCCTACAACATTTATGAGAATCTTCCATTGTTTGAAGCAGTGCTGGATATCTTCTCGTGGCAGCTCCTTTGTCCGAGTGTCGATTTTTCTTTTACAGCTTCACTAAAGTAAATCTTGTTCTTTTTAATGCAAACGTCATCTTAGGAAACAGATAGAAGTCGCATGGTGCGAGATCTAACTCAGGGGTGGGCAGACTTTTCCAGAGTACGAGGTACTTCTAATTTTTTCAAGGTGCTGCGGTCCACCCAGTGGAGTAGGTGTAGTGATGTAAGTAAAAGGTCTACAAATTTACAACTTAATAGTAAATATGGGATATGTACTTATCTACATAACTAAAATAAAAAAAAACTCAAACATTTAGACCCCTTTTAAAGCAAACGCAAGATGCAAACATAATAATAATAGCCACAAATATATTAATATCAAATGATACATTTATGATCAAACAATTCAGAATACATTTAAAAAATAAAACATTTCCATCTAAGTAAGTTCGCGTAGTTAAAGTAAGTAGAAGACTTAGTGGGGGGCCGTGGGTAGCCTAGTAGTTAGATAGAGCATCGGACTCAAGACCGGAAGGCCTGGGTTCGATGCCCGATGCCACCAAATACCCTCTGAGTATACATGAAGCACGTGCTCGTTAAATTAGTGTGTCCGAATGTCTTGTGGGCTGAAATCACGAGTGCAGGGGACTGGAGAATATTTCCTTCCCCTTCAGTTCCCTGCCTAAATTGTGGAGGCGGAGATCGGTGGTGGTGGTGCCATCTATCATAAAGTTCTATTGTCCCTTTTGGAATTTCTCCGAGCTAAATCGTACTATCACCTGTATGGTGCTCAAGTCTAAGGCCAACGATAGGCATACATCTAGTCCCTTGCCACGATGAATCTCGTGGGTCTTCGATCTGACTACGTCAGACAGGTAGCATTCGAAACAACAACAACAACAGAAGACTTAGTACGCATATTTTCAGCAGGTCTTGAATATTTCGAAATATAATTACTAGCTGCTGATCCTCAGGCGGTCACCCAAAATTTCTTGGTGATCGATTTAATGCCCATTTCTAATCTAACAAATAAACTGTATGGTTTTACACTGGGATGCTGTACATGGCTAGAAATGCCTTGACGGACAACGCGGAATAAGACGGCGCATTGTTTTGGTGGAAAACCCATGCCTTGTCCTTCCACAATTCAGGTAGCTTCTTCCTTATGCTTCATGGAATTTTGCAAGAACGAGAAGTTAGTAATTTAAATTTATAGTCTGACCTTTAGTTAACCAGTAAAGGTACTCAGTCCCATGAATGTTGGGGGAAAAATAATTTATTGTTGCATTGAATTTTGATTTGCTGATTCGAGCAAAGCTCTAGGTAAAGAGTACCTCTTCCAGTGCATAGATTGGCGCTTTATTTCAGAATCATAAGTAAAAAATGAGATTCGTTATAAGTTATCATCCTTTTCAATAAGTTCAAAGTTTCCGTACAAACATTTTTGTAAGTATCCTGTTTTTCAAACTGGAGAATTTTAGGTAGCATTTTGGCACATTTTGTTATAAATATTCCGTACGGATTCTTTCTCAATCCCTACTGCCCCAGCGATTGCCTGAATTTTTAAACGATAGTCAGATCGAACAAGATTACCGATTTCTTCGATATTCTCATTCTTTTTTTGACGTGAAAGCGTGACTTGGTACTGAATCCTCTTCAAGATCTTCTCAACCATTTTGAAAAACCCGTGCACACGATAAACCTTTAATGCCATATATTTCTTTCAATAGATTTTTATTTTCCGTAGCTGTTTTTCCAAGTTTCATGTTGTAACAACCTACCTGAGGTTGTTGGTGTTTGGCGATTCGAGTAAAGATCAGCCATAAGAAGTTTTAAATTCAGATTTATTATTCCACTAAATTAAATCAAACAACTAACGGTAGGAAATGCACAACGCAACTAATTACAAATGTAATCACATGGCTTAAGGATACTTAACATTTGTGTACTACTCCACTTGCTCTTGGAGCACTGTGGACTTCACGGTAAATCTGTTACTTGTACGACTTACGGTCGTAATTCTTAAGCTCAGTCTTATAATTTATTCACCACTTAGCAGTAATTGACCATCCAGAGACTATTCGTCTACAAACTCAGGACTAACTCCGCGTACCTAAAAGTCAATGCTTAAATAGAACCAGTCATCTACATAAATCCAGTCTTCTTCTACGGCAGAAAGTTTTTAATAGAACATACAGTTAAAAAGAAATAAATTTACCCCAAGAAGATTAGTTGAAGGTTCGCTGATAGACCCGTTATAATGTGGAATGTTTCTGCAATTCTTAGTTCTATTGTTACACATATCATTTTTCAGGAAAAAAATATTCTAATGTTAACGGATTATGCGTCTTTTTTTATTGAAACAAGGTGCACTGCATTCAAAACAAAAGGCATTACGCTAAACAGCTATAGGTCAAATGGGTTTGTCGCATGCTTACTTCTTCTGCACTCGTTATTTAATAGCCACACCTTGTATTTATTTCACTTAATAAAATAATAATTATTTTAAATATTAAAAGTATATGGGAGATGTGTTTTTATAAAATAAATTTTGCATAAAATTAAGATGGTTCAATTGTTTTAAAAATTGTTTTCATAAATATTGATTTCTATTTGAAAGCTTGATCTGAACAGGTAGAAAGGTAAGGCTGATGCAGATCCAGAATACTCCATACTCATAAAATCTTGGAAAAGAAAATTTCAAAAAAGTAAACAAAAGTACTATAGACAAACATTTTAAAGTAAATGAATTATATGTTCAACAATATGTCTGAAAAATATCAGAGTATTACAGAAAAATTCATATAAACTCTGTTCTCATAATTGTTCCAATGATCCACAAACAATGATGAAAGAATTTGACTGTTGTGTGTGATATGTTTTTCAAAGTAAAAACGCAAAACAATATTTCTATAAATAGTTATGAGCAAGTTGCTATTCCAAAAAGGTATTTTGATTGCATGAAATACAAATGATTCTTCATTATAATAATTGTTAGTAGCTAGTTTATTATCAATTATTTGGAAGTCGAAATTCAAACGTGCAACATTATTTCCACTAAAAACAGTTTATTGCATGTTAATATAATCAAGATAGAATGTAACATTTGGTTTTCATTCATTGTTTTTATCAAAAAAATTCAATCTTTTATATATTAGTAAAGAAAGAAGCATTATCAGTATGGTTTATTTCAATAAATGTAAATATATATAGGTCAAATAATTACAAGCAGGACAAGCCTTAGGCAGGATAAAGATTTTGTTAGAAAATAGTGAAATGTTTTTCACTACAATTTTAACAGCAGTAATACTTTTTGTTGTATTGCATTATTATGATATTTATTATACATAAGCATAATAACGCTGATATTATTCATTCTCCTTTTTCTTCAACATCTATGGAGTTAGAAAGGTCATCGAACTGAAAGCCACGTATAGAAAAACTTTTCTTGTCTTTCATGACTGATAGTTTCTATATTATCTTATCTATAGCTAAAGGCTATGTATGCTTAAAGCTATCGATATATATAATTCAGTTTTTGCAAAGTGAAGAAATTTTTCTGGAAAATAGTGATTCGATTTAAAATGTAAAAATATCATTCAAGTAAAAAGACTATAATTTTAAAAATAAACGGCTTTGTAAACTACATTTCACTGTGTTCTTTATATTTAATAATATTGAAGTAGTTTATGCACTGTTGGACTGCGTAAAAAATTTTTATTAAATAAACTGTAACTGTATCCTCACAGTGATATTATAGTACTGTATTGTAAGAAAGGTAATATAATATTAAAAAAAAAACCCGAGTTGATTTTTATTTTGAACGTTGTAGTCTGTTAAGAGAAATTTTAAGAGGTGAACTTTTCTTTTCTATTTTTCTTTTTAAAGTTGAAAATGCCTGAAAGGAAAAAAATAAAGTTTCTAACATAGGAAATCATGCTACTAAATATGCCCTCTGAGAATAACCTTCTCTATGTGGAAAAATTCATGACATCTACTTTGAAGTGTAATAAAACTTCCTGAAGTATATAAGAAAACATTTCAGTCGTTTCTTCTAATGAAACACAAAAGAAAACAAAAAGTTTAACATAGAAAAAGAGGAATAAAATAAGAAAGAGGAAGAATTGTAGTTTTGTTCAGAGCGTGTTGAAATCATTGTAACTTTGCAATATAAGAATTGTATCATTTTTGCAGATTTAAGTTTTTTTTCCATTATATTTATGTTCTTAAAAAACAGAATAAAGTATAATTAAAAAACAGAAAATTAATTATATCAATATCTTATCATTTTGAAATATAATAAAAGAAGATTCACTTTAGATATCAAAACTATTACCAAAGCTATGCACATACACACACACACACACACACATATATATATATATATATATATATATATATATGGATTTAAATATTCTATACAATTATTTTCAATACGTTTTTGCTCATTATTATTAACATAAAGGGGGAAGATTGGTCAGCCACAAAACATGTTCAAACCCACTTTTATATAAATTATTTTGTATATAAGAGCTGTCCTAAGTCAGCAATGTTTACAATACTGTAGCATTCATATTTTTATATTTGAAACTTTATTTTATTTTTAATTTTTCATATACCTTTCCTAAAACCTGTTAATGTCTCGTTATCTGACAATTTAAATTTTTTCAGTTTTGATTATTGAATATTCATCTCTTTTATTAGGGGTACGACTTTCTATACTCTCTCTCTCTCTCTCTATATATATATATATATATATAAGCCCCATCCTCATTTGATATGTTTCTTAAAAATTAAATTTCTTTCTTTCTTAGTCTTGTAGGAAGTACAATGTTGTTTCTTATTATTTTATTTCATTTTAACAGCTTTCTGAACTTCATATCTATTCTGAAGAGAACGAATAACTAAATACATATAATTTGCATCGATTCTTAAATAAAATATGAGTGAGGAATAGAAACATTAAAATTAATTGTACTAAAATCGAATAATACTTTTAGATTAAAACATTTCTAATATTATTGTTAGCAATGTAAATATAGTATAATTGAGCTCATTAAGTGAAAAAATAACTTTCTTAAGAATTATAAAAATTAAGCTTGACTTTTCAGGGGTTACCCACATCCAAGGTACCCTTTAGTGATTTTCATTACTTTCTTTCACGGTCACTTATTAAATGCAGAGCTGTTTTCTTCATTGTTTTATTTTTCTGTTTTTCTTCAAAAATTTTTAGTTACATCTTTATAAACATTCAATCCATTTGTAATAAATATGCAATGTCATTTTTAGTTGAATAATAAAGCATAAAAATTGAAATTTTATTTAAGTGTAGTGTCTTAATCTTACTATATAATTTAAGTTTTGAACATTTCAAGTAACTACTATAAAGTAATTTTAGCATCAGTCCATTGCTTTTAATTTATGAATAATCATTTAACAATTAAAAATACTACTTCATTTTAAAAACATCAATATGTCATTTGATCAAAAGTGAATAGTCGTAAAAAAAATGCAATAAGTTACAAATAATATTCATAAGATAAACCTAAATATTTACTTTTGCAAATATTTGAAGCTAATAATTTTCTCATTTTCAAAAACAGATACCTACACGCTTATAGCTGTGGAAATAATTCACATTAATATATGAAGTCCCATTTTACAAATTCCCTTTATTTTGTAACTAATTATTGAAATCAAAAACTTCATAGTAATGATATACGGAAATATGCATTTCCACTATCAAATGGGATATTTTAACAGATTGTCAAGAAATGCAATTTTTAAAATACTATATTTGAATATTAATTCCCCGATCTATAGTGTATCTAATTGTGTTTTCAAAGATGGTATGCAAGAACTTGAATAATTTTATTTGAAAATTTATCATATGAATTATTCATTGAGATTTTAGATTCACTTCACGCAAATTTTACTGCTACCACCTTATTTACAAGGGAATGTTTTACTACCCAATCTGAATAATCAAAAAAGAAAGGTTACCAATAATAATTTCCTCATTTCTCATTGCATCTAAACATATTTGAAATTAATGCTAATCAAAGGAAAATATGATGTTTATGAATTAATTTTCATTTAAATTTGTGATACCGCCCCCCATGTAACCGTATCTTTGATTGTCGGCGTGAGCTAGAGGTGTAGGGTTTGCAAAAGGAATAAACATTTTAGATTCTTAATATGTCTTTATTAAGAATAGAACTTAAATGTCTAAAAATTTAGATAAATTTAAATAAATGAGAACCTAAAATGAACAACACACAGTGATAGTTAAACCGAATCACGTAATTTAGACCACTTTCTCTAAGTTATAATTTTTTTATCCACCTACTCTCACTTCTAATAATATTACAAGTCCTAATATCAAATAATAAGTCCTACCTTAATCCAAACTCAGTTTCAATCTTTAAGTGGAAACATCTGGGTGTGCGTGCAATGGTATGCAGCTTGTATTAATGGCTGATTTTTCCAGGTAACTTCACGATAGGCTGTCAATTCCCTCTAATTTCTTTCACACATAACATTCCCCAAATTGCCATCTCGCTTACTGAAACTTCTGTTCTTTAAAAAGCTATCTTATTTGCATTTCTTGTTCACATTTCGCTTCTTGGGTTTTGGTGGGAAAAGAGTTACCATTAATCTTGGCCAATAAAGAACCCAGAGGTTATGTTAAAGGAAAGACGCGTGAGCCGTACAAGTTATTATATTATGAGGCTTAAAAAAATTAGTACTTAATTATTAAGTGAACTTCCTTTGACAAAAATCATTTCTACTCAATAATTTTTATAACATTTCGCACCACCAAATATAATTGATCATATTTTCCTTATATTAAAAAAATAGGATTAAAATCATTGAAATAATTATAAGAAATATAAACAATCAGATACAATCATGAATATAAATAATTTTAATTATAATACAAATCATACATATTTAGATTTCTCATGATATACAAAACCTAAATCCAATTTATCACTCTGATTCCTCCAATTGTTCGGGAAATATTGAAGTCAGATTTCGTGATTGTTAATTAAGAATTTTTGGGTTCAGTAAACTAGTTAACAAATTTTAACTAACTTAAAATTCATTACGAGTAGTTATAAAATGGGAAAAGTAGTTTGCAGATAGTAGTTGGCCTGTTTAGTTTCCTGAACATCATCGTAATTAAGGATTAGATTCGAATAAAATATTCAACAAATATTATATAAGTCATTCTCTCTCCAATTCATCAAAACATAGAATTCCATAATGAAAATATTCTGTTTTAAAAATTATTTTTTAACAATGCTGATTAAATTGGTTAATTAATTTATTCAATCATAATATAAATTATTTTGTGTCATTAATATTGATACTACTTTTATTGAGATACAGCAAGAATTGCATAAGTTATAAAGGGTTGCGAACTTTTTTTACGGCTGTTCTTTCCAAATCAAGCCTCACTGTCCATTCTACGCACTTGCATCGAAGATTTATCCCGTTCCGCAGTTTACCTCTTGCATTCAGTCTATCTTAACCTTTTATCTACCGCATTATGATTTACTACATTTTTTTTTTTTTTGGATCACTACATTGAAAATTAAGGGATATACATAAACAAAATACTCAACTTCGGGAAATTTAATCCGTTAGAGCTAATTAATTAATTAAAGATATTCCACTTAAAATACTTATATACACTGTTCACTTAAAACAAAGAGATAAATCGTTTTCTAAGGTCCTCATTAACATACAAAATAAAATAATAAGACACTTAAATTTTGACATTAACTAATTTTTTCGGGACAAAAATTATTATCTTTGCAATCCGCTGAAAACTCAATTTTTGCTATAAAACTATTCACCTTCCCCTCTAAAATACTCATCATAGAATCCGTGCTGCATATATCTTGGAAGAGTGAATTTCAAAGAACATTCCTGCTAAGTATTGTCAGAATATTCGTAAAATTAGTTATTCTATGTAATTTTAAAGTGAGTGGTACTTATAAGTACCGTCGGTAGATAAAGGGTTAAACATCGTTGTCTGCTCGCACTTGGGAAATTTTTTTTTATGCATACGCTTTCTTTTAATCACCTAAATATCAAAGATATGGATAATAGTAACACGAAGAGTTAACTAAGACGCAAGTATGAAAATGGAGGCAATTTTATATGCAGAAAAAACGGAAACAGAGTATCCGCCATTGAAAATTTGGCAGGGTTGAAACAACTATTTGGCGATGGTGTAAACAAAATGATATAGTTTTTGTCTTAAAAAATTCAGTTTTAAACTAGTCTTAAAAGTTTATTTTACATCCTTCTATAATACTTTCTTTTTCAAAAATTTGCATAACAAATGTATTGGATGAGACGAAAGACGACACCGTGTGGGAAAAGGGCAATGCTGGCACCCATTTCGAAGTCAGCAATGACAATGGAAGTGACGAATCATTTTCGAAACATGATACTGACGGTTCGAGTAATTATGGGTTCATGTAGGTGTTTGAAAAATTTTAATACCGTAAAATAAATTATTAATTAACTTATTATTTTTATTTAGTTTTTGTTTCAAAAAAATTATCAAGCTGCGACATTTCTGCCGTTTATAATCGATGCCAACATTTTTTCTCAAAAACATTTTAAGAATTTGGGTTGCGGCATAGAATCGATGGCGGCTCTTTTACAGTAAATACGGGATATAGGAAAAATCTTTACTTTTTAATAACATCTCGTAATATACTAATAAATAATATTAATGTTTCAAGTATTATTGTTTTTAACGAAATTATTTGTCTCTACGCTTTTTTAAATATGTATTTGCCTTTAAAACTAGTTTACTTTGATTTTACTGTTTGCATTTACAGTTGATCTATGGTTACTCTTTGGGTCTTATGATAAGATGACATGACGTTCGTCCTTATTTGATCTCGATGAATTGACAAGATGAAGGTAATATTTCTAAAATAGTTTTTGAAGTTAAGTTAGGAATAACTCATTAGAGAGTTCTTTGATACCCCTAAAATGCATACAGTTATTCTGAATTTCGAATTCTTTTATATGGTTTCACTTAGTTTGAATTAATGTCTTTCTAATGTACTCAAGGCTATTCTATACGTTACAACCATAAACATGACGACATCATAATATTCTGATGTTACAACTCTTAAGTTAAAGTGCAGTCAAGAACAACACTTGAATCGATGTATATTTTCTGGAACTCTATGATACGTATATACTATGCCATGTTAATAATTTGTCGTTTTATTAAACCACTTGTAGCCAAATAAAGTAGGTACCCAGATGTAATGGGTTTTTACGCAATGCTAATGTTTTAGTAAAACAGTATCTGACTCACGCAATTATATAAAAATTAATAATACTTTCCTCTATTAATTCTATTAAACGTTAGATAATTCAGTTTACATTTCCAATTTCTTCTTTAATTTTAAATATTTTATACCATTTTGTTCCAATAGCTGAAAATCCTGATTTAGTATCTTGATATTTACAAATTTTTAAATTTACCAGTAGAAATCTAATCTATTTTTCAGAGATTCCTTAGCAGATAAGTTTAAAACATATTATGTAATATGTATAGTTTTTTGTTATATATGTGCTCAACTTTTCTCGAAAAGCTTTTTGTATTACCTGACAGATATTTCAAATACAATTCTTTTACATTTCACTGTTTAATATTCCTTAATTAGGTCTATTGAGGGAATAATAAATTATTTGCACAATTTATATAAATTAATGATTCTTTTAATAATTCCATTGCATATTTTTAAAACCCAATTTGCTACACACTCAAGAACAATTTTCATCATATCAATAATAATAATAATAATAATAATTGTAACAATCATTTATTTGCAGGAATTAGTAAAAATGTAACATTCATATCAATCCAAATGAAAGAAAACTCCATGAAATCTCTATATATTTCTTAAATGTCGTCCTTTTTTTATTAAATTAATATTTTACAAGTGTGTTCTAAATGATTATGTTTTAAATATGGATTGTACTTTCCATAACTATTTACATTAAACAACATTCATATTTAATGGAATTCACACAACAGTATTAATTGATCTTATATATATATATCTTTTAGAATCGTCAAATACAACAGAGCAATGGTGAAAAAAATGGATGAAAAAAATATTCACATATGCAGGCATTTCAATACACTGTTCTTTCTAAAATATAGTATAAACAAAGAGATTTTAAAAATATTTCTGTAAATAAAAGACAAATCAAGATGGACGGTCGCAGCAGATGGCAAATCGATTTCCTTTTTATTTGAACAGGAAAAAAAAATTTGCACGAAACTACTTTAACAGTTTTTTTTAGAAATTTTGAAACAGATTGTTCAATTGAGGAACAGAGATTCAAACAAGAACAATATTCTTATGCTAAAATCAGAATTTCTTCTAGGAAAAAATGTTTGAAAATAAAAGTATAAGCTGCTAAAGTGGATTCTCGAGTGTCTTAGTTGAATAAGCAAATAAAATAATATTTGCATTTGTGCCGATTCGATTACATACCCAATGCATAAATTCTTTTGGCTTGTTTTATTGCTAAGGAAAGCTTATTCATCACGCGTCTTTATGAAATTGGGGATAAAATCCATTTCAGAGCTGAATTATTTTTGCTTTCGAATTCCAAAAATGACACAAAATCGACGAAGTTGGGGAATAATTTTTTTGAAATTGTTCACGTACACTGGAAAGTATAGTACTATTATCAGATGGCGATACATTTAAAAAATACCTTTAATGTTCCACCAAATAATTTCATAACAAAAATGCCCCATAAAATATATGTTTTCTGTTACAACTTATACACTAAATAAAATGCGTTCATAGATAATATTTTAGAATTAAGATACATTGTATCACAAAACGCTCTTTTACATTAGAGAAGTAAATCTTTTTATAAAGATGTTTTTTCACTTATGAATCATGACAAAAATATGTATAAATATATTTATGCTTCCCAAAAATACATATTTTAGAAAATTAAGAGTTACATTACTTCTAGGCAAAATTTGTACAAGGTTAGTTATTTGACCATCTTCCAATAAATAAAAATTCTTTTCGAAAGATATAAAATAAGAGCCTTTTCCGCACGTGTTATCAAGTTTCTTAAAATGTTCTCTAATAATTTCAGATTTATCCTGAAGAATATATATTCAGAAACGTCAGAACAAATACATGCAGTAAAAATTAGTAAAGTTCTCTGATCATTATCTACTTAGGTGGCTTCATGTAGAGTCAACAAAAATCTGATTTCATAGTGTTTGTGATATTTATCATTTGCAAAAAATTATAAAAATTTTGGAACAACTCTAAGAATTCGATGGATATAGATCGCTGTGAATGTGAAAAGGAAAATGAATTTCTGTGTTTATGCTAGCAGTTATCTCTATTTTAAAGTATATCGTCATGCTAGTTGGACAACTTAAATTATGTTTTCCAGAGTCAGTATTATAGTAAATATTATTTGATCAACAATGGCATCAATAATAACTAGAATTTTTAAAGTGAATATAATAAAGGCCAAACACGGTTTTGATTATACGTTTTTTCATCTTATAAACATATTCACATTTTAAAAATATATGATTTCAAGAAAATTTATGAATTTAAAATTGTTCATGTGTTTGAGTAATTATTCTTGTTATTGTCTTCTGTTTGTCTTTTGAAAAGAGGCTGCTTACAAATGTGGCACTGACGTAGTGATAGATTCAATCGCGTCACATCTATGAAATGCTATGCCGTGCAACAACTGGTATATTGAAATGCTCTCACGTTGGACAGAGTTTACTTCAGGTTTGTATTCGGGGAACTCTGATGGCCTAATGAAATATGCATGATGTGCTGTACTCGATGACGTTCGAATAATAGCCAGCAGGATAACGCTTTATCACACACTGCACCATTAGCCAACATGCTCTTAACAATGGGCACATGCTTCTTTGTCCATCATTTCCTCCTTATCTGTCACAATCGCACTCATCTAGAAAGTGATAGCACACTAAGACACAGCTGCATTCAGAGGATGAGCTGAGGCATATCATTGACAAGAAATATATACCCCCTCCCTCCTACGCGAGGGTCCTTTAATCTTCTGAGTTGACATTATTTTCACTCTGCTTTACGAGTAACAATCTAAAAAAAATATCAGTTATTTTTGTTGCTGTTTCTCTCTTTTTGCCGAGTTTCTTCACGTTCTGGTCACTTCTTCCTGATGTTGCAATTTATAGAGAGAAAGATGGCATGTAAATGACATGCTAATTTATAGAGGTCAAACCAAAACAATATGAACTCCACCACATTTTCAAAGAACTCGTCTAAATGACATGGCGGGCACCTGGTTAAGTGAAAGTGGTATTTAACTCCTGCGGCAGAAGTTAAGGAATCAATTTTGTACTTACTCTGGTGAATGATGAAAAAGGTTGCTGATCTAAGTGAATTTGATGTAGAGCAAATTGTAATGGCCAGAAGATTCGAAACAAGTATCTTCAAAACAGCAAGACTGGTAGACTTTTTGAGATACGCCGTTTTTAGTATATGTGTAAAGTGGATAAATGATGGTGAAACAACAGCAGGTGCTAAGCTATTGAACGTTCAAGCTTCATCAAAGAAAAGGACTTTGGAGACTGTCTCGCTTGATAAATCAAAATATGTATCAAACAATGGCACAGCTGGCAGCCAGTTAAATGCAGATCAAAATGCAAGTGTTTCGGAACGTACAGTTCATCTAACAGTTCTGTTGGACATGAAACTACACAACAGACATTCCACTCATTGCGTCTCTATGGATCAAACGTCATTGTCAACTATGCCTATAATGGGTCCCTAAACATCCAGAGTAGATCATAGATAATTGGAACAGAGTTGCTTGGTCAGATAAAAACGATTTCTCATTCATCACGTTGTATACGCCATCTAGCAGACAAACAGTTGCTCTCCCCTATCATATACAGGCTGATAATGGTGATGTTATGCATTGGGAAACGTTCTGGGATCTTTAGTTTTAGTATATAAAATAAAATTAAAGTTGCTTACTATCTATATCTAGACATAACTGCTATTCAGTTGCGCATTTACATGGCGCCTGTTTTCCCAACTGGAAAAGGAATTTCAGCAGGACAATGCCTTATGCACCAACCTCAGAGTTATGTTGTATTGGTTCGAGAAGGACGATGATGCATTCTATTCAATGTCGTAGCCATTAAAATAATCAGATTTCAATTCGATAGAGAAAATTTGGGCTTTCATGGAAAGACAGCTCAGAGATCAAACACTTCAGTATTTGAATATATTTACTTTGCGAGACCACTGCTTAGATATTTGGTATAACCATCCTCCACTCATCTACAAAGAACTTGTGGCACCCATGCCAAGGCAAGTTGCAGCTGTTTTACAGGCTAAAGTTGGTACAATACATTTTTAAGTAGGTGTTCATACTGTTCTGGCTCGAAAGTGTCTATTTACTAAATAAATATAACTGGTTAATTATATTTTGGTGTTTTCCAACAATCTCAGTGACACACGATGATCTTTTACCATGAAATTTCGTACTTTCTCAATAATTTCAAGTGTCCTAGATGAAATTGGTCTTCCACTACATAGATCATATTCTACCATTTCTCTTTCCTTCAAAAAATGTATATACCATATAAAAACATTTGATCTACTTAAACAACAGAGTCATCGTAAACTAGTTTCAGGAAATGGTATATATCCGTTGTGGTATAATGGTTTTACGTTATTTTATGATATAATGGTTTTACGTTAAATTTAATCAAAGCTCTTTTCTCCATCTTGAAAAATAAACATGAAAAAAATTACTTCTGCAATGAGCGCTCGCCATCTCTCGGCTACTTAACTAAATGCACACATGTTGACAGTGTGTCAGTACATCATGGATGTTGTGACACATGCGCATTAACACTCATGGTGCCATTAGAACGCTCGCTCTGGGACGAATCTCAAAACTTATTTGACGCATTGTGTACATATGTAATGAAGATTAATTCCTTAATTTAGGATTAGCTAACGAAAATGGCAAGTTTGTCCCTGTCTTTGATTAAAACAAAGTAAAGGTATATGTACTGAAGGGGAGACGGGGGCAAGATGACTATGTTAACAGTTGTCGTTATTTATTAATTTATTTTTAAGAATAAAAAAATTATTTTTACATGAAGTGTTAGAGTAGTCCTTTGTAGTATTAAATACATTGCCATTTAATTTTTCAAATAAAAAACAAAGGATAATTTTAATTTTCCAGAAACTTAACAAATTGTCATCTTGCCCCAGTACTGGGGCAAGATGACGACACTGAAAAAGGTTGAATAGATTTTATCTTTTGGATATGTTACATGGCTTAACAAATGATAACAGTGTTTTTACTTCTTAAAAAGTATCAAACGAAGTGTAATGCATTGTAACGTAATGTTAAAGTGTTTAGTTGTGCAGCTAACACTAGTCACAATTAAAAATGCCACTTTCATAATTGGAACATTGCTCATGCCACCACTCTTGGCATTTACAGCACTGGATCCATTTTTCTGTTGGAGGGTCACAATATTCCTCTTCACAAGCAGGGCATCTTATAACACCATCCTTTGAAGTTGATGCAACTGGACTGTGTGTGTATGTAATTATAGTTAATTTTTAATTATAATTACAGTCCATATGGATATTATAATTAAGTTTTAAGAGAAAAAAAAAAGTTTCTCAACCTTTTCACTTTATCTATTTTTTTCTAGTTCTATTCTTCATATCTAATGTTTTTAATAATTTTAATACTTTTTAAAATGAAATAAAAGCGGAAATGATATTGCGTAAAATAAATTATTTTTTGAATTAATTAAATCAATCCGTACTTTATCTTGAATAGATAAAGAAAGATTCTCGACTTCTAAATTACTCATTTATTATTTTTCAAATTTTCCTAACAGAATTGTTGATCTATTAAAATTTACTTGTATTTACTAAGCATGTAAAAGTAGATTTTACCCCCCAAAAAAGTTCAGACTAATCCAACCGACTCTAATATTTAATCCAATTAATTTATACGTATCTTATTTAAACTTCTTTCTTTTCCTAAAGTATTAATTCGTTAAGATACACATAAACAGCTAATTATTAATAGTTCTCATTAATAGCTATACAAATAATGGCATCAATGAATATTAATATGTCGGCACTTCATAACTGTTATCTCAACGAGAAAAAGTAATACATTTGTTCAAGAAAGTTTAGCGCTAACATATGTTGACGACACCAAACAAGAATGTTAATGATTATAAATGATCTAACTAAAAAGAATATAAATACAGTAAAAAATTTACGCATTCAGTAAAAATATTCATTGGAATATTTTCATCACTTGCATATGGTTTTATTTATCCTTTCTTAGGAATATCAGATATCCATGTCTGAATCCTAAATATTTCTTTCAAATGGTCAGTATTGTAGCAGTTTTGACATGCACGGCAAGTCCACTTGTGTTTGAGCCCTTTCATTGGTGGAATTATCTAGTGGCGGTTCCCGCTACCAAATTTTTGAAGCTTCAATTCAAGTTCTCGTCGGGTGCTAAACATTGCCATGGTTTAATATTTCCGTGAGTGCCAGATCCAAACAGATACTCAAGGAATCTTTTACATGCCACATATTCATATGACATGCGTGCCTATGATTTTTGCATCTAGAAAATCTATCAACTCCACCCGGTTTAAACCCGCAAACTTAAGCTTACGAGGTGGGACACTGAGTTCAAAATACTGTCATAAATAGCTTAGAATAGGTTTTTGTTTTTTTTTTGAGAAACGTAAATGTTTTCAGATATTCAGAAAAGTTTTTATGATTAACTAAATTAGAGTACACATTTCTAAGTAATATTCTCATTATTAGTTTTTTTAATGCATGTTTTCGGAATTCAGTTTTTAATAAATTATTATTTGATTGGTAGTTTTATTTATTATTTTCTGCATTTTATTTCTATATGTCTAAATATTCTATTGCTATTATTTTTTTTTTAAAAAAAAGTTTCTCATCACTGGAATAAAGTTAAACATTTATGAAAAAAGTAATCACATGTTTTCAAAGTAAAATATTTGTACCGTGTCATCTTATACAATGATTCATGAATACAAACCTGGCATGGAAAAAATCGGCAGTAAAATTACAGAAAATGACGTTTCGAAATGGGGAAAGAAACTACCCTTTCCAGAACAATAACTTTTTTAAGGTAAAATAACCCAGTAATGCACCCCTCTATTCATTCTTTTACTTGCCAACACTTCTAAAAATATACGAAAGCAATATTTGTTTCTTCATCTCCATTCCAGTTCAAAGAGATTTTCCATTTCATCAGAAGCGAGGCCACGTTTCCTCGCAGTGTGAAAGAAAACTCCAAGATAACCTCCTGAGAGTTCACAAATCAATACGCCAGCAACATTTTATGACTTCCCTATGGAATCATGACTCGTATCAGCAAAATTCAACTCTGCAGCACCATGATGCTGAAGTGAAAATTTTAATATTATTATTGTGCTCATCTGTAAATACGTAATGGCATAGAAGGAACTGGAGTACTAAGGAAATTGGAAGAGACATTATGACATGAATTTAAAACTAAGCATTGATGTTCGTAAATAGTTTATGAAATCTGAATGGTTTTCCAAATACGAAATGGCGTAAAATCTTTCAAGGACGCATTTAACAACATAAACTAATTGTGGAAAACACTTCCTGTGATGATTTTAATATATTCTCCTATATATAGAAATGCAGCTGAAGAATCCACTGTTTCTGTTCATATAACCCAAATTTAGTACACAGTATCATGCATCGTTTTGTCTTTTCAATTTTAACGTTGAAGGTGAATGATTTTATGATTATTACACCTTAAGTTTTGTAATAGTCACGTTTGTGCTTCCTTACTTCAAGTTAGCTTGTGTCAATAGTCAATTCATGCAGATGAGCGAAACAAACATATTTGATTTTTATTTATTAAGAAATAAAACATTTTCTAATAAAAGTACGGACTAAAAGACTCATGAATACGTTTTCGTTAACTACGATATTGTTTTGAGGATATTGCTCTGCAAATATGTTATTCCTTTTGCATATTAAAACTTTCGTCATAGTTCACTTTATTATGTGTGCATAACATTAATGAAAACATACGACTTATACAATACAAGTTTTGAGTATTATCTTCGTTTTATAGCTTTGTATAAATCACATTTTATTGTTTTGAATTTTGTTATTTCAAACGAGACATCAAAATATTCTTCCTTTTTCACATGATCCTTTGAGCTGAATAAAACTTACATTTCCTCTTAAAAATCCTTTTAACGTATTGTTATTGGATGTGGTAGAATAAACTTTAATAAATTCCCGAGTAAAGAAATAAATGAAGTGTTTCAAAATTTACTTCGAAAAGTTTTTAACATTAAAATTTAAACTCTACAAGAATATTCACTTATTGTTTTCTGTTAACTGTAATATACTTCAGAACTGGAATGTATTATCAGCGTTTTTTCCAGCGTTTTTAAATTAAATAATATTCTCATATCTGTGAAAATTGCAATGCGTCCTTTTTAAACTTCACTATTTTCTTAGTTAAACACACACGGAAATTTTGATTTTAATTAGTGTTTTTATTTCTACTTTTACATGCGTTTTATCAGACTCTTTGTAAAATAAAATAAACTATACTAATAATTAGAAGAACAATATAGATATTACTTAAAAACTTGTTTTAAGAACACATTAAAAGAATGAAAGAAGATGCTTAAAGAAACCCATACCATTTTATAAAATAAAAACCAGCTGTTAATGAACGTCTACGGAAATTATTTCAGTTCATCAAGGTTGTAGCAATTTTCGAGAATACTTAGACTATCTGATATATTTCTGGCTTCTTTTAAAATTTAATAACATTTTATATATGTGTTGCAGGAACATGATGAAATTAAGGCTTTCATCGAATCCCTAATGGAGATGATCAATTCACGCAAGAAGTTAAAATAACGTCTCTTTGAGGTCATTTCCCTTATGTAAAGTAAGTGATTTGATCAAACCCCCGAACTGTTTTAGTGAAATGATGAAATGAACAAGTCCGCCATTTTTTAAAGATATGGGGTAGATATTTAGGGATCGATAGTATTACCTGTATGGTTAGGAAGTACAAGAACTTGACTCCCCACCCCCAGGAGTTTCCCTCTTATCCCTTAAGGATTTCACATCATTCCTAAGGGACAGGATCAATTGACGGGAGATGTTAAAATAACGTCTCCTCACGGTCTTTTCCATGATGAAAATAAGTGATTTTATCAAACCCTGAACTGTTTCAGTGAAATGATAAAATGAACTAGTCAGGATTTGCATTGGCAAAATGCTATCTAGAGAGGGGGAAGGGGTCCAATCCTTTTACTTCCTAACCATACAGGTAGTACTATCGATCCCCTAAATATCAACCCCATATCTTTAAAAAAAGGGCAGACTTGTTCAATCATTTCACTAAAATAGTCCAGGCATTTGATCAAATCACTTACTTACATAAGGGAAATGACCTCAAAGAGACGTTATTTTAACATCTTGCTTGAATTGATCATCTCCCTTATGGATTAGATGAAATTATTTCATCTTTTTCTTGCGACTTATGAATAGAAAGAAGCTTATCACGCTAATATGTAATACAACCCTGGGTTTTAGAAATTATTTTTAAAGACGATACTTTCTTCATGCTGAAATCAAACGAGATTTATTTGCATTTACACTGGGTTTCAGAATAATAATGGTAGAATATTGAATCAAGTTAACCAATAATCCTGATATTTAAAAAAAAATGAAATTAGTTAAATATGTTATGACCACAAGTTGGCATGGTATGAAAGCCTGGATATTGAAATGAATATAATATATTTTACATGGTCTAAGTTGGTAAAAAACCTTATATCTCTAAGACATATTAGTTCATAAGCAATTAATATCGTCAACCTAATTATCAAAACACTTAACTCCACGAAGGAACTAAATCTAATATAGGAGTGCTACGCGCCAAGTGCTGTTTGGCGCTATTCCTTAATTGTGCCAAACAGTGCTCGGCAAGAAAAATTTGAGTTAAAATCGAATTTCAAATCCCAAATTAATTGAAAATTTGAATTAAAATCGTCTGAAATTATTAGGGTTGCCGCGGAAGAAAAAGCAATGAAAATTAACTCTAATATACATTATCCCTATGGCAACCACATTACCACATGATAAATACATCAATGTAAACATATTGTAATTTTATCTCCCATCTTGGCGAACATAAACCAGAACTTGGCTCGTAGCAATCCTATATCAAATTAGCACCCCGGAAGGAGTTACGCACTCTGATAATTAGGCCGACGATATCATCATTGAAATGCATGGTTTTTATGCATACTTTTCTTTTTTTTTTAAAAAAAATTATTACACGAAATAGAATAAAGCTGTTTTAAACGCGTTTCAAATAAAATCTATATGTAATACGCAATTTTTGTGCCTATTATTTAAATTTTTTATAAATCTGTAAACTTTCTCTGTTTGCAAAAAAATTTATCAATTTTTAATTAAAAGTAAACTAAATTTGTTTTATGTTCTTGAATATATTATCCTTTTGTAAGACACAAATATCTTATTTTGCATTTGAAAAATTATGTTTATGTTTTTAATGATACAGCTTGAAAACTCAAAATATCGAACTAAAAATCAGTAAAAGTTGATGACATTTAATACAAACATTTAACTAAATATTTTATATTAATTTTTAAAATAATTAATACGTTTCAAAAATTTGCAAATAAAGAAAATGATTCACAAAAAATTGAGGAAATAATACAGAAATATATATTAAAAACCAGAGTACTAGTACTAGAGTACGAATATACTAGAGAGTATATAAATATGTATTAAAATATCATAGCACAACATGCCCAAAATATCTGAGGATCGCCTTAAATGCTGAACTAAGATTTACCGAGCACTTTAAGACCTGTGCAACAGGACTTAGAAAAAAAAATTAAAAGTTCAGTAAGGGGTCTCAGGGGTGTTAATTTTGTCTCGAGGGGTGGGAATATAAACAATTTTCACAGGTATAATCCTTTAAATTTAAATTAAACAATTCGAATCGCTTACACATTATTTACGAAGGGCTATGGTTTTAAAATGTACAAAATGTTTGAGTATAATCACAAATTTAAAAACTAAAAGTATATGAAAATAAGAAACAACTTTGTAATAAATATTAAGTAATTTTTGCGTTGCACTCGTTATTTTCTAATATGATGATATATAAATAAATATCATTACCTTCATCCCCTTTATATCATATCTTTGATGTATAAAACTCTATAGAATTATAAAATGTATCATACTTTTTTTATATTCTACTTAATTTAAGAATAATATATGTTTTCTATTTCAAAATATTTAAAAAATATTGAAATTTTTTTAAAAAAAATTGTAAGTATATATATTTTATTTTTTAAAAAGTATAATTTATTTTATGCTATTTATATAAAAATACTATAGTGTAATAAGGATACAGTGAACTTTATAAATCAACTTATTGAGAGATAGTAATTAAAGCTACTATTTTAGAAAATAGCATGCGCAACATAAAACATAATTAATATTTCTTATAGAAATGTTTCTTATTTTCATATGCATGTAATTTTAAAAATTACGATTATATTTTAAACGTTTTACACTTTTCTGGAGTCCCATTCCTGTATATATATAATGCATAAAAGATTCGAATAATTTAATTTTAATTTAAAAGAGTTATATAAATTTGAATATTGTTTATATTTTCAACCCTCTAGAGAAAGTCAACACCTCTTAGGACTTTGTGGTAAAGACTGGGGCTCTAGTCGCAAGACCTTAAATACTTCATATACTCCACTTATAAGGCCAGTTATGGAATATGCCTAAGAATGCTTCCAAGATTACACTAGAGAAGCTAGATAGTGTTCAGGCAAGTGCTGCTAAGGTAATTGTTTTGGCAGTATTCACTGCTAACAACTTAAACGTCGTAAAAGGGTGTGGCCTTGATAGCTTTGATCCAATTCATAAAAAGGACTAGAAGTCGTATACCGGAACATATTGCGCTAGGAGAACTATTTAAAATCATAATAGTAACACCAGATTAAAAAAAATATTCTCCTATGCGATTTAATAGTGAACTTGGAATACCCCTTGGACTTGAATACAACAAAATTTCTGTTTATCAGGAACCTCATTTCTCTGCTTCGCTTCCTAAGAGCGCCACAATTGTAACGTCCATTAAAGACATGTACAAGGAGTGAGTTAACTAATGTCGTCAAGGCAAAAGGGTCAAGACTGTTGATAACTAATCAAATGATGACTTTGTGTTTGCTTATACAGACAGTTTGGTAGCATTTATGACCACTCCAAGTGGTGAAATTTACCAACGAGTTATTGGTGCTGGTGCCATTTCCTCTTACTTAACTTGTGAAGTTGTGGCGATAATTAAGGCTCTTGATTTATATGAGACTCTAACTATTCTAGTACAGTTTAAAGGTGTCGTCATTTTTTGTGACTCAAAAGAAGCCCTCCAGGCTATTTTGGAGGTTCCTGAATTACAGAAGTTATTTGCTCTCACCTGTTAAATTTACACACGTTAAATAAAGTCTGTTTTCTCCAACGGTTGTCTGCTCATGTTGACATTACAGGCAATGAGAATGTAAAAACTGGCGAAAGAGAAAAGAAATCTCAACAATGACAACTTTGTTAATGTTACCTTATCGGACGCAAATGCTACCTCAGATTTCAAATTGAGAGAAAAATCAATTCATGTAAAGCATCAACTCTGTAATATAAGCGGCGATCGCTTTATAACAAATACTATTGCTAGTCTAAGAACAGGTCATTACAGAGGAAGGAAGATTGATATGAATGGTAGAAGAACTTAAAGGAATTGTCATAACTTTTCAGATACAGAGCTAACACATGCTTATATATTTGACTGTTCAACTGTTCTTGTTGCTTTATATGAAATACGAGGCCTGTTTTTGTCAACAAACCTCTATGTGGATAATAATGAACAAATTGTCTGAGCAGTCATCTGGGTCCATAGTACTGTCTGATTTCATTCCATCATGGACACATTATTATCCTCAAAATATCATAGCAATAAATTTGAAATTAAGGCATTGGAAAATCGACAGTTCTATTGCATAAAATGAATAAAATATATGCTTTTTATATAAGAACTGTTATTAATTTTATCGTTTTATTTATTTTTGCACATTATACGTTTTTATTAGTTTCTTAAGGAAAAAAGTCATTGAAGTGGATAACCATCATCTAACAGAATCAACCAGAAATCGCTTAAAAATCTAATATTTTAGTTTTATTAGATTTCTGACATATACGAGTAATTATATAAAATATATTAATATGCGTACCAACTCACAAAGTATCTTAAGTAAGTTATATAGATATATATTTTGTTTATGTGATCTGCTATTAAAAACATAAAACGTATGGTGAAGAAAATAGTATTTTAGAAATTATATCTAATTCTTTTTTGAACTGCTTAAGAAAGAGAAAATTATGAATTAGAAACATAATTATATATGGAAATAGCTATTTGCAGATTTGATCTAAGTGAGTAATTTTTAAGTTGTTATAAATAGTTATTTATGGCAGAAATAATCTTTTTTTATCTATATAAATAAAAAATTCCTGAATCTTAAAAGTATTTGAATAATTTTCTCCAATATATTTTAGTAGAAAACCAGCAAGGATAAGATCAGCTATAACTTTACATTATTCTTATAAGTAGTTTTTCTAGTTAGCTTTACTAATGCATTAAGATCAAATTGTAAATTGCGTGCTAATTGTCATTAATACTGCGGACAATTCTGTGGGAGAATGAATGTCTTTGCAAGAACTAGATAAGAATAATGTTTCGCAATAATTCAAAGATAAGTGCACATTTTCTTTTGGTTAATATTTCATCGTTTTTCATAATTAATGAACATAAATTCACATTTATATATATATATACAAATTACTTCGAAGTTTATTGTTCAGTGAATAAGGGCTTAGAAAATTTTTTCTTTCTCTTACTTTTTTTGTTGCATTAGTTGCATTGTTTTTTGTTACACTAAAAAAAAGAAAAATAGTAGAAAACAAATATTAACATTAAACGATTTTTCAAAAAAGATTAGCTAAAACAGCTTTTTCATGAGTATAAATTAAAATGTGTGTCACAAATGAATATCTAAAAGCAAGTATACATGAAATTCTGCTGAAATATTTAAAATATTTCAGGTACAGTGCATGACAATCTGATTATAGTTTAATTTAGTTTGAGTTCTACAGACTCCATTTTTGTGTGAATCATGTGGATTTATTGATAAAATTCCTGAAAGCGCGTACAGCTGACAGAACTAAGCTGGGAAAAGAATGTGCAAAAATGTAGCTTTAAAAATTTGCAAAAGGATTATGCATCAAGAGAAAGATGCATATGAAAAACAAATATTCCAGCGGTTTCTTAAGTTGAAAAACTGAAATACAATAAAATACTTTACTATGAAAGAAAATAGAAATTAGATATTGTGTACAACATATACTGCTGCAGTTGAATACTTGACTAATAAAAATGACTTAATCCTTGCGTGACTAGAGAAATAAATGTAATGGATTATTTATTTTGCCTAAAATTAAAGTTGGAAACTGATCCACTGTCAAAATACTTAATGCAAACTTTATTTTCTTAAAATCAAAATAATTGGAATGAAATTTAAAATTACTCTATCATAGAACTAAAAATTAATGTAAAAACTTCATTTATAATTTTATCCGATAAGAACACAGACTAATACGTAAATTTAAGAATGGGTTTTACTAACTTGTGAGATTTTGAAAGTTTACAGAAATAGAATAGAGTGCTTGATTGTTAGTTCCTTTGATCATTCAATATAGAAAAAGGAAAGATACAGTTTCAGTGATTTTGGATGTGAGGAAATGTTTTTGCAAATACAAAAAGGAATCGAGAATTCATACACACTTTAGACCTCTTCATAATGCATTCCGAACTATTTCTTTGGTTAAAATATGAATTTTAATATATTTTGAGGATTTATTTTTAGTTAAAGTCTTTATTCAATATGCTATACTGTGTTTATTTCTTGCAATACAATTTAAATCAATAGCTTTTTGTGATATTTTAAGAATTTGTTAGAAAAACTCAATAGATTTTATTTCGTAATTAGTAGTTTTATGCAATTATATCTCATTTCTCATGTTAACATGGTCTAAATTTATTATATATATATACATATACATCAGTAATTTTTTTTATTTATTATAGAGCCAATGTTGTTGAAGGGGCTTTATCACGCCTTCTCACTAATCCTCTTGGGGAATCTTTGAGGCCAGAATGGCATTTTTTCAATCCAACCCTCTCAAGAAGAAATCGCGATATGCAGATTATATAGTGAATAGATATATAAGGGAGCTTTAGCATTCACGTGTTAATTGGATAGAAGTGGTATAGAAGCCGGATAGTAGAATAGAAGTCGGATAGTAAGAGAATGGAAGAATGATAATAGAAGAATAGAATACAAGAAGAGATATAGAAAACCGAGGTGCTGATCACAGTGAGATATTGGTAAGAGATTAATTATAAAACGGAGTTTAGGAATCTACAGTAGATAAAGATTCTCAAGTTAATTTCTCATAAAGATATTGAGTAGGATTTCATGTGCTATTTACTTAGAATTGATAATTACGTAGTATTACTCTTGATCATATCCATCTAGTAAGACTTGTGTTGCGTTGATTAATATATATTTAGACAATAATAAATTAGATTTATTACGGAGAATTTGAGTGATCAATCATTTATTCCTATAAATCTAGGTCGCGTAAATGAAGAGATGATACCCTCGGGCCGCAGGGTATCACAATGTTACCAGTATTCAAAGTGTAATATATATAAACATACAAAAAGGGTAAATGGACCTTTAAATATCCTGTTAAGTTATGATGCAAACAAGCCTTATTGAGGGTGTTGCCGAATTTGAGGATGATAGTAGGCAGCATGGGGACGACAAATCAGAATAGAACATGGGGTAGCAAACTGCATTTAGTCGGATAAATTCGAAAAAACAGTTATGAAGGATGTGATATCGAGTGGAATGTAAAGGATCAGCGTCCTCTCCATGGATACTATTATCGTGGTTTTCACCAACCAATCGTGGCTTACGACTCCATGTTCTATGATGATTTGTTGTTTGCCTACTATCATCCCTCTGCATTGGTCAATCGAATTCTGCAATACCCTGTATATGTATAGTAAAGTGGTTATCCATCCGGTATATTGGTTAGTGACGTTGACTGCAGTGCCGTAGGTCCTGAGTTCGAATCCTTGAGAAGGCATGGATGTTTGTAAATGTCTAGTGCCTTCGCAGCATGGAGGTACTCTAAATAACCATCGAGCTACAAGTCCTCTCGTGAGGTTGGTGGACAGGAAAGAGAAGTGGGAAGGCCCTTGACCCCTCTCCATGGTGTTTTCTTCAAAGTTTGGGTACAACCGAGCAAATTCGTACTATTACCTGAATGGCGCTCAAGACTAAGGCTAACGACAGGCGTAAAAGGCTATCCCTTCACCACGATGAATTTCGTGGACCTTGATCTGATGTTACTGTCTATCAGTTGGCATAAATAATAACAACAACAAATGAATACTTTTATTCACATACGGTAAATTTTGTCCAAAATTATGGAAGGTTCCTTCTATTTCTTTGTATATTCTTTCTTTATCACATATAGAAGAAAACTTATATAAAGGAAAGTTTAGTTTGTCGATATCAGTTATTTTAATTATCAATGAATAATGGATGCAGACATTATAATTTTCGATCACGAACAAATTACAGCTAAATGAAACATCACTTTCTCTTTCTCACCACCCACGTCATCAGAAGTTTCAGTTGCACTTCTTAAATTTACCCAATATTTATTAATTTGAGTGCTGTTAAGTTGTGTTGATTCAAAGCTCGAACTCTGTACGTTACCCAAACATTTACAATTACGACTTTTCCTAAATTAGCCTCCGAGTTACAACCGTTGGTAACTTCACGAAAAATAAACAGTTTGAAGCTTTCCAGCTCATTTCTATCAATTAATTAGTCAGGGAAGATCAAAGTCAGAAATTTATTTGCAAGGAAAAATAATGCAGCAATATAAACATAGTTTGAGTGAGAGCGTGTGTGCAGGCATTAACTAGAATATTTTAAACGGCAGAATCATCATTTGCTTGAAATGTATTGTGAAATATAATTTTCTAATATCCCGTACAATTTTTATGAGCCACTGTACTTATTTTTTAGTTGTTTCGGATTACTTGTACATGATTGTACGAAATAACATATTTTACTTTAGGAAACGTTTACTTTGTAACCAGTTCCTCTGAGAAATAGTTTTCTGACACCCTTATTTAATTTTTTTTCTCTCAAGGATATTTTATCGTTTTGGTAATACGGGATATTGCAACATTATATACTTATCCATAATGGAACACGAAAACAGTTAAAAACTCTTAGCTATATTTCTACAATCCATATCTTAATGGAAAGTTGTTTATGCAAGTCATTCGAAACGATTATGTCTTTAAATACGACTTAAGAGCACATTTTATTAAACAAAGAGACATTTTAATCATTTAACAACAAAGGGTATTTAAGTACTATAGAGACCATTTTGGCGACATTATATAAAACTAAGCCTAAGGCTGCCAATTCAGTGCTTATTACACGTGCAAAATCGGGGTTGCGAAAGTACGTAAGTGCCCAAAAGGTAGCAAGCGAGATATTCGTAGTTTAGAATAAATTATGGAATCCTCCCTACTTTTAAGAAGACCACGTGGTTATTATTGGTAAGGATTTTAATAGAATCAGATTTCTATGTTATTCTATATTTTAAAAAATTATAGAGAGTAATAAGTTTCTTGCAACATTCGAAAAATATTCTTTAACTTTAATCAAAAAATTCTGTAAGTCTTTTTATTTGTTTAAATTCTACCAAATTTCATTAAGCTTGAATTTTTAATTCTCAAATAAAAGAAAAATACATAGATCTATTTCAAACCGGAAAATGAAGCTGAAGAAAATTTGGTACTTATACATTATCGCAACCGTATTAGCGACATTATATGAAACGAAGCACATGGTTGCCAAATCAGCGAGTATGTCACATGCGAAATCTGAGTTACCAACTTGGCGAGTTAACTTAAGCGTTGGCATTGTTTTGATAGTACATAAGTACCGAAAAGTTTTAATACTTAAGAAAATTAGTATTTTTTCGAACTTGAATAACTTTAGAATTAAATTTGATTTTATTTATAAATTAAAGATTACGTAAAAAGGTAAGCTCTAATTGTAGTGACGAATTATTATTGATAAATATTGTATTAAAAATTTTAAACGCTACTTTTTATATTTTAAACCATTTTATCTGATCAGTGTATTTATTAAGATTCTCAAGTATTTAACTTTTATTCATGTTTATAACGTATATTTTAACAATATAGATATCTAATTCTTTCAAAAAGTTCAATTGAAGAAACGTTGAAAAAACCATAATATTTCCCATTAAATTTAAATTCTATAGTATTGAACAAAAAATTTATTTCTTTTGATGTAGCAACTAAACGGTGTTTCTTTAATAAAAAAGCTTTGGTAATTAGTCTGTTCAAATATTATATTTCAAATGTAATGTATGTGTTTGAGTTATAAAGTCGTGTTCGTTCAAGGCTCCATTAAATTTGGAACCTATTGTAAGCGTTAGTTCGTCTTGAGAAAACATTCTTGATTTAGGTAAATACTTTTAAAATATAACAATAATTTTTCAGGATACTTTTAAAATGAAGTATTTTGTATATTTCAAACCTCATGTAAAAACTAGATCAAAAATAATAAATTTTTTTTTCCTGGAGGCAGTTTGTTTACTAGTCTACAGTGAATTTTGAATAAAATAGGCAAAATTTTGAAATTGAATACAATCAAAAGAATGAAACTGGAAGAAACAACTCAATTAATTTCAACAGAATAAAAGCTCTTGTGGATGCTACAGCCAGTTTCGAAAATTCTGAAACGTAAAATGTTCCAATAAAATCAAGCTAATGTGCAATTCAACTTCAATGATTTGAATTAAAAGAAAAAATGTTTTATTCTCAATACTCTTATAGTCTGAGATACTTCTCGAGATCTAAAATTAAATTCAAAAAGTTTCTTCAATAAATCATTAGCTTTTCACAAGAGTACTTTCGGTAGTACGAAAGGACGATTGAGCCAATATTTTACCATTTCACTTTTCGACAAGTTCCCCGCGGTTTGTCGTTAGTCACTGCGTGGAGTTATTAATAACGTCTTTCCACACTGGTGGAACAATTTTAGTCCTTGATAAATTTCCTTTGTTACAGAAATTCGAAGAATTAATAACAGTAAAAGATTACAGTTCTAAGAGAATTGAATTTTCTAGATGAATCGATTGAAATATCATGTAGTTTTACTGATATTTGTAAAAGACAATTACGAACATTGAAACAGACCCATCATTTTTGAACCATATAAAGAAAAGTAGAAGCAGAATTTGTGGAATATTAATGGTTCGCCAAAGGTATTTAAAAATCAATCAAGATAAATATATATTTTAAAAAATAATCAATTTCCACTATCGAATAAAAATGAAGAACTTGCAATTCGTTTTATAATGCCAATAGCTTTTGTAAAGTATTGTGCTTTTCAATTTTCATTCGTGATTATAGCTTAAAATTACAAAAATTAATCTAAGAGTCGGCTGGCTGGGTAGTGCAGTTGGTTTGTTGATGGTCTTGTACGTCTTTCATCTCACGTCCATATCGTATGAGTATGTGGCGGGTTGAAGATCTCTAGAGTGCCTGTTTGGCCAGGGTGCTCTCGGCAAAATTAAATTTCAGGAACCATTTCAAATCGTCAGAGCTTAGGTTGCCTCCCTCTGGGGAGGAAACTGGGCATCAAAATTATATTGCTGTGATTTGTATTCCATCTATATGGTGCCGCACTAAAAAGTGACACCAATTCCAGGGGAATGTGCTTGGTCTGAACGATAAAAATAAATCTACAGCCCCACTGGAAATAAAAAAAAATGTTATGGTGTCAGCGTTGTTACACAAAATTAATGCCACTTTAGAAATTAGATATTGTTGGGCATCTCTTTGTTGAAAACATATATCTCTGATAGGAGTCAGGATATGTGAAAATGATTTATTTTTAACTAAAACAATTGTGTTACTGTTGCTAAATTTATCGTAGAGTTCACATAACTAAATGCAAGAGAAAATATCTTCTAATGCATTTGTGTTATGAAATTTTTTTCCCTACAAATAGTCATTTAGTAATGAAAGATAGAACATAAAAAGTAGTCTGTAGCATTACGTATATTTCCTTAATTTTAGGTTATATTTTTAACCAAATTTATATATATAAAGCTGTTCTTTAATATTTTTAGTACTGTAATCATTTACTTTGGTATGAACATATAATAACAAATATCAGAAAATACGATTCTTGTGGAATTTAATTTAAAATTTCGATAAAAAGCAGTGTTAATGTAGTGTTCTTGTAGAGCTTTAATGAAAATGATTTGAATATTTTTACATCAATAAGAAAACTATAAGTAATAAAATTATTTTATTTTATTATACTTCAAACACCACAGAGCTCCCCAGAGAAATACATTTAAAAATTATTTTATTAAGTTTAAGTTTTAAGTAGTTCACATACTGTGTTCATAAGAAAAATATACATTAGAGTTCCAAGTTAGTTACAGCATTTGTGTTATTCCAAATAATAATTGATTAATTGTAATAATATTTTTGCTTCATGTGATTAACACCACGAAGCAGTCAATAACTGTATAACAAAATAACTAGAATAAAAATTTTCAGGAATATAAATAGGAAAAAAGTGGTTCGAACATGGCATCTTTTATATCTAGAATAATCTTTATAACATGGAATATGAACACTACGTGTGTACTTTTATAGATGAAATAATGATTCCTCGGTTTAGAAAAGATGTTGTTTATTATAATTTGTGAGAAAAATGTCCATTCTTTACGCAAGAATTTTCCGTAGTTAAATAAATGTTATTATTTCCATTTATTCGAATAATCCACGAGGGTTCTGAGAATAGCCTCTTTATTCAACATTATAAATGTGCTGTATTGGACTTAGGTCTGTTGACCTCTTCAGTCAGAATTGTCAACCTAATGTCCTCTTCTTCCTGGAAATTTTCGATACGTTGAGCATTATGTGTCCCTTACTTATTGCAAATAAAAAATAACCGTATCCAACATTTCCATTTAATGTCTCATTTGAGATTTAAGACTCTTAATCTCAAATTTTTCTATGATTACCGTAACCGTACGAAAACGTTAAGTAGCGACAACTCAACGTAACATCTTCCCATATAATGATTTCACTTACACAAAAACTGTTTTCCTTCTTTTAAAAGAACTGAAACAAGTCCTAGCCTATCTCAAGATAAAAACTTGTCATAGATCACCTTGTGTACTGAAAATAGATTTGTAAATGAAAAGGACATGACCCAAACATTCCGACATCTAAGAATGATGTTCCTCGCTGTATAAAAAGAAATGACTCTTTTCTAGTTAAGCTGACAAGGATGAATAACGCTAATCGCCATGCCTAAAGGCATAAAAGACTCTCTTCTAGATGTCTGTATGTAATTCACTTAGAAGAGTAGTTGCTCCAGATACAGCAACTAGTTTTCGAGAAAATTCCTTATCCTCTATCCCTTTGTAATATTACGCATTTAATGCAATGTATATGTCCATTGCAAGTATCATTAAGGGGATAGAATCCCAAAGCAGAGTCTCTTTCTTAGTAATGTTAAAAATAGTCATTCTTAAGGAACATTTATAAAGGTAATTTCGGAAATAATTTCTAAATTTTTTTCTGAAAAATTCGTTGAACTGTAATACATATTTTGACCAGAGATTTCATGATTATGATTCCTAGTAATGTTACAAAATAAAATGTTCACACATGCCTGTGCTTTTATTTTTCAAAAACATTAAAATATTTCATAATGTGTAATGCTATAAGTTAAGTCGGAATAAATTTTTTTTTGAAAACTCCATTAGTCAAATTGTGTAATGGAGTGTCATAATTAATTATGTAAAAGTAATAAACTGCCAAGCGTATTATTTTCAGAAAATAAAGTGTTCCATAAATGGTAAAACGCACAGTTTTTAATAAAATGAATTTCAGTAAGAAATTTCCATGTATTTAGACCATAACAACACCATAGCTTGTTACTAATTTTTTTTTCTATTAAATTATCCTATAGTGTGTTTTTGCCTTCATTTAATCTTTCACAGCTTTTGCAAAACTTCACTTCCTGCTTTTGTAATATCACGCGAGTAACTGTTTCCCTTGAATGAGCTGTGTATACACCTGGAGATATCTCTAACATTGAAAATATCTAACTTTTAATGCTGTTCCATTGATTATATTAGACCATAACTTTTTTACACTCCAATTTTCAACACCTCCAATTGCACAAAATCGTTTTTTGGTATCCGTGACTTGTTTCTATATTCGCTTTATTTTTTATTTATTTTTTTTGTCCTTCCATATTATTACTTGGTATGGAGATCGCCAGTGCAGCATCTTGATGCAATCCAGTATTTATGATCTTAACTTCTTATGTTTATACACATCACCAGCATTCAAATTCTTATTGGATTCAAAATTTGTATTTAAATGGAAATGTATTCCCTCTCTTTCTTTCGTTTTTTAGAAACTCGGTTGCTGAATCTTTAATTTCATTATTGGAAATAGAAAACCATCACATAAACAAAAAATCTCCAAAACTATTAAAAATTTCAAAATACCAGCAGGAACAAAATCTAAATAAAAATATTCAAATAGCATGAAAATAGCGTGTTTAAAATAGTCAACACATATTACATTTATTTTAACTCACGTGTTTAAAAGTTACTTTTCAGAGAATTTTAAATAAGGCAAAATTGTGTGTTTTAAAATGCAGCTTAACTTTTGAATTGGTATGTAAAAATTGGTAGTTATAAGTTTCAGATTATATACTTGTATGTGAGAATTATAAAACTATTTTTGCTTGTATGGAAATCAAATAGCACTATAAATATAGTATTATCAAAAACTATAATATTAAGTACCTTAAAAGTGTGTGCCTTATTCCAGAGGAATAAAAGCTTTAATAATAATGCATTATTGTTTTATAAGTATTGTACTAAAAACCATTTAAATATTTATTCTTAAGTAGTCGATATTTCTGAGAATATTTTAAAAGAATTTTTTTTCAAAACCGAAATAGATAATTATTAATATTACAATATTAGATTTAACTTCTTTTTCAAAATGCATTTCTTAAATTAATTCCCTTTCTATAAATCTGTTCAAGTACAAATATTTAAACGGATTTAAACTCAAGCGATGTATTAACAAACCGATTATGGAACTCGCTAATTTATTATACTTAGGTAATAATAGTAAGAACTTTTTCGCCCACGAAAATACTTCAATATTATTATATTCGCTACTTCATTTTAGATTTATTAAGTTGGGAATATTTGTGTACAATTTGGATCGGTGTTGGTAATAAACATGACAAATTTTCCTCGCGGGTGCAATTAATGTAAGATAAGCTATATTTTTCTTTTGAAACACACCACGGTAAATTGTAAGTGAAGGTTATTTGCTAAAATCAATTAATTACCTGAACAGTCTTGGAAATTAATAAAAGTATTCCTGAGACACTTTAAGGTGCATTTGTTTTATTTTATAGCGATATATAGCAACTTCACATGTAGCGATACTAATATCGAGAGTTTAGAGGGGAAAAAATATTTTAATGTATGAATGGGTAACTCGAAATTTATATCTTTGCAACGTACGAGCAAAAATTAAAAAGGAAAACCAAAGTTTTTTGCCGTATTTAAAACATGAAAATAAAATCATAAATACTTTCGATTCCCTTTTAATTTTTAATCAAATATTTTTTTTCTTTTTATGTTTCATTACATTTTAGTAGAAGATAATAAAGAAAGAAAGGAATTAAATTGCTAGCCATAATCTGAACTTATCGATCATCCTTTACTGTGTATTTTTGGGCTAATTAATTTACTTTCTTAAAGATGATAATGTGGACGATAATTTTTCACATTTTAAGCGGTATATTTCTGGATTATTCTTTTAATTTAGATAAAACTTGAATGTTCTATTGATTTTTGTTAGTGAATAATTAGTTATGTTATTAAACATTAAATATTCAATGTGTTGTTTGCAATATTTAAATTATCTCTTCACAAAGCCATCCACAGATTCAGATAGCATCACTTTCGTAAATAAATAATAATTAAAGAGTTTTAAATAAAGGTGCAGAAATGTGAGATAATTATTATTGTTTTATGAATCATTATTATTTTTGTCTTAAATGTCATCTGAAACTCTAATACCTGTTCCATGTTTTTTTGGGTCCATAGATATACACCAAATGTCCTTCACCGAACCGGAATTCGAGACACTTCCCGATGGAGTTTAAATTATTGATTTGCTTAACTGGAATAGCCTTTAGCATTTCAACTTCTTGACGACGAAGATCTGTTACAAATTGGATTACTCTTGTCCAGCTATCCCAACAATTAGCTTGGAAGTTGACATCTAAATGAGTCCAGCTTCTATGAAGTTTCTCTTCATATGTAGAGAGCAATATCATAGAATGAGATGTGAGGCTTATTAGAAATTCTAGACGTCCCACGAAATTCTCTAATATACTGTCCGTCTTTTATACCTTTTTTTAAACTTTATTTCTACTTTTCTATCTTTCCTTCAATTTCTTCAGCTTTTGACACTAAGTAGTATTTTAGTATTCTTAATTTTTTCTTCTCAACTTGCATCTCTTATTGATCGATTTTCATATCTAATTTTAACTCGTTTTAAACAAATGTGATTTCTCTAGTACTGCCTATCTTTCAGGGGTTTACTTGAGGTACAACTAATTTTTGAATTTTAGAAGTAATTGCAATCATATTTATTGCAATAATTCCTTATTGCGTAATTAAATGTAATAATAATCATTATTATATGTCTGTATTATTCTAAGATAGTAGCAGTACATCTAATGTTAAACAGTTGATCATTTGTTGTATTTGAGGTTGAAAAGCGTATAAATGGATTACAATATTTAGTGTCACTAATAAGATGTATGTGATTTTAAGGATATTTTGATAAAAAATGAAATATTAATATTTGGCAAAATTACTTAGAATAACCTTTTTTCAAAATGTTCTCCTTTTATAAAAAATATTATAATAATATTTTGCCTGTATATAAAACTCAGATCTCTGTACAGAGGCTCAACTATGATTTTTTAAAAATTCTATTATTTTCAGAGTTGCTAAACTCCATTGAAAATAATTATCAGCGTTTTTTCTTCTTAAAATTCTCTCCTCTGTTGTCGTGAAACATAGATAAACCCAATTTAAGTTATATATTTCAAAAATTTAAGCTGAGCCTCTTGTGGTAGAGAGTTTGAGCTATATGCAGGCAAAATATTATTATAATAGAAGCATTTTTCACAAAAGGAGAAAAATTTTGAAAAATGGGTCCTTCTATGTTCATTTTTTGTCAAAATATTGTAAAATACCCTTTTTATTGTCATAATATTCTAAAACAATTTTTGTATATACATGTATTATAATCTATATGTAATAACAAAATCACGGTTCCGCACGTAGTCGGATACCTTAAATGAAGGAAAGGAAGATGTACATAACAAGTTTTGGACTCATTTTGTTTCACATGTAAAATTTTATTGTAGGTAAAGTGAGAATAAATTTCATTAAAGAATATGGAAGGTCCTGTCAACAAATTTTGTCGCCAAATTTCACCGACGCTAGATTTGGCGATAAAAATAAAAGCCGGATTAAAATTAATGAGTGTTCTAGGAAGGTGTGGGCAATGAGAGGCCACGCAAAATAATAAGAAAATTTGCTTTGAATCGAGATTCCTGCCCCGTGCGTGATCAAAATTTCGTGTTGTATTTTTCGCGATTCGGAAAAAAGAATTCCTTTATCAGGAAAAAATTACCTAAAAGTGCTTCTACAAAGAGATAATCTATAAAGTTTGGAGGACGAGGTAATAAGATCTTAGAATTAAAAAAAATTGAAAAATTCCGGCCTTTCTTTGGTCCCATTACTGATTTTGATACAGCACCCGAGGAACTACAGCTTGAACTTGTTGATTCGCAGTTAGAGGACAGTTTGAAGAAAACGCCTCATGCTATGACATTAGTTAACTTTTACAAATCCTTGTCTGCTGAAAAATTTTCATGTATGAAGATTTTCGCTCGGAAATTGTTCTCTATACTTGGGTCGATATATATTTGTGAGAAAATTTTCCGGCCAGTTTAATGTTATCAAATGTAGAGACTGCTGGGTTTTCGTCTTCAAACTGTAAGCTGTGGTGAGAATTTCAACAAGAAATCAAGAAGTTAAGAAGAACAAGAATTTAACAATTCCCACAATAATTTAAAAAGGAGGTAGGGGAAGTGTTCAGGGGTTCGATTGTCTAATTAAACTGACTCTAAAACTAATTAGATTTACAGCTGAAAATTATATGAAATTAGCACATTAAATAAATTGAATGAAAAACTACCCTTATATTATTTAATTTATATCTATTTTTTTTTATAATCCATGCAATCATTTTAAAAAGGTCAACTCTCTGGTATCTTCTGTTTCCACAATGTGGTCCGTGAGGCAAGCGTGTTGGCTTGGAATATTATTTAACAAGTTTTTAACAACAAAATTTTGAAGCCCCTAACTAGTTCTTCCCAGATTATACAAGTATAAATGCGACACAAGGAAATATATTTGGTGCGACGAACATTTCACAAGCAAATGTGTTTCATTTGTCTTGGGCAAAATCGTGATTTCGAGTTTGGATTGCTCCAATAAGGGTATGATTATTTTGAATTTTCAATTATGTATATTTAGGTTCATACGGGAGTTAATTGTTATATTTTAGAAGAAATTCTACAAAAAATACTGGACAACTCCAGAATAATTTGTCATTTACTACGAAAGGACCTACCTGAGATAATAAAATTGAACCTGTCCTACTTTTGAAAGGCTACAGCCTTGGAACAGTATTATGACCAATCAACTTCGTGATTTTAAATAATGCTACATCGACATTAAACGGAAATAAATCCATCCCAATTACAATGATATGAGCGGCAAAGAATCAGTTTCCAGAATATGTAGAAGAAATTACAGCTTTAAGATATAAATTAAATATGTTTCTAAATATATTTAAATTTTAAGTGGTGAATGTTAACAATCACTCAACAAACGTCAGAGAACATCCAAAATATCTATTGAACAACGCAACATGAATTAGATTCAACATTTTGAGTTTATTCATCATAAAGAAGTATTCATCTATTCAGTCCAATTTTAGCGAGAAAATTCGAGCTATTCAGTTCAATCTCAATGAACTGAGTTAATTTTGTTTTGAATCTCAAAAGTTGATGTAGAATAAAATAAAACTGTAAGAAAAGAGAGTGGTGATCTTATGAAGAGAATAATCTTTGGGTTTATAATGCTCTCAGATAGCGCATAAAAGAAACGCCCTTAACCCAGCACTTCTCGCGCAGGGTATGCCATACCCACCGCCTAACTTTTTTTCAAGACTCCATCTAAACCTTTTTTGAAAAATAAATAGTTTCTCGTATAGTTGTCTTTAAATCCATATCCTTTGAGGGAGCCTTAGCTCGTAGGTGCACTATAAGTATATATTTTTGGATACTGACTCTTCGGGTTGGTCATACTCTGCGCGTGAATCGCCGTTACAGTTCTAAATGCATAAGCACGCTTTAAAATCCTTCTTATACAATGGCGTATTATTGAAGTTATGATGAAGAAATGTGACATTTAAGTAATTTAATAAATACAGTATTTAACAACAGTATTTATTACAGTATTTACAGTATTACAACAGTATTTTCGGATGAAAAAACTCTCTTTGTGGGGATGATGAGGATGAATCGAGTGATGAAGAGTATTGTTGGTGCTGTGATCGCCACCCCCACCGCATAACCACACATTCATACAAACAAAATCAATATTATGGTTTCATATCAGAAATGCAAAACATTGATGATAACTTACAAAAGATTTGGGAGATAATAATTCAAAGCCAAGCGCAAAGAGGAATTATGAAAATCATTATCAAATGACTCACGAGCAATGAAGCTTATTCGTACGTAGTAAAATGCCAGTTAAAGACACATAGTTGCTGTGGATCAGCTAGAGACTAGACTAGATCAGCTTTTGGTGAAGATTGTTCAAAGATAAACAAATGGAAAGGGTACTTTAGGTGCGGCAGCCTTGCGCGTAATACTTGGCTCCGCCAGTACCCCTTTGCAAGAGATTTTGCCGCGTGGTATGGTGGGGTGGCGATCGCAGCGCCGTAAAGGTACATAGCAACTATATTTCACTGCACCCATCCAGATAATTTAAGGTATCCGACTACGTCTGAACCGTGATTTGCAGTAAGGTTAAATTCGATATTTATGACATTTCGTGTCACTTAGATTTAGAAATGGTAAAAATTGTTTAAAGGATATTACACAAAATATTAAGTCCGTGGCAAGAACACCATAGAATGACCCATTATATTCTCTTTATGAAAAATGCTTCTATTATAATAATATTTTGCCTGCATATAGCTCAGACTTCTCTACAGAGGCTCAACCAGAATTTTTGAAATATATCACTTAGAAGTGGGTTTATCCATGTTTTACAACAACAGAGGGGAGAAATTTTAAGAAAAAAACGCCGATAATTATTTCAATGGGTTGTAACTCTGGAAAATAATGCGAATTTTTCAAAATCATAGTTGAGCTCTGTACAGAGGGGTCTGAGCCATATACACAGGCAAAATATTATTATAATAATAGAAGCAATTTGCATAAAGGAAAAACATTTTGAATAAAAGGTTATTCTAAGTTAATTTTTGTCGAAATATTAGACATGAATAATTTCTTTGTTAAAACAAGTTCCAAAACAATTTTTATACATGTGTATTCTAATCTAAGTGACACTAAATATCATTTATATTATCTAAATATCATAAATATACCTTAACTGAGAGAGCAATGATAGTCTTTGATAAAATGACCTCATCATATTCAATGGCTAGAAATTGTAATCGTTAGCCTATGATAATATGTTTTGTGTTGTTGAACGTTTCGACAATAAACGTAAATTATTTTGTTCAATACTCAGAAACCACCTGCTAAATATCGAACCAGACACTGATTTCTGAAGTGTTTTGAATTTCAATTTACAGAAGAATGTAAGGAATGCAGAAACTAACAAGCAATGCTTCTACGGAATTAAAAAGAAAATTAAGATCCAGTGAAAAAAACATCGCCCTCACTCGTGACAAAGACTAAAGGAGTGTATAAACAATGTGCTGAATGCAGTAATAAAAAGAACAGAAAAAATAAATTTACGTGTCAAAAGTCTAATAAGCATATTGTTTTTCCTACTTTTATTCCTTTTTTACCTTGGCATACAAATTTTACTGTAAATACAGATTGTTAACACCCTTGGGTATGAGATACCCTGTTTGTGAAATCCCGTTCGTTTTTTTCACACCTGAAGTGCCAGTTAAAATACTCTCAAATCGCGCGATAAAGGAACAGTATGGAGTTTAAAAATATAAATTTTCTATTCTAATTCGCACTAGTAGAAAAGTGTTTTCGAAAAGCTTTTAATATTTTGTTAAAATGCTATTTGTGAAAGTATACATATCTTTATTAAATTTATTCAATTTACCAATTTTAAGTTAAATCTCCAGAGAAAAGTCTTGTTTCACATTTTTATAGCTTTGAATTTTAAAAGAGAAAGATTGAAGTACTCACAGATATAAAACTCTTCTGAAGATATCATTGAGTGGTTTTCATTCTTACAAGGGCTTATAAAGAAAGGTTTTTCTTTTCTGAAAAATATTTCATACATTTTTGAATTAATTCCAATGAACAAATTCTAAGTCTTCATCAAATGATACACGACTGCACTGGATTTGAAGTACTGGTAATCGTAACGTTTTACCATGAATAAGAATTTCAAAAGTTGCTTTCTCTTCGAATTATTTGTCTTTATAAGAAGTAATTACTGATATAAGTTAATATTTAAACAATAATGAGGATTTTGTTTATAATTGCATGAAATATTTTCGCATCAAAATTAAAAAAAAGCTTTTATTTTTCATGAATATTTATGAAATTTCCTAAAACAGAATTATCTGAAGTGAAGATTTATGAATGAAGTAAAGGGAGAATAATTATTTATCCGTTATATTTGTGTATCCATATATATATATGTATCTCTAAGTGTGTAAACACCGTTCATAAATATTTGCTACTATTTTATTCAAACTACTGATTTTGCTAATAATTTATTGAGTTTAAGTAAATATAAACGCACCAAATTTATACAAAAAGTTTGTTTGCTTACCACTTTCTTCATTGCTTGCTTGACAATTCATTATTTCTATTCTTTTAACAATCATGAATAAAACGGAGAATTAAAAAAAAATTATTTTACTACCAGTGTTTGCATATACGTTCGGATTTTTGTAACGGTACTGTCCGAGAACTTGTTTTATTGCTGATTTATTTCAAATATAAGTGTGTTTTTTATATTATTATTATAATTATAAAACATTTTCGGCAAGAGCAACTTTTTATTATTTTTATTTACTTCTATCTCTATATAAATGCAATAAAAATGCAGTTTACCATTTTGCCGGAATATTGAATAATTGTATTTACTGTTTGCAATGTATTTCATCAAAACTTAAGTTTAAAAAAAAATCTTTAATTTCTATTTCTTTTAAAATCTAAAAATTTCTTCTGAAAGCAAATAACTATACGAATATCAGAACTTCATCGTTTTTGCCTTTGTCAGGGAAATCTTCTGAATCTTTAAAATGAACAAATCATGTGTTTTACAGTGTTTTTAAATTTTTACTATTAGCTCATTTTATATATATATATATATATATATATATATATATATATATATATATATATATATATATATATATATATATATAACATCTTGTTGAAATTTTCAATTGTTTATAAGATATTTTCTACCTACATCCAATCGCTCACAAATTCATTTTTAAACTTGTAGTGGATGACACCTCTGATGTTAATACAGTTTTTAAATATTAATCTACACTAAATTAATTACCGGTTTTAGACAACTTAGATTCGCTGTCTCCATTGTTGTAACAATGTAACTGTTAAAAAATTCGCTGTAAAGTTGAGTCGAAAAATCGGCTTTTCAGCCAAACCGGTGTGCATTTTTTGCCAACAATGCAGAGACAAATCATGTTTTTTTCAATTCCTGCTATACTTTCCCTACACACACACACACACACACACACACACACACACACACACACACACACACACACACACACACACACACACACACACACACACACACACACACACACACACACACACACACACACACACACACACACACACACACACACACACACACACACACACACACACACACACACACACACACACACACACACACACACACACACACACACACACACACACACACACACACACACACACACACACACACACACACACACATGCATATCCTGTCTGGGGTTCATTCAAGTGTTAATAGATTACTTTCTATTCATCCATTCAAAGTAGGAATTCACTTACTTTTTTTTATATTACTTGTTATGTGTATAAACAAATCATTAGAATGTGTCTACTCAAAATTCACAGCATTTAATAACATTATTTACAGTTTTGTTACTGTTTACGCTTGCATTCACCAAACATATGTACCATTTTTAACAATGGAAATTTCTGTAAAAAATCATGTTTCTTCACGCTAAGATATTCTTTTAGACATGCGTAGAATTTAAAGATAATTAAATAAATCATTTTATTTATTCTGATTATATTTGAAGATTAAGTTGAATTCAATTTAATGGTAAAATATGTGCTCAATGAAAGATTATTATATTTTAAAAAATCAGAAACTAGAATAAATTCATAGCTTAAGGCACATAATCCAACAAAGCCCTTGGAAAAGTTGTTATATATTTTATTTATTGAATAAATTATTTTGTAGACGCAATCTATACAAATTTAGTCTATACTTTTATGTATTCATGAAGATATCTAACTTCTGAATTGGATCATAATGTTAGGAAATTAAATATACGAATTAATAACGATACTCTATCTGTTCTACTTTTAATACATAATTTATAGCTATAAATAGAAGACAGCGCATTGTTTTGCACGAATACAAAGGAATAGGGAATACATGTTTGTTGTTTTTCTTTTAGTATTCTGAAAAGCGTAAACAGATCATAAAGAAAAACTATTCTCCTTATTAAATTCAAGTTGAGCCTTTAACCATTGATATGTAATTGCAGTATAAATCAGTGAAAAGAAAAAATATAGTAAAACACTTGAGGATTTCCTTTGATTAATTTCTAAGTAAATATTTGGGTGTATCAGCAAAGACTCGTGAAGAAATCATTGCATATAGGGAAGTGAATAATATATAACAGGCAAATCGTTCATATATTTAATCAAAGGTTTTTCAATTGTCATCCTAACGAAAATTGAAAGACGCCTCTGATAAAGGGATATAGAATCTAACTTAAAAGTAATTAAAGAAGCAATATGCATACTGAAGTATTACTAAATATGTGAGTTTCCTAACCTAGTGCTTCTCAAAGTTTCAATATTCGTGACCCAAAATTCAATCATAATTTTCACCACGCCAACCTCATACAAGAACAATGTATTGAATTCAATAACACTATACTTTAACCTCCCTAAAGTCTAATTCACTTTTTTAACCTCTTGGCACTGGCGTATATCAACTTCTCAGCGAAATACCACACACTTCCCGGGACGTATAAATACGTTCCTTCCAAAGAACGATCTTTCGTGCGCTGCTATTCTTAAAATTATTCCGAAGGCCTATCATGCAAAAAAAAGGACCTTTGACAGTGTGTTTTTGTGAAATATTTCTTATTTCAGATTATTTGCTTTTGTTCCCCCCCAATACATCGGTGGTATTTGTGCAATCTACGTGGAAACGGTTGGCATTGAAAGTGAATCAGTAAATTTTAATCGGCAGTTAAAGGATTAATTATAAACAGTACAAATTGTCAAGATAAGTGTCACGATCTTATTATATAATTTTTATATATGACAAGCTCATTGGGGTTACTGGTAATTACAACCAGCCCATCTACATATAAAATACATATTAGGTGTGTGTAGCACTGATAAATTTATAAGTGTAATATATATCAGTGTAAATGTGTATTTTTATTTTTCATTGTGTGTGTCAGAATGTATTTATTAATTTACTGAAAGCGTTAACAAACAAATTTGCACTAATGAGTTTGTTTTCGACTTTCATATGCTCGCACCTCCTCGTATCACGGCCCCCAAGGGGGGCGCGCCCTACAGTTTGAGAAACGCTGTCCTAACCTAAGTAACTGTGAAATCTAACCTTTCATTTATTATTCAACTTATATATAAAGAGAAAAATTATATCGAAAAACCTTTAGATACATCAGCGTTTCTCAAGTTTGGGGGGCGCACTTCCCTACGGGGCATGATAACTTTAAGTGATTAAGGCGAGCATATTGAAAAGTAGAAAACAAAAGATTACTTAAAAAAATAATTTATTTTCTGAAAGTAAACTAACAAAATACATTTTTACATAATAAAAAATGCATATTTATACTGATATGATACGCTTATAAATGTATCAGTACTGCATAATGTATTTTATAATTAATTTAACCCTTTATCTACCGACGGTACTTATAAATACCACTCACTTTAAAATTACATGGAATACCTTACGAATACCTGACGACACTTAGCAAAGATATTCTTTTAAATCCACTCTTCCGCAAGATATATGGTGCCATGGTTCTATGACATTTATATATTTTAGCGGGGAAGGCGAATAGTTTTATAACAGAAATCGCGTTTTCAGCATGACTGCGTTTTTAGCGGAATGCGAAGATTGTCATTTTTGTTGCGACAAAATAGTTCCTGTCAAAAAGTAAGTGTCTTATTTTTTTCTTGTATGTTGATGAAGACCTTAGAAGACTATTTGACTATTTATTTTAAGTGAACAGAGTGTGCATAGTTAATTTTACAGATGAATATCTTTAATTAATTAATTAGCTCTAACTAATTACATCTCCCAAAGTTGAGTATTTATTTATGTACAACCCTATAATTTTCAAGGTAGTGATATAAAAAAAATATTGCATCAAAAAACTGCAGTAAATCATAATGCGGCGGTAGATAAAGGGTTAACATTACTAAGCTAAGAACAAGTTTAATAATTACCAGTGACCCCATGGACTTGTCATACATAAAATTATGTACAGAAATTAATGCATATTTTGATCACTTGTACGGTTTTCTAATTAATCCTTTGACTTCCGAATAAAAGTTATGCGATTCATTCCCCAATGCATCCGTTTTCTATACGTGTAGGTGAGGTACTGGGGGAGGGGAGTAAAAGGGAATAAATAAACAAATTTTCTGAAATAAGTAAATCCTTTGCAAAAACTATCAAGGTATTTTATTGTATTCCAACGCATTCGAAAGAGCTTTATGAAAAGTAGTGCACAGAAAAGCTCGTGATTCGGAAATGCGTATTTATACGTCCGGGACATTTAACGCTTTAGCTAAGCTAGACGTTTATATACGCTGGTGGCACTTAAAGGGTTAAAGCCATATTCCAGCTTTAGAGTCAAAGTATAGTACTATAGAATTCAATATATTGTTATTACATGGAAGGGAGGAGGCGATGAAAATTTTGATTGAATATTGTGTCAGAAATGTTGAAAAAGTTTAAGACTCACTGCAATACAGTGTCAATTTCGGTTCTTGTATATTTATATATAATACTTCGAAAAATTAAAGTGGGAATAGAGAGTTGGATGATTGGTAGAAGTAGAATGAATAGGGTATAATGAATTCTACACGAAATGACACAATTAAAACTAGAGCAAGCTTCACAAGTTAGTTTAGAAAAAGTAATCACTTCACAATATATTTTATTAACGTTACCCTAGTACTTCCTCTGTTCTATTTCAAGTGAAATTTTAACATAAATTTTAAACACACACGTAATACGATCTAATAAAAATATTTTGCTATAATATTACAAAAATGATAGTATATGTTAGTGCCTGCTTATAATGTAATATTAATTAAATGCAAATTAAAAGCATGTAACAAATAAAATGTTTAAAATATATGTTGAAAGAAGAGAATAAAGTGCTTTAGAAATAAACTTTTAATTTACTGCTTCTTTTTTAGAAAAAATTGTACTAATGTTTTTTTATAATAGATTATTTTCTTCTTTTCTAGGTTTTAATAAAATTAATCACAAACATCGTTTATACAGAAAATTTTTACATAGCTATGTATCAAGATAATAAATAAATTTCTTAAGGCATAACACAAATTATTCTCATATCAAATGTAAATAAGATAAAGATATTATTCAACTACGTATTACCAATTGTTGAATTATGAAAGATATTTCACTACCATTTCTCAGTAAATCAAATTATTTAGCCCCAGGAACAAAATTCCTTTTAATAAAAATAAGCATATAATAATACTTTTTCTGCTTTTCTATTAACTGTTTTATAAGTTATTTTGCATCACTGTGGATATTTGTACTTTTTGAAATCCGTCCGCATTAATGTTTAAATTTTTCTCTGATAGATTTAAAAAAAAAAAACTTTCTGCAGTCGAATAAAAAACAGAATTAATTATTTTAGTCAAAAGAGGGACAAAATAATTGAATATTAGGTACATATTATGCCAACTAAATGCTCATGCTTCGGAAACCACGGTTAAAATTAATTTCCAGTGAATTCGTACCCTAGTCCTGTGTTAGTGGGTTCCGTCTGATGTGGTTAGAACAAAAGTAGCCAAGGGCATTTCCAATAAAAGGTGCACTCGAGGATATAACAAACAGAAACGATTAAAGAAAAACATGGCAGAGATAAACGACCCATCATCTGGTATAAGTATGATGGAGAGGAGACAGTTACAATTGATCTCAATTTCGATGTTAAAAAAAGGATTTGGCTTACATCAAAATTATTGCTTAACCCCTGCACAAGGAAATATATATATTTAAATAACTGATATTTGATATAAGTGATAACCAGATTAATATACATGCATTTAAATTTTCTAATGAGTGAGTGAGTGAGGTGTTTGATGGCGCAAGAGCCAATTTTGGTTACACTGTGCCACACGTTTGTTAAAATATTCAAACAATCTTATATTTCATGTGTGTTTTTAAAATATATGCATATATATTTATATATGTGCATGCATGATCTAGACGGGAAAGGAAGTAAAGAGTGTAAAACAATGTGACAAGAAAAGAGGGTCGAAAATAGAGAAAGATCACTAGGTACCCCGCCAGGTAAGACCCGTGTTTACCAAAGATAGTTAACCCCTTTGGAAAAAAAGGAAAAAGATCACTAGGACAACTCGAATAGCTACCCGTATCACCTTAAAAAAGGTGAGCCCCTGAGGGCTTTTACATTTTCTAGAAAAACATACTTAATAATGTTAATTGCGTTGCTTTTTTAGATGAAATGGTTTTGAAATGTTTATAATTAATCTTTCAGTCCTTCAATTTCGGTTGCTAGTATTGTTACATAATTGAATATTATTATAAGAATTCACAATCATGTTACAAAATTAAATGAATTATTTCCAAAATTTTATAAACCAAATTTTAAAATTTCTGCAGAAAATCTTATTATTTAAAAATATGGTTGTGTAGGTACATTTATCTGCCTTTCAATTATATTTTTTTTCTGTTTAAAATATGAAGTTCTTAGGTTTGGGTTATAATGCAAATATTCTATTTTTATGAATATTTATATAAAAATAAACTTACGTAGAAATGCCAAGTGAGATAATTTAAATAAATTAAAATTTCAAATCTTCAAAATTTAACAATACATGTCATTCATAGTGTTCGACACATGAAGAAAGAAATGCAGTCTGCAGTTCAGGTGTAAAAGAACAACTAGATAATTAATGAGCAAAAGAAATATATTGAAATCTAAAAGTACCATTGTTTTATTAAATGTACCACACACACAAAAGTCTTACAGATTTCTGTTTTAAAATCAAGGTTAAGAGTCTTAATATTATATTAAGTGAATAATTTTAGAGACTAAATGATAAAATAAAAAAAACTGCAAATGGGAGGCCGCTAATTTGTTATATTTTGTGAAGAATTTGTGGTTAAAAATGCATTTTGAAATATCAAGCCCAATTGAAATATGTATAACATATACTGCAAATGGCACCTTTAAATTAAATTTTAATCATATTTATAAAGATTCATGTCTTGCTAGTTTAGTTATAGCAATCATAGTATTCTTTTTCTCCCATGAAAAATCATATAAGAAATCTTCTCACCGACAATAGAAAGTCAGAACTAAGCAAAAGGATTGCATTGTTATACGTTTATGTGATTTTCCACACTTATGTTAATTCAAATATTTTAATCCAAAAAATTTTTAAAGATACATAATTTATTACACTAGGAAGATTCAAACTTATTTGAATATTTGAGTGAATTTTAGTGTTTTTGTTTTGTTAGTGACTATTAATCATTTATTAAGAGTCGTTTGATGTGATGATTTGTGTGAACATACGGTAAAAGAAATAGTTTTGGCTACCAAATGATAAATAAATACCTGTCATCTATTAGCCTGTGGGCAAGTCCTTCATGGTTTCTTTGTGGTATTAAAACAAATGGCAAAACAATTGCTATAATGTGTAATTCAGATTAATATTTTTATATTTATTTATAGACTCCAAGAGACTGTTGTCCTCGAATAGAGCCGCAAACTTTAAAAGCATTGGATATATAATTGCAAAATAAAAATAAAACTATTTGTAAGAGATATAATTAAAATCTATAAAACTAAGTGTATATGTCCATTGCAAGTATCATTAAGGGGTAGAACTCTGTGCAGAGTCTCTTTTCTTAGTAATGTTGCAAAAAATAGTCATTCTATGAACATTTATAAAGGTACTTCGAAATAATTTCTGCAATTTTTTTCTGAAAATTGTTGAACTGTAATACATATTTTGACCAGAGATTCTTCATGATATGATTCCTAAGTAATGTTACAAAATAAAATGTTCACACATGCCTGTGTGCTTTTATTTTTCAAAAACATTGAAATATTTCATAATGTGTAATGCTATGTTGGCCGGAATAAGTTGAAAACCCATTAGTCAAATTGTGTAATGGAGTGTCATAATTAATTGCGTAAAAGTAATAAACCGCTACAAGGCATATTTCAGAAAATAAAGTGTTCCAAATGGTAAAACCTGCAACAGTTTTAATAAAATGAATTTCAGTAAGAAATTTCCATGTCAGACCATAACAACACCATAGCTTGGGTTACTAATTTTTTTTTCTATTAAATTATCCTATAGTGTGTTTTTGCCTTCATTTAATCTTTTCATTAGCTTTTTGCAAAACTTCATAATTTGCTTTTTGTAATATCACGCGAGTAACTGTTTCCCTTGAATGAGCTGTGTATACACCTGGAGATATCTCTAACATTGAAAATATCTAACTTTTAATGCTGTTCCATTGATTATATTAGACCATAACTTTTTTACACTCCAATTTTCAACACCTCCAATTGCACAAAATCGTTTTTTGGTATCCGTGACTTGTTTCTATATTCGGTTTATTTTTTATTTATTTTTTTTGTCCTTCCATATGAGCATTTGGTATGGAGATCACAGTGCAGATCTTTGATGCAATCCAGTATTTATGATCTTAACTTCTTATGTTTATACACATCACCAGCATTCACAAATTCTTATTGAATTCAAAATTTGTATTTAAATGGAAATGTATTCCCTCTCTTTCTTTCGTTTTTAGAAACTCGGTTGCTGAATCTTTAATTTCATTATTGGAAATAGAAAACCATCACATAAACAAAAAATCTCCAAAACTATTAAAAATTTCAAAATACCAGCAGGAACAAAATCTAAATAAAAATATTCAAATAGCATGAAAATAGCGTGTTTAAAATAGTCAACACATATTACATTTATTTTAACTCATGTGTTTAAAGTTACTTTTCAGAGAATTTTAAATAAGGCAAAATTGTGGATTTTAAAATGCAGCTTAACTTTTGAATTGGTATGTAAAAATTGGTAGTTATAAGTTTCAGGTTATATACTTGTATGTGAGAATTATAAAACTATTTTTGCTTGTATGGAAATCAAATAGCACTATAAATATAGTAGTATTATCAAAACTATAATATTAAGTACCTTAAAAGTGTGTGCCTTTGATTCCAGAGTGAATAAAGCTTTAATAATAATGCATTATTGTTTTATAAGTATTGTACTAAAAACCATTTAAATATTTATTCTTAAGTAGTCGATATTTCTGAGAATATTTTAAAAGATTTTTTTTCAAAAACCAAAATAGATAATTATTAATATTACAATATTAGATTTAACTTCGTTTTTAAAATGCATTTCTTAAATTAATTCCCTTTCTATGTTCAAGTACAAATATTTAAACGGATTTAAACTCAAGCGATGTATTAACAAACCGATTATGGAACTCACTAATTTATTATACTTAAGTAATAATATAGTAAAAACTTTTTCGCCCACGAAAACACTTCAATATTATTATATTCGCTACTTCATTTTAGATTTATTAAGTTGGGAATATTTGTGTACAATTTGGATCGGTGTTGGTAATAAACATGACAAATTTTCCTCGCGGGTGCAATTAATGTAAGATAAGCTATATTTTTCTTTTGAAACACACCACGGTAAATTGTAAGTGAAGGTTATTTGCTAAAATCAATTAATTACCTGAACAGTCTTGGAAATTAATAAAAGTATTCCTGAGACGCTTTAAGGTGCATTTGTTTTATTTTATAGCGATATATAGCAACTTTATTACAGCGATAATTAATATCGAGAGTTTAGAGGGGAAAAAATATTTTAATGTATGAATGGGTAACTCGAAATTTATATCTTTGCAACGTACGAGCAAAAATTAAAAAGGAAAACCAAAGTTTTTTGCCGTATTTAAAACATGAAAATAAAATCATAAATACTTTCGATTCCCTTTAATTTTTAATCAAATATTTTTTTTCTTTTTATGTTTCATTACATTTTAGTAGAAGATAATAAAGAAAGAAAGGAATTAAATTGCTAGCCATAATCTGAACTTATCGATCATCCTTTACTGTGTATTTTTGGGCTAATTAATTTACTTTCTTAAAGATGATAATGTGGACGATAATTTTTCACATTTTAAGAGGTATATTTCTGGATTATTCTTTTAATTTAGATAAAAACTTGAATGTTCTATTGATTTTTGTTAGTGAATAATTAGTTATGTTATTAAACATTAAATATTCAATGTGTTGTTTGCAATATTTAAATTATCTCTTCACAAAGCCATCCACAGATTCAGATAGCATCACTTTCGTAAATAAATAATAATTAAAGAGTTTTAAATAAAGGTGCAGAAATGTGAGATAATTATTATTGTTTTATGAATCATTATTATTTTTGTCTTAAATGTCATCTGAAACTATTATACCTGCTACATGTTTTTTTGGGCCCATAGATATCCACCAAATGTCCTTCACCGAACCGGAATTCGAGACACTTCCCGATGGAGTTTAAATTATTGATTTGCTTAACTGGAATAGCCTTTAGCATTTCAACTTCTTGACGACGAAGATCTGTTACAAATTGGATTACTCTTGTCCAGCTATCCCAACAATTAGCTTGGAAGTTGACATCTAAATGAGTCCAGCTTCTATGAAGTTTCTCTTCATATGTAGAGAGCAATATCATAGAATGAAATGCGAGGCTTATTAGAAATCTCCCAGACGTGTCCCACGAAATTCTCTAATATACTGTCCGTCTTTTATACCTTTTTAAACTTTATTTCTACTTTTCTATCTTTCCTTCAATTTCTTCAGCTTTTGACACTAAGTAGTATTTTAGTATTCTTAATTTTTCTTCAACTTGCATCTCTTATTGATCGATTTTCATATCTAATTTTAACTCGTTTTGGGAAACAAATGTGATTTAGTACTGCCTATATCTTTCACAGGGGTTTACTTGAGGTACAACTAATTTTTGAATTTTAGAAGTAATGTAATCATATTTATTGCAATAATTCTTATTGCAATTAAATGTAATAATAATCATTATTATATATGTTCAGCTATTCTTAAGAAAGAAATGTTCCCTTTTATTTCAGTTAATAATTTTAGTTTTACAATTTCCTTAGTTAACCGGAGTTTTGATTTAAAATAATACAATAAGAAATAAAATTTCTAGAAAATCCATACTTATCGATATATAGAATTGAAAAGCAGCAAAATGTACGATATAAGCATTAATAATGTAACAGTGTTATAAATATATGTATGGAGTTTACACATAAAAAAACTGAGGAATTATTCCTTGATAATTACTTTTTAATGTGATCAATCATTTTCATGGTTCACGCATCACAAGTGAAAAAGAATTACATTACCTTACAAATAACAATTAGTCCAACTACTGGTTATAGTTATTTCATATTTTCCTCAATGATTATTTATATCAAACTCAAAGCCAGTTATGAGGAATATGGGATATATACACCTATAACTTAATTACAACAGTTTTCTTCCATTTTCAATGTGTGTGGGGAAAAGTAGAAATGAATTATTTAATGATACAGGCTAACAATGCAGTTTTTATGTTAGACAAAAAATAATAAGGGAAGAATAAGAATATTATAAAAACAATTGTATGAATAACCCGGATTCCATGAATTAGAATAACACCGAATCATTGAATAATTAAAGAAATTTCACTGCTTCTGAATGTTAAATGTGAAATTTTTGTTTATTTTTGAAAGGGAAGAAAATGAAAGTTTGACCTATATATTTGAATCCTTCTTCACACATTTTACGTTCATAATCATCGTGTAAATGGTAAGAGCCTCGTCAGAGTTCGCCAAAGCATTTTTTTACTTGTTATAATTAGTAGTTAATTAGAATGCCCAACACATCTAGGTGCTAACTGAAATTTGGGTTAACATATAATAAATGGTTTTGATTTTCGTTAATCCCAACCCTTTCTAGGATGGTATAAGGCAGGGATGGCGAACCAGTGGCATTCGTGCCATTGATGGCACGCGATACAATATTTTGGGCGCGCCAGTAATCAAAGCAGTTTGCACTTTAGTTCAAAAGAAAAAGTCCACTAAATGAAGTATTACGAACAAACGCGAGTGATCGGTCGTGGGGCGCCCACTCGTTTGTTATTGTCTTGCCTTAGTTAAGTCGTGGATTTCAATTGCTAATGATGCAAAGTTTGTCTACGCATAGCATAGACAAATTTGTTAACACGACTGTATTTTAAAGTTTATTTCTATTATATTTATAATTTTTAGCTGTTATTTAACATGGCTACTTCAGCAATATAAATAAATAAATAAATAAAATGCTCAAGATAGTAGGTGTAACAGAAAATTTCAAATTTGGTGGACCGAGAAATATTGCATGATTAGTAAATACTAAAAAGGGTTTGTTGGTTATGTTCTGGAACAGTGGTGTGTAGTATATTGTCTGTAAAACAGCATTTTAAAGCAAGTCTCAAATCCGTTTGTCAGAAAACTGAACCAGAACAAAAAAGAATTACTTGCTTAAAAAACGTTTGGCAGATGAAAGCACTTCAGCGTGTATTCTGCTAAAAGTAACTAACATCTTACCAGGGGCGTAGCTACCACCGTATCAGCCGTATGAATGATACGGGGCCCCCAAAGCTATAGGGGCCCTAAAAAGCGCAAGCAAAAAAACCGTTAAGGGGCCCCGAAAAAGAGCCTCCGAAGGATTTTGATACTGGACTTCACGTAAGACTAGCTACGCCTGTGCATCTTACAATCCTAATTTAAGAAATTTGTCACCTATTGTGCAACAACAGAAGTCACACTAACGTAACTTTCATTTGAATTACATGTATAACTAAAACATATTTACATACAGTGCAAATGTATTTTTTCTTAGTAAATAAAGAGTTTTATGTTGCTAATATTTAGTTTTTTATTATTTTCCCAATAATTTCAAATCAGAATTATTTGACGGCACGTCTATACTTCGTTAAACATTTCTTTGCAAAAATTGTCACGTTGATTCATAAAGGTTCGCCATCCCTGATATAAGGGATTATTTAAAATTACAGATGGAAAAGGAATTGACAGATCAATAATAAGGACAATAAATGCGTGAAGATCTCCAAAAGAGAAAGCCTTTCAAGGCGATTGATTTGTAAGGACTAGAAAGTGGACGTTTCATTTATTGTATCAACTGTATTTTCTGCCGGTCTGCAGCAACATGAAAATGTTTAACTATCTTTTTTTTTTGAAATTATGTGGCTAAAATCCCCTTTTCATCATTTGCAAGTACATTTCTCACAGAAACTGAGAACCTCGCATTTTAAGACCAAAGGTAGTTTTGCATTTCTTTTTGAAAGGACCCTCGATGTTTACACATGAAGATAATTCATAGATTACAAGATGCATACTTGAAGACAGAATGTAAAACAATGAAAGAGAAAACAATTATAATGCTCAAATTTTTAAGAAATACCGATAGATAATTTTCACATGTACATATTTTACAAAATATAAATTAAAATTTCCTCTATCATTTATGTAGAGTTACGTAGCATCATGTATGTTTTGCTGTTACTTCAAAATTATTAAGAATAAAAAGGTTGGTGATTTTTAATTCTTTAGAACATTCAGTGATACTTAGTATTTCTTTTTATAAAGTTGAATTAAAACAAATTTCAATATTAACTATTCAGTTTATTTAGCAACTGATTTTGACTGCATTCATGAGAATTTTTCACTTCAAATTGTACATCAAAGTTTTGTATTATTAACCTTTTAGATGTCATGACCGAGATTACCTAGTGCACGGTACTTGAGCTCCAAAATGTCATACCCGAGCATTATACAGAATAAATTTTTTTATTGCATCTTATACCCGAATACATAACTGGAAAAGTTTATTTCGGCTTCATCACTTAGTCTTTTGCACAGTGGTGACAGTTTATGTACACAAATCATTAAAATAACTTGACAGTTAAAGGGTTAATAAGCTTACTCCGCAAGAAATAGTTTTTTTTTTGGAGAATATGACGCATAAGGAGTTTTTCATTAATGGGTCTTAGCTAAAACCATTCAAGTGTTTTAATTGCATCTATTTACTCAGTGCCTCATATTAAGGCAGGATATAAATTATTTGAAGTTTAGAAAAAAAAATGGTATGTTGAAAGCTATTTAGTTAATTATGTTTTACATATAAAAGAAATAAGCACACAAAATTTTTGATAAAGCGTAGAAAAGGGAAAAGAACTCAGTAAGTTTACTCACTACGTAAAAATTGTCTTAAAGAACTTTTTCCTCTTGATAATAAAAGAAGTAATTAAATTTATTGAAGCTTTATAGTCTTCACAAATTGCATTGCATAGGTTGCTAACATAAATAAGTTTTTGTTTTACATAAAAAGTTTTAATTTATTACTCATTCTAAAGAACTTAAAACGTAATTAAGGACTAGAATTTTATTCAGCAAATATGGCAGAAAATTTGGCCTGGAGTGCAAGATAATTTTTTAAAATTAGAAACAAAACGAAGAAGGAAGGAAAAATAATATACTTACGCTTCCGGAAGTATTCCATAAATACAGAATACCATGATTACTTTACCAATACAAGAGCACTTTAACATTCAAATAAAGGAAAAGGAGGAAATACAATTAATTAACATTTTGTAGCAATCATTTGTTTGTTTGAAGAGAGGGATTGTTACGAAACTTGGTATAAAGGTACATGAGGGTGATATGTAAATGATTAGAAATACAGCGCGATTTCACATTACTTAATGCCACCAGAAGGTATTGAAACTCGTATTATAAAACAGATAAGTAGAGGTTATTTGTATGTAATTAATCTGTTGCAGATAGGCTTACTTTTAACTAGAGATGCCATTACGCCATCACCGGAGACATTATGAACAGCTGTGAGAGTTCGACAAGGGACGAATCATAGGGATTATGAAAATTGAGAGGTCAGCTTAGATAGTAGCTTTCCACCTTGGCTGTTCTGACTTTACAGTGAGGATGTGTTATTACCAGGGACAAGAGAGATCTGTTACACAGTTCCCAGGCTCAAAACGCTATCGACAGACCAATAGCCAAGAAGACGCTCTCATCATACGATACACATGTATAGCTCGAACTGTCTCATTGTCCTCCATCCATGCACAGACAGCACCTTCACTACGAACCGCTGTGTCAGTCTGAACCATCGCAAGGTGTCTGGCTGAAGGACAGTTGCGATCGTGGTGCTCATTACGTGTACTCTGCCAATGTCAACCACAAACAGTCCCCTCCATTTGAAGCGGTTTCGAGCTTGAAGGGATTAAACTGCAACTGAATAGAATCAAGTCAAATTCAGCTTCAATTGGGCTGTGATGACAATCGTGTGTGTGGAGTGCCCGTGTTGAATGTCTCAATCATGTTTCTCGGTTCAGCGGTACACTGCTTTAACAACTGGAGTAATGGTATGAGGTGTTATTGTATACTACACACGGTAACTCTTATTATTGATCCACGATACCATGGCAGCCCAGAGGTTCGTTCACGACGTTCTTCAGCTGCATGTGTTACCACTCATTGCAAGGGTTACAGAAGCTATTTTTCGACAAGACAATGGTTGGTCACCCACAACAACATTTCACAGGATTGCCTCCATCACTGTTTGCCCTTCCCTGGCTTGCTCGATCCCCAGATTTATCACTGATCGATCAAATATGGAATCATTTACGATGACAAGTGGGACAACCTGCGTATTCGATTGAATTAGAGTCACGCTTACACCAAATGGGGAACGAGGTGTCGCAGGACATCATACGAAAATGCTCTACCATATAACATCATGCATTCATGCAAGATTTGACCCAACAGGGTACTAAAACCTCCATTTATTAGTAATTTCTTTTTGTAATAAATGATTTTTTTTGCTTTGATTTTATACTAGTTAAATCAACATTGTACTTACGTATACAAATTTCGTTTTATTCTGATAACTCTTTCTTGATGTTTAAAATTTTATGGCAATTAGTGTAATAACGTTCTTTTATTCCATACAAAAAAATCGTTGTTAACTCATAATCAACACTTGTTTTAAACTTCTTGACTTAGCACTACATTTGCTTAATTTAAAAGAGCTCTATCTACAATTGTAACAAGTTTCCAGAAGGATAATTGTTCCAATTTTCGCATAAATTTTAGATGTTGCATTGCATTTATTTAGTTATTAAATTCATGTGTTACTCAATTTTTTACTTACGCATATAAGGTATAGAACCCATGTAACACTGTAATATAGCAGACAAATTGTTGAACACATTTTACATCAGAAAAAAAATGTACTGACTCATATACTAGACAATAGTATTATAAAATACACATTTTGCTAATGGACTATAATGCACGAGCATTTTTTTATATGAATATATGTCGATTAGGAATAATTTTCTGTAAGTTTACGCGAAAACTGCCTTATTTTTTCCATTACCAGTCACTTCTGTGACATTTAAATGGTAAACCAAAATATTGTTATATTTTTTTAGTTTATCATGATGAAGTTGAAGAGTGAGGGATGAGTTATAAATCCATGAAGAAATAATAATTTGTTGCTTGTTTATCGATCTGGGAAAGCTGTAGAACTTATATAAGAATTTTTTTTCCTACAAGGAAGCATGGTTAAGCTTCTGAAGAAACTGGGAAGTTCTCTGAAATATCCAGTATAGATGATGGATGAGTTAAGATAATATACCTAGTATCTCTTACTTCTCTTTAGGAATGAGGTAGAGGGGTATAAGTCGAGGGAGAAATTTTAGAAAGTTTGGTTATTTGAAGTAAGAAACTTATGTTCTGAGAAGAGTTGTTATTACGGAGGAAAGTCTCCCTCCCCCCCCTTTTTGCGTAGTTTAATCTCTCAATTTTCCCAGTAACATGTAAACGATATGTTATTGTTATTGCTTATCCTTGATCAGCTTCAGAAGCTTTATGAGAGCCAAAAAAAAAACTGTAATAATAGAGTAGTCAGATGTTAAACTCCCTTAGAAATTCCAATGCAACCCAGAATGTGATCCGGTATAGCTAGATGGCTGCAGCATTTTTTACAAATGAGGCTGATTTTCAGCCACTACCAAAGGAAAGACGTTTAAGGTGGATGCTTGTTAGCTTAGCTAGATCAATTTGGAAGGGCCATTCAAGGCGTGAAGGCTGATCCATTATGCTCAGCTAAAGCCTGCATGCAAAGGTGCAAAAAAACAAACTTATACCTTAGAACTTTGCTTAGAAGGCTCTAGTTTTTTTGACCAACAGAATCTGCTTACTTCCTCTCCTGCATCTTACGGTGTACAAAATACTATTTATAATTCGAATCTCATTTAATTAAAACGAATTTCGAATCAGAGCTCCTCCAATTTTTTCTCAGAGTTTATATGAAAGTAAGACACTGTAAACTGAACTAAGAACGAGAGTTTATTTAAAATGACAATTTAGAAATTATCATAAAGGTATTTGAATTCAAACTTAATGCACTCCTATGTACAGCCGCGAGAATTCCGCTCCAACATGAATATCTCAGTAGACTATATTTCGTCAATTTAATAATATTCAATTCACTGCATCAATATTTCCACTTTAAAGAGAATCGTTAAACTCTTAGCTAAAACATTTAGTTCATTCAATTGTTAATATATTCGCATCAGGAATACAGGGTGTATCAGCTCTTTCTTTACAGATAGAATACACCTTGATGATGGGAAATTACATAGAAATGCATGATCGCAGAAATTATTTTCTGGGACGGAACTGACTCCAACAAACACAAAAAAGTAGGACACGGATAATAAGAGAAAACATGTTCATTATCCTGAGTACAGCAAACAATTAAGAAACAAGTAACATAAAAAAATTAAGTCAATTCCTACTTCTGTGTGTGTGTATCTGTATTCTTTATCTGTGTTTATATGCATTTAGCTGTATCTGTATTTCTTTAAATAATTATCTTAAGTCAATTAATTATAATTAATTACAGTTAAATTATCTTATTTTTATCCAAAACAATAGTGTATAGAAAATTTCAGCTCAAATGAGAGCTTTAAAATGTGAGAAAAAACCTTTAAAGTTTTGAAACACGCCAAAACATTTACTAACTCACCAAAAAGGATGCCAAAGTGGCTGTACTTGCAATTCTTTGAATAATTAGTTTTAATTAATTAATTCTTATTAATTATAGTTAAATTACTGTATTGTCATCCAAAATAATCATGTATATAAAATTTCAGCTCAATTGAGTGCTTTAAAATATATTTTATAAACGATTGAAAATTCCAAGAAGATAAATAAATAAATAGGGAGTGTGAGCTAATATCAGAAATTGAAAAATAAAGAAAATTATAAGGACAACAGGGGTGCATGTCTGGTTGACAAGGGTGCACGTCGTTAGTATGCAGGATCTGCCAGATATTTATGTGGGAAATCCCGACATGATTGGCGATAGCCGGCATACTAATACTGGGATTGTTCTGTACCATATCCAGCAAAATATCCTCGTTGTTTAGTAGTCTCACTCTTCGCTCATGTTCCTGTGTGCCAGAGATGAAAGATTCGCTGTCGGGCAATCTCTTACGCAAGCGTGCAAAGAAGATGTGGTTGGGAGTTTGTCTCCTCTGGTAAGGTTGGCAGTACCAACAGTACTCTGAGCAGCTTTTCCATTTGAGATCCTAAGCCCTGCATGCTAGATGCATATCAGTGATCTCAGCGCTCCATCCTAGTACCCCCTTTTCGGCCTGCGAAATGGTGCTTCACTGCGAGCACGGCCTCAAAAGCTGTGTGTGCGCATGCGCCGTCATCTGATACTTCGGTATACGTAGCATCATCTGGTGCATGCATCAACCAATGACTTTTCAGCACATTTGTTGTACTAAGAATTATAAACATAGTTTCTACTCTTATTCTTGACGTATCTTTCTTATATTTGGTGACGTCACTACATAGCCAGGAAAGCGTTTCCGACCTTGCATTTCTATGTGAATTCGCATCGCCTAAGTGTACTCTATCTGTCCAGAAAATTTGTAACAGCTTTATTGATGCACACTGTATAAGTTTGCAGGCGAAATTAAAATTAATAGGAAAGGATAAAATAATGCAATACTATAACAATCAAAATAAGAATTAACGATCGTCATAAAAATAAATGGTTATACATCTGGAACAAAATTAAGTCGGATATTTTATTTCAATAATGTTAGTAATGCATTTTTTATTCTAAAAACAGTTTATTATTAGCGTAAAATGTAAAACGCAGTTGATTGGATAATTGAATTTGTCTTAAAGGTTAATGCCTTCGAAATAATTTTTAGAAGAGTAATTATTCATTTTACTTCTTTTATAGAAGATTCTATTTTTAAAGGAAATAGACCCTCAAGAGAGATCTGCCGTACAGAGAAAATTAATCATTATAATTCAAATTATATATATATACATTCCAAAACTCAACTATTTGCTAATTAAATTTCCATTATCTGAATTCTCTGTTGTAATTTGTAAAAAAAATTAAAGCTAAATGTTAAAGAATAGTTACATTTTCAAAACATAACAAGTTAAAAATAGGATTTTGTATTAATTCATCAAGTATTTGTGAGGAATATTTTGTCAAAAATGTATAAGAGTTTAATTTTTTTACAAACAAAAAGAGGCAAAATAGTAATAGTGGGGTTTTTTTTTCGGCTTAGTCTCATGCCCTTATTAATCATTATTTATATTTCTTTAAACTTTCAAAATGTGTGTGTTCTTATTCGAACAAACTAAAAGTTAATTACTTTAAAGAAGATAATTGATCATCAGACATTAAAAATATCGTCTTTTGTTAATTTTAATTCGTGATACAGGTACAGGGTATAAATTTAATAATTTTTCAACTTTTGAAAGCTAATTATTCACTAGTACAATTTTAATGAACTTAAGAGAATGAACTTTTAATGAATTTAAAAATTATCAGTTTAAAATTAATTGCTTTTTGATATAACCAAATTATTATGAATATTATTCATGTTTTTATTGCTTAAATCAAGTCCGTACAAATATTTAAGTACATCAGTTTCTATTTTATGATTATAAAAATGTCAGTTTTTTTTTCTTTGTGTCAAATATAGCATGAGTATTTCTTATTTTAAAAAATTAAACATAATAATTTACCTAATTATTCTTAAAAATCGTCTTTACTTCAGGATTTTATTTCATCAGATTTTGAAATCATTAGATTATTGTTCAAGGTTGTAATTAATCAGAAGTTTGTTACGAAGTGATTAATCATATAAATATTATAAAATAGAAACATCTAAAACCGAACAAAAAGAAAGTGTTTTACTTTCGTCAAGTGCTTAAAGAAATAGAACGAAGTAGAATGGAGAGTTAAAAAATATTTTACGGTATGAAGAAATTAAATATATAATATTTATATGAAAAGTGTTTGAAACTCTCTTTTACGAAACGGAGTTGTAGGTAACTGTGTAACTTGGGTACTATATAATGAAAAAGGTCTATTAGAAATCTAGTTCAAGCTTTTGGAATACGATATAAAGTAAATGTGACTGCATGGGAAAAAATGATTAAGTAGAGAAAAAGTAATTAAATAAAAGCAACTGTTAAATATAATTCTACAGTGTAAGATATGACGAAGTATTATCTCTGAAAAGAATCGTCTGCATCGAAAACTATCTAGCGAAAGAGGATACAAGTTTAGTACAGGCTGTCCAAACCGTGTGAAGCGAGATAAATTACCAATACCACTGGAAGAAAATATAACTTCATAAAATCAGCTCAAGAGTGTGTGCCAACTTGCCTCTTCTGAATTATATCTGCCCCTTTGGTCTTTTCTGAGCATCACATAAAAAATCTTATATTTAGAAGGATCCCATGCAATGGTGTAGCTAGGTATGCAAAGTCCCTGGTGCTAAAAAAAAAAAAAGAACAAAAAATGAGTGTCCTATCTTGGTTGGGTTTTATTCAGTAAAAAAGTTTTAAGAAAATGAATATTTTAAATATACAAAGCTACTTTATAATATTAGTTTTTTATCGACCTCTGCATAATAAAGTAAAGCAAAGACACGTTCTACCTACATTTATGTATATGAGTTTTCTGCGTGAGCTATTGACCACCCAGGTTCTATTTGACTCCACGATACTCGTAGAAGTACTCATGGACCAAGTCCTAATAGAAGGAAATTTGACAATTTGGGGCAATTTTTGTTAACTATATTCTCTTTCTTGGGGTTGTTTGCTCTTAAACACACCACTGGGTTTCTTTTTTTATCCATAATTTTAGTTTTCTAAATTATGCAATATAATTTGTTGGTTCTTAAATACTTTCTGATGTTAAAAGGGAGAAGAAACGTAATGGCACGCTAGGAAATGCTGGCTATTTATTTATTTTTTCGGGAGGATTGAACTCCCCCACCAGATGGCATAGAGCTGCATAATGGGTGATCAACATGGACAGGAAATGATACAAAAAATACGCATGAACAAGAAAATGCAATACAATACTATTATAATTATTTAAAACAAAAGACCAGGCAGAGGAGGGCGGGGGGATTACACCAATCTATTGCAGATACGAGTAGATTTTGAAATATTGAAAGGAAACTAGCTTATTTTGAATCATATTGTTTTTAAAAAGATAATGTAATTTGGAAGGAATTGCTTCCTGAGTTGGTTTTTTGAGATGTAGTAATGATTATGGTAACATTTTTCATGGAGTTTATTACCAAGTAACAGTTTATAGAAAAATGAAAAAAAAAAAATTCAAAATAATATAAATTTTTTACTAAGTTAAGTTTGTAACACAATATAGAAACAACGGAAAGATTTTAGGAGAATTTCCTACAAGTTCAAAATTAATCTCAACTGAGTTGTCATGATTATAATTGTGTTGCAGTTTTTTACATTATATCTTAAATGTGGGAGAAATTATCGCAAGTTCGACTTACTTGGTGATCAGGGTCTGAGGGCCTCGGTGCATGGCACCACCTAGCAAAATGGTAGCTGCCTCACTGACCTCATGATGTCATGAGCCGTAAGATAACCAGAAATTTTCTTTTATCAGCATCTTAGCCCAAGACCAAAAATAGTTAACATGGGCTGGCGGTCCATTTGAAGGAAAGCTTCCGCTTTTCTTTTACAACTTAGCAGATTTAAGCTGATTTCACAGACAAGGTGGCTTAACTGATTCAACGTTGAGAATTCTGAATACCTCAGCATCGACTGCTGTCTTTTGTGTTGTTTTTTTTGGTGGAAATAGCAACGTGAGTGGTACTCGTATGCCTGGTAGATAAACGCATGTGAGCGTGAGTTGACTGAGGAAGAGAGAGAGGCATCTAAGTAGAGAAACTATAACATGTGTTACATTAACCGTCATCAGCTGAGTGAACTACCTCTTTGTCCTAAACCAAACTTATTATTCTGGAGAACACAAATAAAGGCAGCAAGAAATATTGAATGCAAAATGGAACATAAGAATGTTTATTTTGAGGAATAGTGAGACACTGTATTTTTTACCGCATTTCCATACTTATTTTACCAAAGTATAATGTAAAAGGTTATTATATGCGAAACACCCTTCCAAATTAGATATGTATTAAGGAAAATGTCCTAAAGACAGCATAATGGTTCTAAAAAAGGGCCTTATATCTCACAATTTTTTTTTAAAAATGTGGTAGTTCACAGCGAATCATTTATGAGAAACTTATTTAGTCTTAAACTTAATAGCGAAAAGTCAAAACCAATCTCAGGTGGTGAGATAATTAAAAAAAATTATATGGTAAGGTTCAAAGTGATTCAGGAAGAACATTTAAAATATATTTAATACCATCTTATATGTCACCCATCCGGTATAGTGGTTAGCGACGCTGACTGCGGCGTCGTAGGGTCTGGGTTCGATTCCCGGGTAAGACATGGATGTTTGTTTTGTAATCCTTCTTTTCTTTGTGATGTGTGCTTCACGCTTACTTCTATGTAAGCCACGCGTGATATACTTTGTGGTGCACGAGCTTATAAATTTTCTCAATAAAAAAATACCATCTTACGTTTTTCGAAAATTACCATAAAATATATTGTAACTATTTTATATTTCTCTATATTCAACCGAAAGAAAATATCCAGATAATTAGAGAAATAGATGAAAGCCTTTTCAAGTGAGTGTGTGAATGTGGAAATATTAAAACGTCGCACTATTCAGCTACTTGAGGGTTTTGAAGACGGAAGTCGTAATTGTGAATTATGGTTAAAAAAAGCCTTTAAGAAATGAAGAAAAGTATAAATCTTGCTTACCTGAAAACTTTCATGCTATATTCAATATATACCAAAATGTGATGTCAAAAACATTTTGATCCTATATAAATGGGACAATGTTAAGAAAAAAAAAATAATACATGCTTATAGAAAGAGTTTCAATTTGTGTCAAAGGATACGTATTTCATTATCAGTATGGTAGATAATTCTGAGTAAAACGGGCTTATCTGTAAGAGCTTCTGCAATTGCTTTCTCTCGATCAATTCTTCATTTGTTGGAATTGCAGAAACCATTGACACCAAATCGAAAGCAGTATAAAGGAAAGATTTATACAAAATTTGTTCTAATATTAATAAATAAAATTCTGTAATTCACTTAAAACTGAGGCCTACGATAAAGAAGAATCTTACATAAAAAAAGAGAGCCACATAAGAAAAATAGAAATTTGATCCTGTTGAAAAACAAATTCTATCGAATGGATATAAATATTTAAAAAAAATTTTTACATTTTCAATGGATGTTTGTAGAATTATAGAAAATTTATAATCTATTGCAGAATGAGATAAAAATCAAATTAAAATTGTGCATTTAAAATATACTTTAATTAAAAATTATTTCGATAGAAAATGGTTCATTTAAAAAAATACAAATACAAATTTGTAAAAGAAAAAGTAATGATTGTAAAGGTAAAAAGTTTATTATATTACTGCTAAAATAAAAAAATATCAAGTTAACTACGTATTTTAAATGTCAGATTACGTCAGGTACAATTCAAACGTCTGTTATTAAATGTTCACCATATTTAATAAATTAATGTCTAAATTAAAAATCCATAGTAAAACATGAATCAAGTTTTCTTAATACTATATCAAAAATTTAATTTAATTAATGCAACTTACTTGGTTATAATTTCATAGATCTAGGTAGAATCCATAATAATAGTTTAAAAAAAAAGATTAAATCATAAATTAACCTACAAAAATGGAGTAAAACTTTTAATATTGCTAATGGAGTAATTTATAGAACTGAAGTTTATTGTTTAAGAAATAAAAATACATAAACAATATATAAAATGTGTCTTAACCCGCGGTCACTCGCGCCTGTTTTTGCTACCGTCGTTACTCGCGGAGTGTAGAGAACACCCCTAACTTTTAACACGTGTATTTAATTACGAAAATAAAATTAAGTCATTATGATACATATTTATAAAGTACAAGATGTTTTTTGTATTATACAAATAAAATTATTGAATTTATTGCATACAAATGAGACTAACATTAATTTAAACTAAACATACAAAATTTTCATTTTAAAACACATAATTTTATATTTTTTCATAAACCAGTAAAACGCATATACCAGTAATAAATATACTTTATAATTAATGAGATAATGATTATAGAAAGTAGAAAAATAATATTTTAATCATTTTCCAAGCATTCAGAGCAAACTGTATACATATGCTCAACTTCTCACGGGAGTTCTCAGCCCCCAGATAAACTTTTGAAGGTCATTACATTCCAATCGTTCGAGAAAGAAGGATTGGATCAGGTCTGAAGGTTCAATGACCTAAAATGTGCAGCTACAAAAAAAATTGTGGTTCTGCGCATTCTTTTTAGAATCCTGGGAGGATTTTTTTGTTTCTGGGGTGTACAGAACACCCCGCGTGAGTGATCGCGGGTTAAAATACGTTTGATGAATTAGATGATATCGGAAAGCCAACAATCAGAACAAAAATAGAGATAAGTATCACTGTAATAAAATAGATTTAGTATTCTTTAAATGTAAAAAGAAAACCGAAACTATATATATTTATATAAAGATAATCGTGAAATTATTTCTAAGAATAGTAAACTGAAAATAGTAAACTTTCTATAACGAGAATGCTAATTTTCCGAGGATATGTGTTGGAAAAAATGAAAATTTAAAACATTTAAAAATTTAAAAATATAGTAACTAATCTAAGAGGATTCTTCTGGAATTCCAAAAAGAGAAACTATGGTGGTTGCTAGCTGTAAAGAAAACTTTTTCTAAGCCCTTTTGGTTTGGAAGTGATGTGATACAACTCTCTAAATTTTGACATATTATTAATATGAGGAATGCTATTGGAAAGTTGATTGGAAGATTTTGAATGTGTATGGGAAAGGTAAGAAGTTTGTGTGTGGTGAGAATTTCGATATTTTAAATGTAGTGATTAGCTTCAGTTAGCATCTGCCAGTTGAGTTTTGAGAATTCTGTAGAAGCTGGATATTAGATTTAGTAACATATCCTCAGACTGGACTTGCATATGAGAGGTTAGACCAGAGATCGGATTTATGAAGAATCATTTTATTATTAAAATTAATTGCTTAGTTTTGTCTGATTAAAGGGCATAGTTAAATATCAGGGATGTTACTCGAACTGGCGTGTTCCATTTCACACAACTTTTGCAAGTGTATACAGAAGGTGACGTGAATCAGGTGTAGGGAGTGGTATACACCCTCTCCTTCAGCTTAAGATTTTATCTCTTGAATATCTGTAAATTTCGGAGGATGTGTGACATGCCAGGAATCTTCAAGAATGTAAGAAATTCATGCAGAGCCGCTGTCAGGCCTATCAGACGACTTCTGGCCGTAATTTTGAACACCTGTTTTAGTACAACCTTTCAATAAAATGTTTTCTGTCCGTTGATGTGTTGTTGTTTCTGTTCTTTTAATCTGCTCCTTTGCAAACACAACTTTGCCATTAGGAACCCTGCATTCCTTTGTAATACTGAATCGTCTGTGTACCCCCTACATACCCTACAAATTTGTCTGCTAGGTAGCAAATCCCCCTACATATATATAAATATATTTCAAGTGACTAATAGTAAAAAAAAAAAACCGATTCTATAAACATATCTAAAGTTAAGAAATTGTTCAAATATTTTTGTTTGGAGCATAAAGAATAATTATAAAGAATATAGTAAAAGAAAAAAAAAAGATAAGCAATTAATTGAACTAATCTTGAAATTTACTTAAACCTCATGATATGAAATTATTGAAATACACCTAAAAAGTTACCAAAAACATATAGTAAAGCCAACACACACTTAAAAAGGAATTTCGGAATTATAGAAAAATAAATAAACTTATATTCGAACAATATCCTAATATTAGGTAAAGTAATTGTTATTACACATAAAAGTAATATATTATATATACACATTAACTCTTTCCTGAAATGATGTCTTTTCAAGTAGCAGATGACTCTTAATTAGAGAATTTAACGCATACAATTGAAAACAAAGAAATTAATATTAAAGATTGTACACACGATTTTAATGTTCAATTTTTACATAAGGGGAGACATGAAGTTTTAAAAGTAATCAATGAAGATTTTTAACCAGAAAGAGAATATTTTTACTGATAGAAATGCAAAGAAAATACTTTAATTCGGAAAGTTGTACATATACGTCTGGGTCCATTAACAAATTGACTAAGCAAGACGGATATATACGTCGGTGGCACTTGAGAAGTTGTGAAAGATAATAATACTTGTTTAGCTAGAATTAAAGTGTGTGACAACTCGGGTACAATAGCCCATTACCTGATTTATTTTTGGATGATGGACTGATGTAAGTAAAGGTTAATAAAAATGAGAAATATTCGGTCAACATATTCTTACACCCATTAAAATAAATGAAGAAGGAGAGAACGTTAATAAATTTACCGTAAAGTGATTGAAATGAAGGATCATTAAACACATTTTTTTTTTCACAATGCAGTAATAACACATTTTATTAGGTTGAAAACTGTCACGCGTGTAGTGTAAGAATCATAAATTTGACTCTCAACGGAGAACGTGCGGAAAATATAGGGGAAAAACTGAAGCGAAATTTTTTCTGTTGATTTCTTTCCAGTGAATAATGTTATAAAACACTTTATTTAAGTATATTATTATTTTCATCATGTGCGGTGAAATTAATTGATATTTTTCTATTTGAGAGAAGTTATTTGATGCATAACAACCAACCTCCCTTAATTTTGTTAGTGTGTCACAATTATGATAAAAAAAATGGAGACTAATCTTTTTGATTTAATGAAATAATAATGAAAAATGCATGTAAAAAATCATTTTGTAACATATATATATTCTTCTACTTATTGTTAATGATAGGAATTTATTAGTTAAGAATGAATTATTTTCGGGTATGATACACAGCTAATTCTCAATACTACACATGGAAGATTCTTTGTCTCTCAGCATAAAAGTAAATGCTGCTACATTTCAATTTTACTTATGCCATTAAAGAGTTGATTGTAAAAAAAAAATTGAAAATTAAAATGGTATTTTTTTATTAAACTTTTATCCGTTCGAAGGTACATGTAGTTTAAGAAGAACGCTGAATGGCATTATAAAAAATAAATAATAAATTTAATCTCATTTATTTATTACTTTACTGTGAACTTATTAGCCAGTGTTTTTCGAAATAACTTTTACTGGAAAAAAAATGAATAACTGTGAAGCTCATTAAAAATTAATGATGTTTCAAGCAGCTTGTTAAAATTGAAGGGAAGAAAGAGAAATAAGCTCCGTTTGTTTCCAACAGCGTATTACTAGCACATATTGACATATATAAAGTTATTTTCCACTTTCAGAAAATAGTTTATCAGGATTGGTAGTTTTTCAAGAGCCATTTGAGTGTGTTCTGACATGGTTTGCTTAAAACTAGTTTCATTGTTAGTCGATATGTCATGAAGATTAAACTAAGTGTTTCTTAGGATATGCCTACAGTTTGCAGTTTATTTATTTATTTTTTATTTCACCCCGCTTCTTTGTTTTTATGTGTATGTATAGTAGACTAACATTTTAAAATTCTAACAGATTTCGACTGAAAGTCTTCTGTGTTTTCAAATCCATTTCGTATAAAACGTATGCAGCATTGGACATAATAAACTAATGATAAGCAATTATGAAAAATATATCTTTTCACTCTCTTTGTAACATTTTTTAAGCCTTGGAAGAATCTTAAGATTAACAAAACACTTTTTAAGAATTTCAAACTAATTCTTTCCAAACCATTATATTTAATATAATTTTTAGAGAACAAATAGAAGTTGTCATGAGCAAAATGCACACACAGAACACAATTTTAATTGTTCTCACTATATTTATCTCCATTTGAAACAAATTCTCCCAATAGAATACATTTTCATGATTAACATTCCTTACATTTTCATAATTTTCAATGCCTTACATTGTATAGATATTTATTTAAATTTTTTTAAAAGTTAAATAAATGAATAGGGTGATTCATAACCGGACCGACAAATGTGCAGTGTGTGTAGGGGGTACAAAGATGAATCGATATGACATCGGAATGCTATGGAAAAATGCAGTAGTCGCGAGCAACAGAGCAAAGAAGGGAAAAAGAAAATCAGCACATTTTTGAGACATAAAACATTTTATTAAAAGGTTTTACTAGAGCAGGTGTTGAAATTTCTACCAAAAGTTGTCTGGAAAAACTGACAGCGATGCTGTAGGGAATTCACTACGTTCTGGAAGATTCCTTCAGGCAGTCTTGCGGTAGATGGCCCTGTACGAAAGGTTTTGTGAACTTGTTTCCTGTTGGAAGTAGGTCGTCCTTTGGGATTCCTTTCTCGAGGTAGTAGGATAAACTCGAATTCAAGCGAGAAACTGGTTGGCATGCTGGCAGTGTATGGAGATGTGGATTGTAACGAGCACGCCGCATGGGGGTTGTATCAGGAATGTTACCCTAGTAGTCGTATCCCACATCACGCAGCCTTTGCAAGTGTAAACAGAAGGCTACATGAGACTGGTTCTTTTTGGTGTACGAGACGCCCCTTTCTTCAGTTGAAGCCCGCATCACTCGAATATCTGCAACTGCCAGGAATTTTCCAGAAATTAAGGAAGACGACTTCTACCAGACGACTTCTGGTTATAATTTCGAACACCAGTTGTTGTACAACCTTTCAATAAAATGTTTTATGTGCCCTCAACGCATTGCTGTTTTTTTTTCTCTACTTCTTTGAGTCATAACTCGAACTATGGCATTTGTGATCTTGCATTCCTGTGTGATTTCGTGTAGCCTCTGTACCCCCTACAAAACCTAATATTTGACGGTTAGGTAATGAATCACCTTGCATATATATATGCAGATTTCTGCAACTTAGTCTTCAAGACAGAAGATGAACAACTGTACTTCAACTCTATGTTTAATCTTTACTATCTGGATCATATTCGTAGATCCACGATTCACATCCGTTTTTATAAAATAAACAAAAATACATTTTCGTCTTGATAAAGGATTCAGTATCTCTCTTAAAATGTCGCGCCGTGTTTGTTTCAATCTTATGACCCTTCCCCTTTTATACATATGTATATTGTCATATTCTTTTTTGCTGTTTTGTTTTAAGTTACAATTATAGAAATTTATATATGGCATACTACTAGATTATAAAGATATATTTAAGATATTACTTTTTATCCTATTTCAATTTTAAGATTATATATTTAAATCCATAAAATTGTTTATTATAACTGTTTGTGTCATTTGGGAAAAAGATCCTGCTGGGAATAAAATATTTATAACAGAAATTCCAAACAATAATGGGATTATAACTTCAAAAAGTACAAGGGCATTCAAAATACTACGTATTATGTTATAAAACAATTACAAAAATTGAATTTTAAATGGAAGGAATTGCAGCAGAATTATAACTGAATTAACATTTAAAAATCATTTAGATATTCTGAACTCGCAATGAAACATAAGCCTGGAATTTGTATTTCCAACCATTAGCGGCCGATTGTTAAAATATGCTATTCAGAGTTATGAGAGAGAATTCATACTACATTTAAGAAAAAACATGTGCAAAGTTATGAAAAATGTTGAAACTGTGTGATTGAGAGCTCTTGAATACTGTAGCAAACTCTACCACTAAAAATACTGAATCAGAGAATTTATAGATTCATATATGAAAGTTTAATTTTAGAGGAGAATTACACTCGCAGCATATTTATGGTGAGTAATAATTTTAAAAACTTCATCTGACTAATGAGGAAGGGATGGGTGAGCGAGTGAATATTAACGTCGCATTGTTCAGCTACACGAGGACATTTGGTAATGAACCACGTAATTTTGAACCATGGTCAAGTGAGATGGCACCCCCCTCTCCTTACTACCACAACATACCAACGGGAGGACGTTTGAGCTCTCGACAGATTTAATGTGCATCGCTCCCCTACACTGCGGGTAGTTAGTGGTACTGGGATCGAGCTCGTGACAAGGCCAGCCGTGATCCGATATCTTGACAACTCGGCTACCGCGGCCACGAGGAGGGGATGGGAATGCTTATCGTATCCTCAATGGGCAAATTTTGTCAAACGATGAATTAAAGGAAGAATTATTATTCATGAAATGTTTTGAATGCCACATTCCTTTGGCCATTCCCCTCATCTGGCTCATCGACCTCCAGACGGCTACTTTTATCGAGATGTTCACTGACTAAACATGGTTTGCGAACTCCTGATGTATGGTAGTCTGTCTTCCTTATGCTGCCTATTATCACGCTTCTGAATTTGTTGATATAACTTGGCAGCATCCTGTATATACATACATTTAGTTATGTGTAGCAAATATAACTAAATGCCCATTCTTAAAGTACTAAACACGTTTTCTTAAAGAATTTTATTTGCAATGAGTATACTGTTTCATCAGAAAAGCTACTTTTTAGTAATGCGAGATTTCTGTTTCATGAGTTTTTTTTTTTTTTTTTTTGATTTTAAACTCGAATTTTAATTTTCTCATGTGCATAATTGTTAAATGCTCTAATACTTTCAGTTCTTGCTTAATGCTTGTATTTTTTATTTTATAATATCATTTAGAATAAGATAGAAAATTGGGGTCTTTTGCCAGAGCCGTAACTAATGGATTGATTACTTTGTATTTTTATTAATTACTGATGTAAATTACGATACGGATTACTGGAGTCTTAAAAATAAAGTACTTTAACAGTTCTTTAGAATTGAATTCATTTTATTCTGACTTCTTAAACATATTAACGGAAATTAGTTGCTAAATTATTTTCTTAATTTACCGATAATGGTGCTTTTATATCACTTTAGCGAACTTAATGATTTTTTCTTCAGAGAAACAGCTTAAAAGATGATTTTTTTCCTTTTCTTTTTCTTCAGTTTGTTCTCCGCCCACTCTTCCAACACACAATTTTAGCATGCCTTTAAATCACGTTACATTTTCCACTAATTTAATTAGAACGTGATTGCATCCTTTCATAGGTTTTTCGTAGGTTTCTTTATACGGAGCAATATCTAGGAAAAGAAGAAAATGTCAAGCGAAGAATCCAGCTTGAATTTAAAAAATCTAATTATCAAAAAAGTTTTTTTCCTTGATAAAAAATGCACCTACTTTTCAGTGATAAAATTACAAAAGAATTTTACTACTTTAGCCAATATGGGTCAGGAAGGCTTTTTCCTAGAATAATTAAAAACATTCTTTTTACAACTCAACCATTCTTTTTATATACATAACTGATGCCGTTCAACTGAGCAAGTAATTGAAATAGCTAACCTTTGTGAAAACTTAATTGTGTGTGAAATATACCTAATTTACATGTAGTTAGAAATATTCATATACTGTGCGGATTTCGCAATCTACAAGCATCACGCTGTTGAAAAATACATAAATAATTACATATTAATTGTAAAGAGTAAAAGGAGATACACAAACAAAAAAAGTTATCCTAATGAGACAAACAACAGTACCATAACAATTGAAAGTTTTATCCAGGAAATATGGCAAAAAAAAAAGCAAATATAAGTATGTAAAAAGTAATAATAACGCAGGTGTTGTCCCTCTTTTGAACCTGATAAGAAGTGTTACGTGTTTCACCATCGCTTTGTAAAGTTGGTGGATGCCCACCAACGGGATTGTTTCCA
>BMAV01010395.1:123312-159470 GCA_019973955.1 Trichonephila inaurata madagascariensis
TTATAGTTCCTTTTTTGTATTTTTTCGATCTTCATGTTTTGCTTTTATATTTTTATTACATTATTTCTTGTTATGTTCATTATCTATTATTTCTGGTTTTTGAAATATTATACAAATTTCTTTTACATATATATATATATATATATATATATTATGTAGATTATTTTATTGTAAGGAAATATTCCCTTTTCTCTGATTTTAATATTCTTATATCTTAAAATCGAGGGGAAATTCAAACATTTAACAAATTTTTAAATATTAATTTTATTATATTATTTACAAACATGAACCAATCTTAATAGGCTTTTAATTACAATTTTTATCGCTTTATTTATTCATTCAAAACTTATAATGGTATTGTAGTTTATTAATATTAAATTTAAAAATTCATTTGAACATCTGGAAAATTCTATTTATTTTAATAATATCTGTTATGAGCATAGGAACTGTGATTTAGGATGTTGCGCATCCAATCTGACAGGAACTGGGGTAGCATATCCTAAATGTTGACGATCATAAATGAGCGAAATGAAGGGGGAAATCGTATTATTTGCAATAAAAATTGTATTGTTAAAGACAGCTTTATGGGCAATCACAAATGTTGGCGAGCGAAACGGTGAGATTCTTGGCATTATGTGGAAAAAAATGACATCAATAAAAGAATCTTTTGTGTGCATAATTGGCCATTTTTTTTCATACACTTTATTTGTGAAAGATCTCTTTTATATCAATTTTCTGCAAATGTCTCTATTAATTTTAATAAGTATGATACCTATTAACAGTGCTGTGCTTAGTCACGTTACCTTCATCGTACCTCTTGATCACGTTACCTTTATCGTAAGCACAAGTAGCCATCAAAGTAATGGAAACCCACAAAAAGAACTGAAAGCCTTGTTAATAAGACGTAGGATCTATATCACACTTAACCTGTGAATAGTCTAAATGAATCTTGGAATAGAATTGTGCTAATCATAAATGGTTTTTAATAAAATATTGAATAATTCTTAATGAGGAAGTTTGTAAAGGTTCTGTGGAAAGATCTGCTGAAGATATCAGTTGAAGACCCTCTTTTTCAAATAGATCAACTTTAGATATGAATATTGAAATGAGGGGGAATGGGATAACCTAAAAGTTTGTGTTTTTCTCTACATGCTAATTGTAGGCTTTTCGATCTAGTCGATTAATAAGGACAATTAAAATTAGCATAGAAATAAGTAAAAACTTGCTGAAACAAAACATTTATTAGTCATAAAAATCCAACACGACCAGCGTGCTGACGTTTGAACAAGTGGGTTAATGCTTACAAAACGAAATATTTATTTGTGAAGATCAGGATATCTTCATTTCACTTCACAAGTGGCATGGGATATCGCAGCTCTGCCACACTATTCATGTCTGGGCTGATCTAATTGTAGGAATTGGTTTGTTATTAAACTTGAAATGACATTTATACTAAGAAACAATATCGGCTCTCTAGGTTACATCAGGATTGGTTAAAATATTCACATAGCGTTTTTCAGTTACTAGCTTGACTATAATGCCCGAATTCCTAAATGGGCAAAATGTCTTGTTTTCTTACAATTCTTCCTCCCGATGTTGCTGCAGGGAGTACCAGCCATGCGTGTAAGGACGTGTGGTTCGTGCACGATGGTGTACCAGCACATTTTTCGATTGCACATTCAAACCACCTCCACTCCACGTAATCGGGAATGTGGATTGAGTGCAGCGGATCTGTTACTAAGCCTCCAAGCTCCCTAGACCTCAATTCCTAGGATTTCTTCTTCTAGTGCCATCTAAAATCGTTTGTGTATAAGAAGCCGTTGGCTATTGTGGACGCATGGCACTAACCTTCTTTGTTTCAGCTGACATTTACAGAACATCGGGTTTGTTTGAAAACAAACGGCAATCTTTCGTTATGCTATGACCTGTGCGGCCTCAAATTCGAACATTTCCTGAGACAACCACTTGTCGTTGCATTTACGTCTAATAATTCTATTTATTACTTCTTATTTCTGATTTTCATTGCACTCGACATCACACCTTTCGTAACTATTTTTGTGAATTACTCCAACTAAACGTGTTTTACCACCTCATGTTCTATGGTGATTTGTCGTCCCCACATGCTGCCTACTATCACCCATCTGAATTTGTCAGTCGAATTCGGCAAAACCCTGTATATATACATATATGTCAATTTACATTGTTGATTATTTTTTTTTAAAAAACCATTCTAACTATAGCTGTGTTAATCGGGGCACAGAATGTCTAGAGAATAAGGGGTTAGTGTACGAATATTTAGAGACACTTAAATATATGTATATTTTCCGTTTATTTTTAAACGAAAAAAAATGTAAGATCTAATTTACAGTATTCATTACAAATAAAAGGAACAGAAGCATCAATTAGAATTTGCAATGCTCCTTACAAACGAAAACCATAAAAACATAAACAATATTCTGAATAAAAAAAACTATAAAAATATTCAAACAAATAATGCTTTAATAACTACCGTATTAAAAAAAAGAGAGAAAGGAAATCAACATTTTACTTTTCCAGAAATTTGAGAGGATATTAGTTTTCTCTTATTTGTTTATGTGCTTCAAACATCATTTTCTGAAGCACTAACAGGAAATTTTTGTTAGACTTTTTCACTAATACTGTTTCAGTGGTTGAGAACTTGGTTAAGTTTTACTCTTGATTCACATTATGTTTTAGTTTATTTTCAGATGGTATGAAATTAATTGTCACCATTTGCATATTATGCCAAGAATTGTTATTAATATTTTTTTTCACTTTGATTGAGGGGGATTATTATTGTTCTTAACATTCCATATTTTTCACAGCATCATTATTTATAAATAGTACAATAAAGAAAACTACCAAAATAAATCCACTAAGGATAGGTATATTTCAAGTATTAGATTAAATAATTGATTCCAGTTTTTGGAATTTAATTCGTCAGTGTTATGTTCCATAAAAAATCCTTTGATTTTGTCACTTCTTTTTAAAGATTTATCTTTTTGTTGACAAAATTACAAAATTTAACTGTGCTTAATTTTATACAACATAAGTTTTCAATGACATTATAGACTTTTCCTATTATAATGACCTTACTTCATATTACAGTCGTCACTTTACAAAAAGTACTGTTTTTGGGGTCATTTAGCATTGCCTAGAACTCTGGAGTTAACAAAGTGTTTGGATTTATATCACTGATTTTTCACCCGGGGGATGCGAGCTCATCCATTGAGTGTTGAGAGTTTCAGAAGCTTCCCGCGAAGAAGAACATGTAAGCATTTTGTGGGAGCTACAAGCACTAACCTGTTTCATAATATTTAAAATATTTTACAAATAAAAAAAATTTAAGAGAATTAGTAGTAACTCAAGAGGAAAATCTTACGAAGTTTGGTTTTTTAACAATACATTTTCAAATGCAATATATTGGCGGATACAAGATATCTCAATTTACAATAAATTGCAGTAAGAATGAGTGCACTAGCTACAGCCCCTAGTAACTAAAAAGGCACTAACACGGTTAGGCATCGAGAATTCGGCTTTCATGACAAATAAAGAAAATGTCATTCCGTTGTGATTCCAAACTGTGTCATCAATCATAGTGACTGGAGAGTAATAGTGGTCAGCCTCTCAAATACTGGGTTACCACCAGTCGAAGATCCGATTAAGTGAGAGATATAAAAAGCATGCTGAAGTGGGAAACTGAAGAATACTATCTGTGTCGAGGTAGAACAGGATACGATGGGCAACATGTACAATTTTTATGTCATTCTTTTAGAAGATGACGACTTTGAGGCTTGAAAGAGAAGTGTGGTTAGTTACTGATAGTTACGGTCCTTAACATCTGAGAAATGTATCACTGTCTTTCAGATTACCGACAACGCGAACAAAAGGTATTCGTGTCAGGTACCCATAGGCTGCTTATACCATCACACCAATAGCATCGTCAGTATAACGATACTGAGGCCATGGGGGATGTTCTCGGGGCCGACAGACGGGAACATGTACATCATGATACTGCCCGCAGAGCCCTGTCGGTCGGGAAACATCGTGGTACCACACTTGTGTGTTCCAAGTTTTGTCATTGAATGCACCACCGCACCGCAAGTCTCTATGCTACAGTGCCACGTGATACCTCAATAATGGTTGCCATGTATACCCTCTGTGCTGCTCCAGACATCGTCGCACTGTCCGTGAAGTTATACGTCGTGTTATAAACAACCTTAATTCTTTTCTTAAGGTCTGTGACGTGGTTGTATAAGGTTTACATTACGACGTATCTGCCCTCTCACGTATTAGTGACGGGAGGCTATTAAGATCCTGCATGACTTTCTGTATGACTCTGCTAGGCCATTAAACTCAATATTTCGCATGACAGTCGTTGGATGCCAACCAATACGAGTTGTAAAATTGTGGAATGATAATCCACACACTCGATAACCACTATCTCGCGCTGTCAAATTCCGACTCTTTTTGGTAGCTGTTTCTACTTCTTATATGAGGCATAACACAATTTGTTTATTAACAATAAGCATTCAAATGTGATTTGCGTAATTGACGTTTTATGCACAGTTTCAGAAACTGCTTTTTCGTCCTGCGTTGTTCGATTTCGATTAAATGATATTCGTTTCTATGCCCAAGATCTTCTTCAATTGATTTTCATGCGAGTTTGCGTTTTTATCATTCCTCCTTCATAGTGTTTATATAGATATATATATAATGCATAAATAGTGTGAAAGTTTATATCTAGATGTATAGCATATAACTTTTAACTTTAGTATTACGTTTTCAAAGATATCATAAAATCTTACTCTCAGCAATTAACTTTATTATAAATTGCATTTTTACAGACTTGATGTTATTAATGAGCTCTTCCATAAGATTTAATTATAAATGTTCTGTATTCCTCACTAAATAAAGGTTTGAATAACCTTGATTCATAAGGAAATAGATGTTAATCACTAGATTAAATATCATTTTAATGGTCTCCGCAATAGAAGCAATTAATCTTTATAATAGGGTTTTTGAATTCCCTTAAATTATTTATATTGTTACGTTGAACGGGGTTCGAGGATCTTATTCTATCAGTCTTAAAGCAAGACAGTTATTTAGGAGCTATGAAAATTTATTGTGGGAAAAAATCCTTAAAATACAAGATATATTTAAAATTCTCTCAGTAAATCCCAGAAAGTTTTCACACCTTCAACAGTATCCAGGCACAAATATCAGTGTCTAAAAACACAAGCACGTAATGTTAAAGATTATCCACAAGCAACCTCTCGTCCTCTTCAACAGGAAAAGTCATACTGGCTCAATTTCAGTGAGTGACTGCTATTTATAGTTAGCACACGGCTGCTATCTAGCTATTTCTCGAAAAATCCACTTGCGTTTTAGATCGTGATGTAAATAGATTTCTCAAGTTTCTTACAGAAGCCTCTATTTGCCTGCCAAGTCACCAAAATTTTTCCAAATGAGGCCAAATTGGCTGTATAACACACATTTCGCCAAGTTTCCTTTGAAACACCAATATAACGTAAGGGTTGCGTTGCTTGCAATTATTACAATTTTTATCATAAAATAAATACATCAGAAAGTAATATTAAAGTATTACACATCCAAATATAGATTATACAAATTATTTTAAGCATTAACTACGCAAAATTCTTAACATTCCTATCATACTTAAATTATATCATACTTAAAAATACAATACTAAAAAACCATTAGTAGTAAAAAATTCTACCAATTGAGTTTTTTGAATTTTTTTATTATTCTAGTAAAAGATTAAAAGAAATGTCGATGACCTGGTGGACATCAGTGTCCTTAGTGAATTTTGTAATGTTTCTGGGGAAGTAATTTCTCCAGAGGCAATATCAGCGTTAGAATTGAAGGGAAAAAATGACATTTTATGTTCTTATATTTGATTTCAAAAACCATTTACTTTTTCTGAAGTTAGAAACCTTTCTTCTTAGCAAACTCCATTAGTTTTTCGATCACTAAAAGAGCATGTGAATTCCGAATGCTTTAATATCTTTTTAATGCCTCTGAGGTTACCTGATAGTTGGTGTCCAATTTTTTAGTTCCTAGAACTATATTTTATGGAAGATGCAACATTTTTTATATGTATTGCCTAAGGTAGAAAAAATTACGGTATCAATATCATTCTTTACATTTAGATATTTTAGTAAACACTCGATAAAAAAAGGCACTTACCAAAAAAAAAAAAAAAAGGTAAAAAGCAGGAAGTAAAAATAAAGTGAGAGTGTGTTTGATCAATTTTTTTTATGTCTCAAAACATTGCTGGCGGTTAATTTTGACATTCTCTTATTCTTGCTTCTCTTATAACAAAATCTATCTACATATATAACTGCAAATTTTCTGTGTTGCTTTGCTCCCCGCAAACATTTTTTTCCTGTTACAAACATTTAAGAATGCATTTTATAAGTTTTTTTTTTCTTTTTGAAAAGGAATGGCTTATATACGAACAATGGAGACAAATGAAAATGAAATGTTTACTTAAAATTTATATAACATGTGCACAATAATACTCTATGCATTAAAAGATATGCATATAATATAAAAACCACCTCCCCCCCAAAAAAAATTTAGGAAAATTACATACATTCGAATAAAGTAGAACATCGTAGCCATGATCAAATGGAATATTGGCACTCCAAGTTCGATAAGTTTTAAATGATGGCTTGTTAAATTTCTCTCTTTCTCTCTCTCTCTCTTTCTCTCTCTCTATATATATAGCCTATTTACAATCATACGGTGGATTAGGAACACAGCTGTGGAACATTTGAATGAAAATTAATATAATAATGGCTCGGCTGACTTTGTAAAAAGTGTGGCGACAGTAGACTATAGAACAAAAAAAAAAGCCAATTCTCCGGAGTGACGAATCCACGTTCACTGTTTTTCAGAATAACTGGATTTGAGTTTGGTGACTACCTGAAGAACGTCTTTTGACGAAATAATTCTTGCCAATAGTAAATAGGACTACTTTTTAGAATACTTAGAGCTCTGAATGCCGAGACTTGCCGCGAGTACTAGATGGTATTGGGCTTTTAACGTTGCGGCAGTTTCACGAAGTGAACCGTTCAAAGATAACAATGCCAGCTATCATAGTACGGCCACTATGATTTGGTGGTAATACAATGTGTTTCATTGATTGAATGGGCCATCCCAGATCCAGGAGCTTAACCTTTTAGAGAATATTTGGAATGAGTAACAATGCTGGATTCTTCCATAATCTGAAATCAGTGGATGAATCAACCTGTTTTCAAGATGAAGAGAGAGAAAAAAAAACGCCGATTGTCATTGTACATGTTTTATGGTATGTCCAAGAAAGTGGCCACTGTAATTGCCGCCCATGAGAGATTTACCTGCTATCATTGGCGTAATGTACACCCCCGTATTGCGGGGGGTAGGGATTCTAGGGTCCCAAAGCCTGGTTGACGCCAAGTAGGTATTTGGGCTTGGAGCACAAAGGCAGGGGGGCCCTCAGATTCTCCGCTACGCCACTGCCTGATATTGACGATAAATAAGCATCTTTGATCTTTTCTATACCAATGTTCAATTTTTCAGGGTAGATAAACTAAAAACAGAACCACTTTTTTTCAAATACGTTACAATACCATTGGGGTGATTGTTCATTGCGCACAATATTATTTATGACTGATACTTAATATATATTGTGTGATTTTATATTTTATATATTTAAAAATTTTCTTTTATATGAGAAATAGGTATGGAAAGACTAAAAATTCATTTCACTTTTTAAATGAAATTGAATTTCTTAAAGTAATTCCCGAAACATTTATAAAATCCAGACCTAAGAAAACGAAATACAGGGAAAGATGTTCATTAGCGAATTACTTTGATACTTTGAGATAAATCTATAAATATTATCTATTTATATGCTTTATGTGCCAAAGAAGTGGTGCCGTTCATAAGTATTTTGTCGCGTTTTTTTCTGACTACACAATACTCCAAAACGATACATATAGTGCATTTAGAAACTGTAACACTTTTGTACATTATTTCTATAAATTTATACAAACATACATTATACAAGGTGTGACTTGTCAAATTATGACTAAAATTCGTGCATTTACAGCTACAACTTTCTTGTGTTCTGATATTGTTCATGCAAAAGGAATCTTTTCGATTCAATAAAGTTTTCTAAAATCGATAAAAAGAAACCGTATTAAGAAAATGCACGAAACAATTCACATTCTCATGAAATATTATTATTTCAGATTCAGAAATTCGAATACAAAACACAGAGTAAGAAGAAATTATGTCTGCTGACATAAGTCAAATTTTAATGAGGATAAATATGAATTAAAATTTCTAAAATATAGCTATTTGCTTTGCAAACATTTAGTTCTTATGTTATCATTTATCTAACCCCAAATTTATCAAAAGTTTAAAAAAATTAATAGGGGATAAAAAAGCTTATTCCCAATAGTGAGTTTAGGACTCAAACAATATTTGTTCTAGATGTATAGGTGACTAAGATCTTATATTAGATTGCCTTCGAGTATATAATGGAAAAAGAGAAAAATAGAGCAATATAAATCCTCCTTACGAAAGAAACTCAAATAAGGAAATATAAATAAAAACAGCGTTTGGAGAAAAAACGCATAAAGATCCATTATTTGACCAATGATAGTTACCTTAAATACAATTTTTGTGCTTACATCTTATGCATTTGCCATTATTTCTTCCAATAAACAATTTTTTTTTATCAGAAGTGAAACCTTTTTTTACATCCAAGCAAGTACGAAGATGAATGGTCATCCTTAGGATACAGAGGTATGTATTTGCACACTTAACTATGTGATTGCCGGGAAACCAAGTCGACACTGATCACGAAGAAGGAATTTTTTGAATTACTTTGTTGTAGCCCTCATTTCATTGGCATTTGCTTTCTGTTTCATGTTAACAAACATCATGTACAGAATATGATACAACTGGAGTGGTCGATTACAAGCAAGTTTTGCTAATAAAAATGTTTCAAATACAATTTTCATTGGAATGACGAAATTTTATTTTATTTGTAAGCTAATAAAATGATATAAATGACTATTAAATTCCTTGACAAATCGAATGTACCAAATGTTTCTCAATATATTAGTCTTTCATATAAAATTAAGAAAAGAAAAGTATGAATTAATATGACTTAATAAAATATTCTTTTAAAGTAACCGACTACACTGAAAAGGAATTTTGTTATTTTTTTAAAAATAATTATTTATGATTTTTAGGTATATTTTTAATTATAAACACACACACACGAAAATGGCGAAAAAAGTTTTTTTTAAACATATGCAGTACATATTTCTGGAGAATTGTAATTAATTTTAATGAAATTTAACCTAAACTGGTAACACTCAATACAAAATTTCGGTGCAGTAATTCTATGTATATATATATATATATATATATATATATATATATTTGCACACACAATAGAATGATGAATAAAAACCATAATCTAAAGAAAACTTCCAAATGTAAGTAAATTATGGCTAAAAATATTGTAAATACTTTTTTTCTGTAAACTTAAAACTCATTTTTTCTAAAAACAGACATTAACAAAATGTTGCTTCATTTTATTGTTTATACTGTTTGAAAAATATGCTGACATTTTTATGCAACTATCTCTATGTACAATGTTAACGGTGGAAAATTCTTATGATATTTTTTTTTTTTGAAAAATGAAATTAAAGATTTGCAACTAGTTTATTTTTGTTTCAGACTAAGTATTTTACATCCGTTTTAACTTTTATTCTAAAGCACTCAGGAACAAAGTGTGAATTATTTTGGAAAGAGGAAAATTTGAACTATAAAAAACACTAAATATAAAAACAGTATTTCTGATAATGTGGTCTAAAATCAATGTTTTCGTCGGATTTGGATACCTTCAAGAAATTGGTTGAGTCATTTTAATGATGCAAATTTACTTATTAATAATTTTCTTGGTTATGTCCTACGAAATTTCTTAGCTCTTGCTTCATCCTAACAATTTCTTTTGAAACAAATTACAACTAAAATTCATAAATAATAATAATAATAATAATCTTTCTGCAGATTATAATTTACAGAATATAATTGCTGTGTAATTATATATTATTTTTTGTGTGCTAAATCAAGATCATAATCATGATATATACTTTATTTGTGACTATAGAGTTTATATTGCGTTTTATACCTCTTAAGAAAATAAATATTAAAAATACTTAAATTACTCTTCATTTCAACAATACATTCCTTGTTGCTTTGGACAAAAAGATAAGAAACTAACTTCACTAATATTTCCTTCCAGTGGCTTCTAATTTATTATCCTATACGAAACACGAAATACTTCTATAAATAAATAACTTCGAAAAAGCATTAAAATATTTTATTCTTTATACACACACATATATATCTTTTTTTTATTTGATATAGCTATGTTTATGCTATTTGAAAAGTATTTATATATAATACTATTTAAACCGCTTTCTTTTCCCCTTCAATGATGGTTAAATGTTTATTGTTATATAGTACATATTACTCAATAATTAGATTTAAGAAAAACAACCAGTTTCTAAAATATTAAAAGTTATTGAAAAATATTATTAAGAAAACATGAAAGAATAGAAACGATTATGCGACAAGTATATTTTTAAGCTCTGAAAAATCAAACTTGATCTGGGTTTAAACTTTTTAGTCATATTTTGTTTAAATAAGTCCTGACAATCTTTAAAGCATGAAACTTCTTTGAATAAAAACATTTTCTTGAAATTAGGAAATTTAGCTGTTCCTTGTTCAAAATTCTAATTCTAAAACGAAAATCATGAAACTTTTAAAATTTTTAAGTTTTTTTTTTCTTTTTTTGTGTCTTGCATTTATTTAAAACTTAGGTATAAACGTCAAAAAACAAAAGTTTGAAGCTTTTTCTAATAAGGAAATGAAAGAGAATTTCTACTGAGATTGCATTTAACCCACGAACATATCACTGTTTCAAGAAAAAAAAAAAAAAAAAAAAAAAAAAAGGGAAGAAAAAAAAAAAAAAAAAAAACCAAAAAAAAAAAAATTATATTAAAGTTTGGATTTCAGGAATAATGTTTAAAAAGTTTTATTCCCTTTTTGAAAAAAAAAATGACTTAGAATAAGTTTAATCTAAAAGTAAGAAATTAGATTTTACTTTTCAGTTGAAACCAAACAGACAATGCAATATAATATCAAATGGTTTTAAAAATCTTAAGACCAGCTTTTTATATAAATCTTGAAAAATTAATTAACTACATCATATGATTATTCATTTCCTAAATAAAAGCAGCTTATTTATATGATTTTAACAGGTCAAAAATAAATAACTTCATATTAAACTTTAAGAAATCATTAAAAATAATTTCGAAAACAGGTTTGATGAATTTCAGATTAGGGAGAGTTAAAAGAGAAAATATCAGTGAGACATATACTATTGGCTGAGTAAAGGTAAAAGCTTTTTTTTTTTTTTTTGCATTTTATTATTTTGGGTTGTATTATCTAAAACTATATTGAATATTGTTACAATTGTGGTTTTAAAAATTCATTGTATATCCAATGCAGAAGGCAAGAATGAATACAATTTTTTGCCGAGATACACAAAACAATGGTTAGGTGACACAAACAAAAACCAAACAAAGTAAACAGAACTAAAAAAGGAAAAAAGTGAACTATAATCGGAAGCAAAATAAGAGTTCTCTTGGCTCCCAATAACTGGATAAGATAGAACAAGCTTTCAAGGTAGGGCAAAGATGAAAGTACAAACATTACAGCGTCATTGCAGCAATGGGTACCAGTAGGGCTTTGATGATCCCGAGTCGATCAGGTGAGCATAAAAGCTTTCTGTTAAAAGTAGAAGACTGTATCTTAAATCTTTCAATGTTTAACTTTCCAACAAAACGTTTTCAAGATTCTTAGAGTTTAAGAAGTACATGTATTTAAATTCTTGATTTACATAAATCGTCCTTTTGTGAACAGTTTCATTGGAAAGCTAAGGTTGCATTGGTAAAAGTTCAGTTTCAACTGTTTTATAGATATTTTATAGATCATTTCCATTTTTGTAGATATTTCCAAATTTGAATAACGAATATATGTATAATTAGACTTTAAATATTTTCCTCATCATGTGACATATATTGTTATTTTTAATTTTGTAATTTGTAATGGCATTACTCTGTGTTAATGATTTCACTTCCTCCAGTGATCATAAGCTAATATTCAAACCTTTCCTATGCTTATATTGTAATATTGATTTAAGGCTACCAGGACATGCTCGTAAGAGTAAAATGACAAAAATAAAACTCTTTGTTTGTGGGGCATATATCTTTAAAAATTTCCAATAGGATTTAGATTTTTTTGTCATCTTAATAAAGTTATGTTAATCATTTTGTAGAAATGCAAAAATAATGCTTCAGTTAATTTCTATTTTTTCTGTTTAATTTAAGTTGGACATAATTTTTGAGATCTCATAATCCATGCTTATATTCAGGTATCATTTTCTTAAAAATGTATCTCTTAAATATGTAAAATATCTTTGCATATATATAAAAGAGTACACAGATTGATTGATTGTTTGATTTTATGGCACAAGAGCCAAATTAGGCTAAGCTGCGCCAAACAATGATTCAAAAAGTAATAAAACTTTGAAAACTGGTTCTAAATCGTAAATAATTTGATTAAGTCATATTTTGCTCAAAATGTTTTAATAAAATTTTAATTGCAAAAAATAAGTTAATATAAAAAACAAAAAGTAAAAAATAAATAAATAATAAATAATAGTAATAATAATAATGTTCAAGTTTTCATGATTTTCGCAAAGTAAATAAATAATTCATTTATAAAAAATTCAGATTCTATTAAATAAATTCTATAAAAAATTATAATGCGGTGGGGGTTTCTTCCACCAAGTCAGACAAGGTAAAATGACAAAAGTATTATCGAGGAAAATGTTATTTTCGGCTTCTAGTTGGAGTTAAAAGTAGTGATCCTTTCAAATATTGTTTCTCGTCTTTTTCTACGAGATCAGGATGCGGTTCGATTTCATCTTCCTCCACGTCATAAGTAATCATATCTTCTTCATCCGTGGTATATTCTTCAGCAGCTGGTTTTCTTCGTCTATGTGGAGCTATCTTAATCTCTATTATTGCGTCATTCATTTTTTTCAGTGATTCTTTTTTCCTTTTTCTGGCTCGAGCTTTTGATATTTTCTTGGGATCCTGTACTGTATTAGAATCAGACGGTGGTTGTTGAATAACGGACATGGATGAAGAAATGGGTATGATTGAGGAAGACGATTCAATACGGGTAAACATATCATTGGTGGAAGGTGCATCATTAGATGTAGGAATAGGTAGTTGAGGCTCTGAGTTAGTAGCTGCTATTGAAGAGGTGGATGGCAGGAGTTGAGCTTGGGTTGAAGATGATGATCTAGGAACATCAGGAGTAGATATTTATATATTAGGTCTTGGCTGGGATGAAAGTGGTTCAAGTAATTTTAAAGGTGGACATTTTACTTTGGTTACATTTTCATCTGTTTGGGTAGAATTCTTTAAAGTAGAGGATTTGGCAGCTTGAGAGTATGTTTGAGATAACTGTGGGACTATTAATTTACGTGCTTCTGGATAAGAAATATTTTTATTTGTTTTTATTTCCTGTATTTGTTTTTTGTTTTCCATTTAGGGCATATTTTGGAATCTGATCGATGAGATTGTGAGCAGTTTATACAGTTTGGCTCTAGAATGCAATCTGTGGAAGCATGTCCAGCAGACGCACATCTAGAGCAAGTCAGTTGTCCGCGGCAGGAAGTTTGTGAGTGTCCGAACCTCTGGCACTTAAAACAGTGTAGAGGATTCGGAATGTATGGGGACGGATTTTACAATTCAAATATCCAGCTTTAATAGTTTTGGGTAGATTATGGCTACTGAATGTTAAAATTATATGTTTGGTTGGTATAACTGTCGTATCTTCTTTATTGTGATTCTTCTGACCTGAATAACACTCTGATCAGAGAATCCATCCAAAATTTCTGCATCAGGGGTGGTCAACAGGTCAGGTTCGGAAATAACACCACGGCAGGAATTCAGGGTTTTGTGCGGACTTATCGTGAGAGGACTATTTAGAAAAGATTTAGCAAGAAGAAAGGACTTAGTTTGAAGAGCAGAGTTTGTTTCAATAAGTAAATTCCCGGAACGCAATCGTTTTACTAATTTTGGTTCACCACCTATTCATACGAGAGCTTTCTGTACTGCAAAGGGCGATTTCTTCGACATCTCATTGTTTTCAAGTGAAAGTAATAAAAATCTCTCTCTAGCAGTCATTGAAACTTTGTCAATGTTGAGAGTGGGTAATACAAGGCCTTTACCCAGACACAGCAGCATTGGATCCAAAAGCGTGTAACAAAACTTCATTCTGGCGTGCCTCCACCCACTACGGAGTCCAACAAGGGAGGCAGTGTGCCGGTCATCTGGCAAAACCAGGTACGGCGCTTACCTAGAGTACACCCAGAATATAGTGATACAGCATCAGGGTGAGGATCCAATGGGTAAACCCGCCACCCCTTATCTTTAGCACTAACCCTACAGCAATGTCTCTCTCTCACCGAAGAGAGGTATCACCAGCCGATTGACAGGAGCGGGCTCACTCCTGCCTCCCGTCTACAGCAAAGCGTGGGCCAAAGGTATTATTCCCAGGACACCATTTTCCTCCCTACGGGACGCCGCACACGGCAAACATGCAGGTTGGCTAACCAACGTTGTTAATTGAAAGCAAATAATGCAACATAATCAGAATATTGAAAGAAATATACGAAAAGGCAATTAAATTAACGCAAGACAGAGAATGCAAACCAAAATATGTTAATAAATAATTGTAAATTTTCTCAGTAGAAAAAATTTATACTTTATACATCTTGAACTAGTGGTCTGTGGTCTGGACGGGAAAGAAAGAGAGGGAAGAAGGGGGATAGAAAAGAGGGGCGGGGAGGAAAGATCACTAGGGAATCTCGGGGTCCTGACCCCCGTACTCATCTAAAGAAGATGAGCCCCCTGACGGGAAATAGTACACAGTATATAGTGAACCTATTTTTCAGTAAAATGTTAAGAAAAAACTGAGCATTCGCTTTAAAAAGAAATAAGAAAGAGAAAAACTAAATAAAGAAAACTTAAAAAGAAACTTAAATAAGAAAAAGTGAAAGAACTAAACATTTGTAAAAGTTTGTTTACATTTTCGTCAATTACTTTTTCATATTTTAAGGTTATTTTATAAGGATTTTTATAATAAGGTTTTAAAGTCTTTAAAAATTTATAAAATTTTGCAATTTTGAAATTTTTTTCCTCCTTTTTTATACATTAAACTCTTTTTTTAAAAAAACTTTTTACTACTTAGACTAAAACAATAGGCTCACTATATGCACAGGTATTCTGCATAGAAGTATAAAAAAAATTGGAACCATATAGAGCAATAGTTTTTTAAGTCCTACTAAAAGCTTAAATTTTTGTCACAATTACTTTTTCATATTTTATCAACGATGATATGAGTGTTATACATTTTTATATTCAGAAAAATATGCACAATTTTTTAATACTAAAACTGTAAAATCGATTTTTTTAATGTGTACGTGTATGATGTCCTGGTTTCCTTAGGCGACACCGAGTAGCCAAAAAGTTAGATACTTTTTTTTTAACGTAAATCAATTGGACTGTGATGAGAGTGAATCAGTCCAGAGATTTAGGTACCAACGCAGAGTTGCTTATTAAGGAACCTCGGACGACTTTATCACCACGAAAGATATCTTGATTTTTCATAAATTATTACTTTTTTCAGTTACAAATTTATGTGTAAGTATAAATTAACTCACAAAACTACCATATAATTCAACTCCAACTTTTACTCTTCTCAAACAGACTCATAAAAAACATGTTTCTTTTCATTTTCCATCAGTCAATCAAGATGATTTGAATCTGAACTTGAAAACTTTTTATTTTCAAATTCCTTCCAAAATAAGGACTTCCTTGCAAATCTCGAATTCGCTAGATTTAAAACCGCTCATAGTCCTAATTTTTTTTATAAAACTTCTCTTTGCGTCTTAACTTAAATATAAACACTAATTTCAAATTAATTAAATTATTTCAAGAAATATAAAAATTATTCCTATTATAAATTTTTTTATAACATTGGTTAAAAATTGGAGAACACTCATTGTTGTCATTATTGTGTGTTTCACATTGATGTTACAAATGTCATTGAGAAAAATACAGAGAATGTTTTTTTTTCCCTCTTTGATAATGATGTTACTTTCTCAGCAGAACACCCTAAATATTTCGAAAAATGGAATAAATAAAATATAAATATAAATTACATTATTAAATAACATTAGTTAACCTTTTACGGTATATGAATTCAAAAAAATAATTGATTATTAACTTTGGCAGTCTCTATGCTTTAAATATCCAAAAGTGTTTCGATTTCTACGCTAATTATATAAGATAGTGGTTATTTTCATAACTCTTAGAATATAACTATTTATTCCCTTAGAATAATTATTACATACAAAATAAAGATTTTTATAATTTCTTCAAGTATTTTGAAACGAATAGGATTATTTTAGCTAGTAAACATCGCTCATAATTGAGGTACCTATAAGGAAGTGTTTCTCTTTATTGTAAACTAAAAAAAACTATTAAAACTTAAAAAAAATATTTTAATAAGTTATAGTCCAGAGGTGGCGAACCTTTATAAATCAACGAGCCATTTTTTCTTAAGCAGTGTTTAATGAGATATAGACATACCGTCAAATAATTTTGAATTGTGATTATTGGGAAAATAATAAAACTAAATACTAACCCCAACCCCCAAAACTCTTTATTTACTACGAAAAAATACCTTTTGTACTGTATAGTTGTAAATGTTTTACTTATACGTATAATTCAAATTAAAGTAACATTAGTGTGACTTCTGTTGTTGCAGATTGGATGAGAAATAACCTATATTATGACTGTAAGGTGTATCTTTTAGTAGAATGCATGCTGAATTAAAATCATCTGATGAATGGTTTCTAAGTAATTTATTTTAATGTGGTTCACGTTTTTGACGAGAGGATTTGTGATTTGTTTTAAATGCCGTTTTACAGACGATGTTCTGCATACCACACTGTTCCAGAACACAAAACACACACCACTTTCTCGCCTTCACCATATTTCTAGATTCACTAAGTTTGAAACTCTATGCGTAGTCAAATTTTGCATCATAAGCAACTGTAGTCCACGACATAGCTAAGGGAAGACAAAAAAAAAACGAGTTGTGCTCCCAGCCTTTTCACCACCGATCACTCGCGTTTGTTCGTAATACTTCATAGTGAACTTAGTAGCTATTTTGAAATAAAACGCAAAAAATTTTGATAACTGGCGTGCCCAAAATATTGTGTAGCGTGCCATGGATGGCACGTGTGCCACTGGTTCGCCATACCTGTTATAGTCTATAATATATTATTTAATTAGTTATGCCTATTTTTTACATTATTTTTAGAATATTCTATAAATCATACAACACTGAAAAATAACATTTCGTATTCATGAAAAAGAAAAAATTTCTAACTTTCTAACAAAAAAAAAAAAAAAAAATGCACTGATTTTTTTTATTATTAAACAAAATAACAAGTTGGTTTATGTTTAATAAGAATTAGAAATAAAAATATACATTTATAAATCGATAAAGAAATATGTTTTTAATAAAGAAAGAAAGAATAATATTTAAATAAATAAATATATCTTTTCAGTTCACTGAGGCCTCAATTATTTATAACAAACTTGAGAGACAGAATGATCTTTCTTTTAACTCATTTAGAAGATTTCGTGTTAAGAATTTCATTATTCATTTTCATTTAGTTAGTAATACATTTACAACTCAATTTGAAACCGATAAAAGAATTTAGCCTGTACTTGAAGTAAACAGAATGTACTAAGTGTAATTATTGGAAGTAAAATAGATTTCTATTTCCACTATTATAAAATTTAAAGTTGTTTATGTCAGGTCAATGACTTTGCGTCAGAGCAACAATTTTTCCTATACGCAGCAGCCTCAACACCATTTGTCTCTTTTCTGCATTCTATTATATATAACACCTCATCTCTGCTTTAAACTCTCTTAACACTTCATCTCTGATTTAACCTTAGAAGCAAGAACGATTTTAAAGGAAACCGGAAAATGGTATCTACATAAAATCCATACTAGGACTAGCTGTAAGAAGTAGAAGCAATAGAACAAAATTAAATTATACAAAGAGATGCCTAATTTATATTTTAAGTTAAATAATTGTTGCTAAAGTATCTCCATATTATAAGAAATAAAGTATTGTCTCTATTAAACTTTTAACTGACGATAAAAAGTTCCACGTTTCACTTCCCACAGGCACGTAACTACGCGGTGTATCGAGGAAAAATATAGGCACAAACAAGTCAATTTTCTCTGCAATGAGTAAATCCTTCGCAAACTTTTTCACTGTTATTGTATTGCATTCCAAAGCCTTCAGAATAATTCTGCAGTTAGTAGTACAATATAAATGTTTATTTTTGGAAAAGGCGTATTTATACACTAGGGACGTACTAGCTGAGAGAGGCGTATATATATATATGCCCACGGCAGTTATGGTTTTTTTTTTAAAAAAAATAACATTTATTTTTATGCTGTAAAATTTATCAGAACAAAGAAAACTAGGAATTTAAATTTACGCCTTTTGGGAGAAGAAACTTTCGCTAACACAACTCTTCATGAAAACAAGATCTATTTATCAAATATTTTAGTATTAAAAATTGAGTTGCAATTATTTTTCGATAACATTGAAAGTATGATTCTTGTATAAAATGAGCCGTTACCAATTTCTAATCTTATTTCGTAAATGAAAGCTGAAGAAAATATGAAATACAGGATAATTATTAATATTGTATTTGAATTATACATAACGAACTTCTAAGCATTCCTCTTTGTTACCACTAGAAATGCTGCTTTTGATATTTGCTTATAAATAAATATGCCAAAATTCTTTATTCATTTTCTATTAGCGTGTTTTGAAACTTTCTAGAAAATAAACGAAATTCTCATCTTTGAGATAAATTCTATCGCGTGTTATTTGTATGTTATGAATAATTGCAAGCGCCATAATTGGTACAACAGGGAATTCAATTTAAAGAAAAACATGAATGAAAGGCTGCATGAATGATGAAGTTGCAATTAGAATTCGTTTCAATTTAGTGAAAGCTGAATTTGAAATATCTAAAATAAAATCGAGCTACATCGATATTACCATTATCTTTAATAAATGAAACCAATTTTCTACATATTGTGTTTCCCTTGTTAATTAGAGGTAATGATAGCTTGTTATTAAAAGTCAAATTCAATTTAGTTAATTGATATTAATTATTAAAATAAATGTTAAGTATATAATTGGGTACGTAGTTAAGATAATTGATTGTTTTACATTAAGTAAAAATGAAAATAACTATATATAAATATATTACCGCAGATAGGATTTTATTATAAAAGTTTTTTTTTTCTTTCATAGTACGCAAATGTAAAGGTATTAAATAATTTGATATTTTTTATTAGATTGTTTTTATTCAAAGTATCTTACAGTAAAATTACATAAAAACAAAACGGGTCCATTTAATGCCTAAATCAATTAGCGTATAGACTGAAATAATGTTAAAAGATTTTTTTTTTTATAATCTTAGATTTAATTAATTATAACCATTTAGATTTCTGCATATTAATTCCGACAACAGTTTACTCTAATAGATTAAATACTTACATTCAATTTATTTAATTTATAATTTTGTTAATTACATTTTATATTTTATAGTGGGTATTTCATTTTAAATAATGTTAGTTTCCCCTCCTTTTTCTAAGTATGGAATGATAAAATGGATATCAATTTGGATTTTTTTTTAAAATAAATAATAATGTATACATAATTTTACAATAGGGCGTTATTTATAACGAACTAATTTTATATCATGTAAAACGATAAAGCTAATATAAAGGAAACCAAATGTCCGAACTTAAAAGCTGCTTTGAAGACGATAAAGATATATTTAGAGAAAAAGTTTAAATACCAATATAGAAAAAAATAAATGAAAAGAATTTTAATATTGATCTATGTTTTAAATCAAGTCCTCTGAAAATGTTTCTTTATCTACAAGCATACTTATTCATTATAACTTTGGTATTCGACTACGTTCGGAAGGGTGACTTTGTAAAAGTGTACAAGCAAAGTTTTTCTAAAATTTAGTGTCATTTAGATTAGAATACACGTATAAAATTGTTTTCAGAATATTATTATAATAAAAAATGATTTAAATGCAATATTTTCGCAAAAAATTAACATAGAATTACCTATTTCCAAAACATTCTACTTTTATGAAAAATGCATCTGTAATACGTAATACTATTTTGCCTATATATAATTAATACTTCTCCATAGAACCTGAACTAGGAATTTTTAAAAATTCATATTGTTTTCGCAGTAACTACCAATTGAAATAGCAAAAGGGGCCTTGTGGCTAAAAGTTTTTCACTCTGATGCATTACAATATGGATAAATGCACTTCTAAGTTACATATTTCAGAAATCCCTGTTCCGGCTTTGGACAGAGGTCTGAGTTACAAATAAGCAAAATATTATTTTTATAGAATCATTTTTCACAAAAGGAGAATATTTTGAAAATAAGTAGTTCTATGTTCATTTTTTGCCAAAATATCACATTTAAATAATTTTTTATTATAATAATATTCTTAAAATAATTTTATACATGTATTCTAATCTAAGCAATACTAAATATTTAATATATATATATATATATATATATATTTGTTTGCAACCTTTGCAAAATAACAGTTCCGAACGTAGTCGGATACCTTAAGAGCTATGCGAAACAAGCCACGAAGAAGCAATATGTGTTTGTATTTTATAAAATGCACATCCCTAATTCATAAAACATATCAATATTGTCTCATTTGTAGAAATATTTCTAAATTTAGGGTAAAAAGACATCCTTAAAAAGTTAAGGTATCCGACTACGTTCGGAACCGTGATTTTGCAAATGCGTACAAATGGATAATATTTATGATATTCAGTGTCACTTAGATTAGAAAATGTATATAAAATTGTTTTAAGAATAGTATTACAATAAAAAATTATTTAAGTACAATATTTTGACAAAAAATGAACACAGAATGACCCATTTTCAAAACATTCTCCTTTTGTGAAAAATGTTTCTATTGTAATAATATTTGGCCTGTATATAGCTCAGACCTCTGTACAGAGGCTCAACTAGAATGTTTGAAATATATAACTTAGAAGTGGGTTTATCCATGTTTTTTTACATCAGAGGGGAGAAATTTTAAGAAAAAAATGCCGATAATTATTTCAATTGGTTGCAACTCTGAAAATCATGTGAATTTTTCAAAAATCATAGTTGAGCCTCTGTAGAGAATTCTGAGCTATATACAGGCAAAATATTAGTATAATAGAAGAATTTTTCACAAAAGGAGAACATTTTGAAAAAATGTTATTCTAAGTTAATTTTTTACCGAATTATTGTATTTAAATGATTATTTTTAATCAAAATGTCGAAACAATTTTATACATGTATTCTAATCTAAGTGACACTAAATATCATGAAAATTATCCATTTATGCGCTTTTTAAAATCACGATTCTGAACGTATTCGGATACATTTAAAAGGATAAAGAAAAATAATTAACACTAAATAATTGCCAAGTATTGAAAATCTTATTTTTCATTGTATATTAAATATTTTTTTGCCTTACAAAACTTCCATTTAAATAAAGGGATTAAATAGAAATGCTTAAAATACATTGGGAATCATTTGTGAATATTGAACACACACATATTATGTAATTATTGAAAAAATTTATGAACTTTTTTTGGACAAACTTAGAGTTGCGCAAATTAAAACAAAATATTGATTAATTAATTATTTGCTTACAGAAACTATTAGGCTTTTGAGGCTAATTGCTTTTGGAATCTTTATACCTATTAAATGTAATAATCAAAGGTTTTGCTTATAAAACTAACCGATACTTTTTTTAATTGTCGAATTATTTTTAAAATACATGTAAATGCACATTAAGTGCTATACTAAAGCTGATGAAATAATTGTACATAAAAAAATATGGTATTATCAAGGAATTGATTTTGACTATTTTGAGGTGAGTAATGTAGGAATTAAAGCAATTATTATATTAGTATACATTTTTTAAATTCATTATTTCCTCTTAAACTCGAATAAGTATATTATAACTTCAGATTCTATTACTGTGTTCCAACAAGTCTAAATTTATTAATCTAAACATTACATTACTATTGATTTTTTTCTGAATACAAACACCGGCAGAAAATTTCTAAGTATTGCATAATAAATGTTTTTCTAATTGAAAAACTAACTATTGTTTTAAGTTCAATGACTAGGGGCTAAAAGTGGCTGTTTTTAATAATATTCCAATAATATAGTTTTACGAAATGTTGAACAAAATTTAATACACTTGGATATTCTCTCTGTTTAGTCTTTTAAATGCGTATTTTTATCTTACAGGATGATTTTGCTTAAGAAAAATAATAAATTTCAATTTGTTGGATGAAGCAAAAGAAGATTTTGCTGAACACTGTTTTACAGATGAAGAATCACGTTTAAGGAAATAAAATGTCAGCAGTCTAAAAGAAAGAAAAAGAAATAATTAGTGTATGAAGTTTTCTAAGACTTTTTTCCACTCAAGAGTTTTACAATTGAGAAACATCAATTAAAATACATAGTAATTTCCTCGAAATCTACAACAATGAAAACTTGCAACTAATACAGACAAAGAAAACTTTTTTTACAAATGTTGATGATAAGATAAATATGTTTACCTTTAAAGTTTCCCGTTTCAATCTAATTCACGCCGTGTAATCCGGAAGCAACTTCTCTAACGCAAATTTGTAAATTGTCACGTTTTCAAACTTTTTAATTATCTTTTTTCTCATGGTATCTTTCCTGGAGAAAAAATGTCAAGGTAAATGAGCTTAAGAATTCTCTTAGCTTAGCTCTTTTGTATTATATTGATCAATAAATCCGATATTTTAATGAAATTTCACAAATTTTGAAATGCTATTTATAAATTTAAAGCTAAAAATAAACAAACTGAATACAATAGATAAAATGGAAAAATAAGTAAAGAACAGTTTATATAATAGATAAAAACTAGGAAAAAATAATTATTTATAAGATACAACATATTTAAAAAAGTTAACTTTTAAAATTGGGCAGTATGTTGAAACGAGAATCAGAATATCTTAACAGACAGTGAATTATTAAATGTCTTCGGATTATGATAAAGAGAGATGGAATGTTTGATGCACAATGCGTTATTCTTAAATTCATATCTTAACAGACAATAAATTATTAAAAGTCTTCTGATTATGATGCAGATGGATGGAATGTTTGGTGCATAATAAGTTATTCATTAATTCATATCTTAACAGACAACGAATTATTAAAAGTCTTCTGATTATGTTGTAGATGGCTGGAGTGTTTGGTGCATAATGAGTTATTCATTAATTCATTTATTAACAGACAATAAATTATTGAAAGTCTTCTGATTATGATGTAGAGAGATGAAATGTTTGTTGCATAATGAATTATTAGCATAATAATCAAGTAATAATCACGCAGAAGCCCGAACTTTGGAAAGTAAACAATAATGTAAGAAAAAGTCCGAAAACGATCCAGATATGTAGAAGAAAAAATACTTTTTAACATAAGGAAATTTAATAAACCGGAAATATGTAGACAGTCATTGTAACTCTCGGATCATGAGCTTTTGACGTTTTTTACAAACAAAAAATATAATAATAATGATTTAAAAAACTGAAATGAAAACAAATGCATCTATTAAGCGTATTTTCAGAAACTGCGTCACATCAGATTAGATGCATTTTTAGCATCATTAGACACTGTATACTAAAACCCATTTAGATATGAGTGATAATCTAGAAGCATCGTCTCTGTAGAAAAGAAATACATTTTACCAAAAGAAAATTTGTTTATTTTCCGCAAAATGTCTTTAACCATTAACTCCAGTTTAATGGCTAAAAAAATGGGAGGAAAAGGCTTTACCAGAGTATGTAGGGGTGTATATCATGATTTAAAATTTAAATCTTATCAAACTCATTTTTTGTCATGATAGAAAGAAGATAAATGGAAAAACTGTGCGTGTAAAAATAACAACGAGATAGATAATTTTTTTGAAGAAAAAACATTGTTGCACGCATCTTCTTATTTAGGTTATTTTTAATTGCTCAAAATCATTTTTAGCTTTGATAAAATTCAATTTAAGAACTATTACAATATCTCATTGCTTAAGATAAAATAAAAGCTGTGTAGTTTTAATCTTTTCAAATTATGTTTAATAGTTTAGTCTGCACATATGTTTCCATTAAGATGAAAAATAAAACGTGCTGCATTTTAAAAGCAGTAAATTAAAGGTGAAAATTTCATAATAAGACATTACATCCTTATTTATCATGTTTATCAGATTATATTATGTGTCATAGAGAATATATGTTTTTTTAAGTTAACTATATATATAAAGAAAGTGTGATTATTTGCATGTTAAATTTGCAAATATATTTTGATTTCAAAAATTAATGTCTAATTTTTAAATTTAAAAAATAGTTTGATCTACATTTATGTAGTATATAAAAAAATGCAAACATGAACCTGTGTAGATTTAACTTTTTGCATAAAAATGTAAAAAAAAAAAAAAAAAAAAAAACGTTTTGAGTGCCGAAAAAAAATTGAATTAGATAATACAAATATATGTTATATGGCATAATGTTTGTTACAATGTACAGATGCTAAAATTACAAAAATGACTTTAACGAAAATAAAACAGTCAAAATGTAGAATTTCGGTAATTTAACATATCAAATTGTAACATATGATTATTAAAATTTAAACTCTATAAATGTGAGCCATGTATTTTGAATATTAGGATATTTATTTTAATAATAATTAAGTTTTGATAAATATTGTTTAAATGTGTGTTTGATATTTTTCTATACTGGATTAATTCTATATATATATACCTATTATAGAAAAATATAAGTTTATTTTATCTATATTTATTGGAAAATGTAATTATATTATATTTATATATTTTATTATAGCTGCGGTTATTTATAGACCCTAGATACAATATATGAACCAATATCATAATGATATTGCATTTTGTAACGTGCTACTTTCTTGTGAATGTATCATTATATTTAAAAACATACTCCATTCTTATAGTTAATAGTTCCTAAAATCGTTGGAATTTTTAATAAAAGTATACAGACATTTAATCACATTACATTTTAATAATGTAGTTTTTTTATAAATGTTTGCCTTTTATTTATCTAAAAAGATCTTTCCTGTGTTCTATATTACTCATAATCGAATTCTTTATTTTTTATATAAAACAGTAAAACAAACGCTCTTTTAATTTTTATAACTTAGGAGATTTAAACTGTAGAAGTTTGGTTAATTCATAAACGTGAAATCATCCATGAAATCATAATCACACCGTTCAATTTATTGATTGCTGCCGAATATGTCAGATTTTAACAGAGAATCTTAATCAATGAGGCTAGTATTTCAATTTTTTATTAATATTTACAATTCTGAATTGTATGCCTTGAATTGAATATATTTTAATTAAATTAAAGAAATTAAGGAGCAAGACACGAATATAACAAAATTAAAATTATAGCTAGACTTAACGCTTCAATGTCTGAGAAATATAACATGCAGCAATTGCTCTATAATTCACACAGTCTCTCCTTTCGATTGCTTGGTGAAAAAATTTTTCAGTTTCGGATAATTACTGTACACTTTGAATATTGAAAGCGAATCTTTCTACGCCTATAATTAGAATCAAAGAAACAAAATAAATCAAATTATGCCAAATGGCGTCATGGAAACAAGCACTATCGACCAGGAAGTAAACAAAATCATATTTCATCGAAAAATGTTGAAAATTTTTAATTAACATAAAATGAAGCAAAAACATGCCTAATAACCAGGATCGCCTTAAGGCAGGGGCCATATGGGCCCTGGGACTCGTCTTGTTCTCGACTCAGCCTTAATAAGATCATGATTCGAATAATTTCAACGGTCAATTATTAATTCCGGTTGCATTTTCCAAAAAAATCAGGAATTTAGGACAATGTTTCAACTGGCTACATGGGATGACTGACGCTCTTACATAGGCCTAATCCTACCATCATACTCCATCATTACTCATTCAATCAAAAGGCGGTCGTCGGTCGGGGATGTGGACCCCCGAGTTTGTGGGATTGTAAGTCATACATATTTATTTGTTGCTGGTTTGTATGAGTATTTGACAACATATGCTATGCACTATCTACTTTTTGGGTCATAGGTGGGACCTACATTTGTGTACTGGCTCAGGGTCTACTTTTGCATATGGTTTTAGGGTCTACATTTGTGTAAGTGACCAAGGCCTCAAGAAACACTTATCTTACAAACAACAATATCCAAACCATATTTCGACAGTTTTGTTTCTTGGAGTTTATACTTTATTTTTATGTCTAATATTTATACACATTATACTATTACAGTAAATTTAAAATTTCCGCATTATACTTACATGAAAGCCAACATTGTTTCCTGAAACTAACTTATTGAGCAAAAAGTAAGATTGAATTTTCTGGGTGTTCATTATTAGGCTTCAAGCAATTTATACAGCTAGACCTACATAGCTTCTCACCTACAAAGCTTCTACTGTTATTCATTTATAAATTCTTTATATTGTTTAAATATAGCTGTTATATTTTGATGATTCTAAAATAGAATATTGCATCGCGAAAACATGCAAAAGAATTATTTTAAAGTATAAGGGTAGGTTTGTATTACACAATATGCAAAATTCAAGCTCAAATAATTTTAAACAGGTACTTTTTTTTATTATTTTCAGCTAGCTGGGTGGTGTAGTTGGTTAGGAGTTGGCCTTGTAGTCCACGTTTGCAAGTTCTTCTCCGGCTCAAAAATTTTAGCAAAAAATCGACAGCGTCCATGTCGTATGACTATCCTGCACGTTAAATATTCCTAGGGAGACTGTTTGGCTTGAGTGCTGTTGGCAAAATTAAATTCCTAAACCAATGCAGCATCTCCCCGCTGGAGAGTAAATTGGGTGTCAAAATTACATTGTGGCAATTGGTATAGTGCCCCACTAAAATGTAATTCCAGCTCCCGGGAAATGTACTAGTTCTGCAATGTTAATTATCCTTCTGGAACCCCATTTGAAAGAAGAAATATATTTATTATTAGCGTTTTTGTGTAAATATTGTTACGTTGATCGGGATTCAAGGATTTTATGCAAAACAGTCACAAAGAAAAATAACAGTTCTTTAAGAGCGATGCGAATTTATTATCGAAATTCCAATCCTTGAAATTCAGGATTCAGCAGCAATATTCGCAGGATAAATCTCAGAAGGTCTTCATAACTTCAGCAGCTCTCAAGCACATTTATCAGTGCTTAAAATACACTTATGTAAAAGATTATCACAAGCACAGCCGAACTAATCGCTATAGTCAAAACAATGCTCACTAATCACTGGTTGAAACAAGATTGACTCCTTGCGACATCTCAACAGATTTCGAGACTGGAGTCTGGTCAGACTCCTCTACCCCATATCTTGAACTGAGGGAGCTTTTTTTTTTTGTGATGTGTTTTTGGTTTGTGGGGTTGGGAAGGTGTGGCCACTACGAGGAGGAACCAATGGCGAGTAACAGAGCTTCGACGGTTAAAACAGGATGAATCCTATTGGTTTTGGACTTGGGAAAGAAATTGTCTGATCGGTATAGAGAAAATTTTAAACTGTTGAAATAGGAAGACATTTAAATTAAAAAGAAGAGATTTTGAAAAATAAATTAATTAATCAAGAACCGCTTGTTGCTTGTGTGTGTGTGTGTGAAATCTTTAGTTTTCTTAAGAGAGTGGAGTATTTGTTTTAACTTAGGGAATTGCTTAAAAATATTAGCTATGATTTTAAAGAGAGCTATGGTATCTTGGAAATCAGAAATATTATATTCATTAGAGGGGATAACTTGGGGAGAGCTTTGTCTTTCTGATTGACTCGTTTCGGTGAGCACCGCTCTATTTTTAGACCCGGTTGAAACTTTCAGAAAAAATCTACGTGCGTCATAGAGCGTGAAATTAGTGTATTTCTCCACAAATTTCTAGAAGAATCTAGAGGGTCCCGAATTCACCAACATGGTCACCAATATCGCCAAAATAGCTTCCAATTCGGTTGATAAAAATGATGCCAACTTTTGCTGTATCGCCAAGATTTCGGTGAGTTCTACTTGAATCGCCACTACAGCGTAAAGGACGGCATTGCTTGAAAATTTTACAATTTTAACATAGAATAAATATAACATAGAGTAATATAAATGCATTACACATCCAAATACAAATTATTCACACTATTTACACAAAATTCGTGACAATATTTACTAAACATTGGATTTGAGTATAGGGAACGAAACAAATAATGATCATTAAACATTTTGTCTTACACGAGATTTAATACAAAACGTAACTGTTTAGGTATGATAAACACACTCAAGTTCAATTTTTACTTAGAATTATGTAGAAAATTGTATGTGCATTAAACCCTTCATTGATCAAATAATAACAAAATAATTTCTAGCTGTAAGCGATAACTAAGAAACAATTATTAAGACCATAATATTTTAGAAAATAAGTTCTGTTAACTAGTCGGTAATAATTTTGAGCAAACCACTACCAAAATTTGAAAAATAAAGTTAAATTCCTTATAGCGAAGAGAATTAATTGAATTTACCTTTTCAATTAGCTACTCATAATTAAGCCTTAACATTTTCAAAAGTTACTAGAAAGGTTAATTATCAGACAAAAAGTCTTACACAAACGTTAATCTCTGTATTTATTAAAGAACCGTTTGACAATCAGAGAAAAGACGTCAGATGTCATTGACAGTAAATAATTATCGGCGCTTCGACTCAGTAAATCAATAACGTCTAGAATTCTTGAAATGTTATTCAAGAGCCGAGTTTACTGAAAATCATTTTGTTCAATACAATTCTCTGTTCTTTCCGAGAAGATACTTTGTCAATTGAAGTATTTCGATCATAAATATCTGAGATGCCATTATATCGACTACTTTACAGGAAATCCGTTAAATGTAAATAATGAATTTAAATATAGTAAATGAGAGAGATCAAAATAATATTTATTCAGTTCCCTCTATTTAATAAAAAGGGTATGAATATATATATATATAAATTTTTTCTAATTATGTTATTATTTACCAAAATGATTCATTATTATAAACAGATTAATCCCACAGTTATAAAAGAAACATAATATCTTAAATACAACGAATTTGTGGAGAAATAAAAAAAACATAATAGAAGGTATTAGAAGAAATGTAAACATTTCTTACAAAATATTGTTTAGATTTCTGTTTTCAGTGAGTGAGTGATTGAATATTAACGTCACGCTATTCAGCTACTCTAGAGATTTTGCCGACCGAATTCGTAATTTTTAACGATGATCAAGTGATGAGGATGACACCTGAGCTGATACTTTCTCTTCTAACTACCACACCACACCAAACAAAGGACGTTTGAGCTCTCCACTTATATTTAACCTACATCGCTCTTTTACACGTATTTCTCTTTATAGAGAATTCAATTCAGAGGAAGAATGGGGAATATTTAGATGAAAGAAGCACATCAAATTTGATTTATTTATTAAACTATTAGTAGAACTACGGTGAAATAATAAAAAAAGAAACATAATTTTTGCTCTTATTGAAACTGCATATTTCTCAAAAAATTTTCATCATCTTGTATAATAGGTTATGATTTTTTTTAAGTCGCATATAAATTTCAGCAAAATTGATTGAAAATTAATTGTTAGAAATGTATAAAATACGTTTAAAAATCTGTGCTAACTTATTTCCTTTTTATTGAAGTAAAGCATTTTTGCTAGAAATTTCTACAAAATAATTAGAATGAATGTTACACGTATAGTTGTTTAAGTATATAGCACAATGAATCAATTAGTCCCTAAATGTCATCCAATGTAAGAATTAACTTTATTTAAGATACATATAAAAATCATACAGTGGGGATGTCATTTTTTAAAATATATATTTTAATCAAAACCACACTTACGCGAGTATTAAAATAAACTGTGTAAATCACGGTTAGTATCTTCTATTATCTCCTTCATTGGAACCAGAAGCCAAAACTTTCAATCTTTGGAATTCTGCTAACTTTTGCTTGTGTTCATCACTATTGTTGTGTTTTTTTTTCAATATGCAGAGTTACTCTACAGGGAAGTTGGAAACCTCTCTCTCTCTCTATACTGACAATGTTAAATTGGCTATTTTCGATGTACCTTTTCTCAAAATCTTTTATTTGTACATGCTTGAAATTTTTATACAATTAAAGTACGCCTTTCTCATTCGGCTGAAATAAGGTCTTAGCTAATTTTGAATTTTTTCATAATTTATGAGATATTTTATGAAACATTGCGAAATTTGACCCATTTTTCACATAAAAATTTGTAAAAAATAAAGTTTTGAGTTTCTTACAAAAAGTTCATTTCAGTATATATTAGCCATCATTATAAATATAAAAAAAAAAATTTACATACCTGTGAAAAGTAGTTTCTCAGAAAAGGTACATCGAACACCAAAATTTGCATTTTGAGATAAAGTGATTTTAATGTATACAGTGAGACTTCTAATTGGCTTGGAAGTAAAAAAGTAAAATGCTCAATTTACAATAAAATACACATATTTTGGTTTATATCAGACGTTTCACTTTTAAGCAAAAAAGAAGTACTTTATTTACATTTTTCGCGCTATTCAAATGGGCGTGAACCAGTTTCAACGATTGTTTAAAAATACGTTTTAATGGCTTTTAATTACCCGAGAGATTAAAGTGAGGTATTCTTAGAAAAATTAAAATCTGTACAATTTGAAAATGTAAAAATCTCAAATTGTCAAAAAAAAAATAAGATTTTAGCTTTCCAACACGCCTGAATCCTATTCTACATCTATGGTATTCAGGATACATTTTGATTCCGTCTTTATGATTTTATTTTGTTTCATCAATAATCCGCTTAATAATAATTTCATCTATTACCTATATCATGGGGAAAATCATGTAATTGATTGTGGTACGAAGATTTCTTTCATTTGTTGCTAGATACAAAATGATTATTTGGCGTCATTATTTTCGTTCCTCTAATTCGTATCATTATTTCTTCCGCTTATGAAACTGTAAGAATAAATCTTGTGATTTATTCTAACTTCTATAGATTTTCTACCATTGGAAGGTAACTCTTCTTTTAGCATTCTTTCTTATAGATACTTCATAGTTGCTAAGACTAGAAGTAAATTCTTCTGGAATTTTTATCTCTGACCAGTCATTGATCAAATAATCTGTTACAATTGGTGCTTCTACTAGTTTAATTTAATAAATACAGTCGAGCCTCCATATTACGAACCTCTATATTGCGAATTTTTCTATATAGAGAACTTTTTCCTGGAACCAAGAACATTTCACGATTTTCTTCGTAAAATAACTCCCAATAGCGAAGTGCATTTTCTATATAGCGAACCTTTTTTTGTGTGATTCAATTTTTTTCCTCCCCTTTTCTTAGAGTATTTCTTGACATTTCAAGTTATTCTTTCTTTTAATTCATTTTATGGTAGTCCTAAATCTTGATCTGGTTTTATTAGGTACTTAGCTCGCCGAGAGCAATAGAATTCTGGGGGTTTCATCCAAGAAGTGCAACCATTAACTCCCATCGTCCAGTTCACTGGAAACATCTTCGACGTTCCCTTTCACCCTCAGTGGAGTTGTCTCGGGTCCCCGTTTTCTTGAAATAGTCTCCGTTCATTTGTAGTGTTGATCATTCGTACTGGCAACTTCGTTTAATTATGCTTCAAAATGTCAAATTGTAAGAGCTTGATTATCAAAGAAAAATAATTAATTTTTCAAGAAGTGGATAAAGGCGACAAGAAACTTTTCCTTACAGTTTTTCCTTTCTTTCATTTCTTTCTTTTTGATAGGATTAAATAAAATATAAAATAAATAATATATAAAATAAATATTATTAACTTACAAAAGATTTGAATAATTACTTTTCTAAATATGTAGTGTTTATGAATTTAAAATTTGTTTTATGTGTTTTGTAAAGATTGAAAGACGAACCGCTATATAATGGAATTGCCATGTAATGAACTTCTTTTCGGGATTTAGTGACTTCGTTATATAGAGTTCCGACTATATTTGCTTAAAGATTTCTTCCTCTAGGCCAGCTTTTCTTAAACTGTGGGGCACCCCTTCCCCCTAAAGATAACTGTATGAGGGAACCTAGCATATTGGAAAGTCGAAACAAAAGATTATTTTAAAAAATTATTTATTTACAAAAAGTAACAAACAAAATACATTATGACATAATAAGAAAAAAATATACATTTCCACTTATATGATACACATATAAATGTATCAGTTCTGCACAGTGTATTTTATAATTAATTTAGCAATACTAAGAATAAGTTTAATAATTAACTCTGACCCCATGGGTTGTTTGTCATACATAAAATTATATACAAAAATTAGCACTTATCTTGATAATTTGGTCGGCTTATAATTAATCCCTAACTGTCGATTAAACAATACTTGATTCTCTCCCCAATACCTCCGTTTTTAGCGTATGTGATACATTGGGGGTGGGGGAAGAAAAGGAAAATTAGCAAATCTTCCGAAATAAGTAAATTTTTCGCAAACACTGTCAAGGTTTTTTATTGCATAATTTTATGAATATCAGTACACAGAAAAAATCGTACTTTGGAAAAACGTATTTATACGTCAGGGACAATTAACGCTTTGGCTGAGTGAGACATTTATATACACCGTGGCAATTAAGATGTTAAAGTCATATCGTAGTTTATCTTCAAAGTATAGTATTAAATTCAATGTTATTGTCTTTAGAGGGGCCGCGATGAAAATTTTGAGTGAATATTGGGTTGCAAATATTGAAAGTTTGAGAAGCACTTACCTAGGCAAAATAATTTTCAATTTCATTACCAAAATCAATTCAAGTAATTTCTATGTTTTGGTTATGGTTCATAAAGGGTTGTCTAAATTTTTTAAAAGTCTTTTTAAACCCGTTTAAAAGCCTGCTTTTGACAAAAAAGTAAATTTCAACTTCTTCATGTTCTCTAGACACAATCTGATTAATATAATTTGGCTTTAGAATAATTAGAGGAGTTACTCAAAAGATTTTTATTATATCTGCTCTTTAAATCTGACGCTCAAACAAAGATAAAGACAAGTATTGTTATTTGTAGGATCAAATTCCCGCACCTTGAATATCTGTAATTTAGGAATCACAGGTTATTTCTAAAACACAGGTTATTGTAAAACACATATTTAGTTCATATCCTAATTCAAACATTTCTAATTCGAACTTTGTTTTATATTATTTCTTTTCCATTAGTTTGTCTTGGTGTGGTTATTGCATCCAGTCCAACTAGGAACTTTCTTTTATTTCTTTTATTTTCTTTACTTATACTTATTTATTATTGTATTTCTCAATGCTTTCACAAAGCATTTTCCATATGTAGAATATTTAACTATAAACATTTTTCAATTCGATTACCTTTAAAGTTTTAATATTTTTGATTCCTAACACAAATGCTATTTGCAGGTATTTCTATAGAGCATTTTAAAGGTACGCTATTTCGAATTTTTAGTAAAACACTTCATAATTTTCAATAGTAAGTATTACTTGATGACATACCGCCATTACAGTGTGCATGAAAATATATTTTGTTTTAAATAAGGTGGTATTTGAAATTCAAATACACAGCAGTATGAGGAAATAAAATTAGTATCTATTTTTCACTATCAATTACATCTGTTATTTTCGTGGGTAAATTGATAAAATGTAACAGTCGAGATGAAGGGAATGATAATATATTCAGAGGTAAACCTGACATGTACTTATATCTCCAGAGCTACGAATCAACACGAAAAATTTCTTCTAAATGATAATCATCATTACCTATAGTTTCAGCATACCACATTTCACGCATCTGGATCTTTCCCATTTTGATTTAGACTGCATAAATACACACAAAATTTACCTTAAGTATATCACGATGAAATAGAGGGTTGTAGAAAAAATTTCTCAATAGATAACTTAAATTTTTGGCATTAATACTCTTACGGTTTTTTTGAAACATCAGCAAATTTCTTTAGAAAATTTTGGAGATATACTATCAATGGTGTAAATTCGTATTTTATGCAAATATGAACAAATATTCAAACCTACATGTAAGATAAGTACGTATTCTTACCTGAAGATAAAGAATGATCGAACGTATATATGTACATTTATATACAAGAATTTATATTGCATGCTGCCGGAAAAGGAACTGATAATATACAAGTTCCTTCTATGTCCTTCCTTCCGAGTTCCTTCGATGTAGGTAAGTTGTTTCTGATTATGTCATAAATCCTATATTTTTTGTAAGAAATATATACTTCGCTATATCTTTTGCAAAAGCATATGTAAAGAATTTTGCTTTGTTAGAATGTTTTAAAATCGTTGAGACAAACATTATTGTATGCCTAGATGTAGTTCTTATGCATGATATGGTATTTTAAATCTTTAAAAAAGCAACTTGAATAGAATTATGTAGTTTACAATAGGAATTTTAAATATGTAACACTGTTTATGAATGATATAACTAAAGAGCACATATTTTTGGTCTGGAAGAATTCACAATCATATAAATTAGTTTTAAGTTATCATTAAAAATAGTAACACTAAACAATATATTAGGCTGTCAAGTATGAAATGGAGGATTGGAAAAAATCGAATTCAATTATGTGCATTTTTTGCTAAATTTCATATTTATAACAACCTAATAACGAAGAATATATTGAGATTCTAAATGTTGAGAAAGAGAGAGAGAGAGAGAGAATGTTCTCATATCTAACAAATAAATATTTCAATTCAATTTAAGCACAATTAATTAAATCAAATTATTCCAAAAACTAATAGCTCGTCAATGAATAATATTATTAAACTACTTCTTTTCATGAACATAAATAATTCTGAAAGTTTTTTTTATAAAGAAGCCTCGTTTTGTAGAAGTCTTCTGTAACCAAAATATCTTACTACCAATGTAACAGTTTGCAACGAAAATCACCTTGCGACAAACATGAGTTTTACAGGTAAAGTTCGTTTTCCAGCGCGCGAACTTGAAAAATAAGATTGTGGCAAACAAAGAACATGTAATCAGAGAAACCAGATTGGCGACTTTATTGAGGTGACAAATTAGACAAAAAATACTGTATAACCAAACAATCATCGAGAAAGTTCCAGTATCAAATCTTCAATGGAAGATAAATGAATCTATATAAAGAACCGTCCAGTTTTTGATATACATTCATTTAATTGTCATGGTAGCACATCGCTCTTTCATGCCACAGGTCCGGGTTCAAATCCTGGGCTGGGTAAGGTCGACTCAGCTTTTCATTCCTTCTGTGGATCGACAAATGAGTACCAAGCTTGCTTGGAAACTAAACACTGGGGGTTTCACGTTAGACGGACCACCTGATTTGGACATCTGCTCTTCCACCTCAGTACACAAGGACACGAAAACTGAGATGGGAACAGTTGGCCTTAACCCTTATGGGCTGTTGAGCCATTGAGTTAAGTTTATTTGAAGGACCACTGAAACAAAGGTCAGTTCAAATAGAAGTTCAGTCGAGATTAGAATCTGTTTGTGCGTTGTTTGCGATGCGAGAGAGATTTTCAGTTCTTGCCACTGTAACTGTTCTAGAGAGCTATTTCTGAAAGGTTGTAAGACGATTTTATAATGAGTGCGCCTTATACTATTACAAACAATATGTTATAATATTTCTATGAGTATATATATCAATTTGTCTTTGAAAGGTGATCTGCTGC
>BMAV01010395.1:159570-192180 GCA_019973955.1 Trichonephila inaurata madagascariensis
CCCCCCCCCCCCTCTCGAATTTGCAACAATTTATATATAATATGTTTTTCCGAATGTTTATTTTTAGACTCGTGAATGATCTGATAAAAGATATTGATTTGTAACTATTATATTCTACTTATGATTAAAAGACCCATAAATAGTAAGCTGCATATTAACTTTTCAATGTTACAATGCTCCCATTCAATGAAAACTTAAGAAGTAAAGCAAAGATAGTTAGCAAACTCTTTAAGAAGATTGTTTTACATTTAATTTCTATTTTCTTTTGCTTTTTGATTTTAGAATTTTAAATCGTACCTTGAGCGTTAAAAGAAATGTTACTCAGAAACTGGCAATACATAGTACACTTTCTCATATATATTTCATTAATATTATAATACAGGCATGCCTCCAAAACATTAGTTTAATACATTTTCTTAAATTTTCTCAACAATGACCTACTTAATATAACTTGTATTTATATTTTTACTTGAAGCTATTGAAAGTTTTTATAAGAACAATTGATTTTCTTTAAAAAAAATTGCTCAAAGGCTTTTAAAACTCGTATTACTTTTGAAAGCAATTCAAAATTCCATCCTTTTTACATCATTTTCTCTTTGAAAAATAATTTGAGCTCACTGGATTTAATAATTTAAATAAACATGCAAATGAGGCCTTCTTTCAAAGAAAAAGAAAAAAGGGTAATAATATGATGAAGATTTATATTCTCTCGGAAATGTTCATCAAGCTACTTAAAATGCATTAATACGTTTTAAGAAAATTTTATCTTAGAATTTGCATATACGGTTTTATCCACGTTGATGCTGGCATGTTGAATATTTAAATAATTATGATATTTTCCCTCGATTGAGAGTTTTTAAAGTATTTCATATAATATCTTTAGGATTTAACAAAAATTTTATAAGAACAAACTTTTCAATTAGTTAGATTTTAATAAATTTTTTCTCAAAATTTGTAATAGCAGCAATTTTTCGTGAGCTTTTGTAGTTCTCATAAAATATGTGGGTTATTTACTTTGATTTTTTAGATTTATTGTTGCAAAATATAAACATTTTAGAATTTCATGATACTTTAGAAGAATACTCTCTACGTTACAAATCTTTTTAAATATTTTTATCGATTCCACATGTATTACATATATCTTCAATTAATATAAAAAAAATTATATAGCTATTTTCATATTTATTTTAATTAGTTCAAATAAACCTAATTTATTGTAAATTGCTTAAAAGAGTTATACAATCGGACCTCTATATAACGAAGTTGCTAAATCCAGGAAAAACGTTCGTTGTATGGAAAATTCGTTATATAGAGGTTCATCTTTTAATATACTTTATGTGAACCACATAAAACAAATTTTAAGTTCATAAAAACTATATATTAAAAAAAGTAATTATTCACACCTTTTTTAAAATTAAAATATATGTTTGTTTATGTATCTCACCCAAACAAAAAATGAAAGAAAGAAAAACTGCAAGGAAAATGTTGATTGTCTGTATTTTCAATATTAAGAAAACAATTTTATATTAAAATTAATGAACTTGATGGACATTTTCTAATTTGACGCATACAAATAATATTAAACATACATTATTTTATAACTAGAACACGGAACAACTCCACTGAGTGTGAAAGGGAATATCGAAGATGTTTCTAGTGAACGGGACAGTGGGGGTTAAAGGTTGCACTTCTTGGATGAAACGTCCTGAATTATATTGATCTCGGCAAGTTAGGATCTAATAAAACCAGTTCAAGCTTTATGACCACCATAAAATGTGTTAGAGAGGGAATAACTTGACATGTTCAGAAATACTTTAAAGATAAGGAGAAAAATAATTGTATCACAAAAGAAAATGTTCATTATACAGAAAATGCACTTCGCTATAGGCAGGTTATTTTACGAAGAAAATCGTGAAATGTTCAAAGTTCCAGGAAAAAGTTCGCAATATGCTGGGAGCCCAAGATCAGCGATTACATGCCAAAACATAGCCAAAATTCGTGAGGTGAGGGAGTTCTCCCTCACATTAGTCCTCAGACTGTTAATCAACACTACTGCATTGAAGTACTAAAAAGACTTCGGGGAATGATGAATCGCTGTTGAACGAAGACAATGCATCCACTCACATGGCCCTACCTGTCAGTCAGTATCTGACCAGCAAAAACATAACCATTACACGTCTCATTTTTTGTGTCACACCTTATGCGATTCTAAGTAAGGAAACGGGAAGCACACATTTCTATATAAATGGGAAGTAATAAAAGGAAAGAACTCAAGTACTACTAATGACATCTAGACATGGAGCTTTTCAACAATCATCAATTTATTACGGAGATAGAGCCCCTTACACTGTGAACATCTCTTCTCAACTGTTTTTGAGAAGAATATTTTATGTATACTAAAGTTGAAGCAATAGAACATAATTAAATGACACTAAAATTATAGCGTCACTAAATCATAACAAAAGTACTGAATGATATTTTCATATCTAAACACTTGATAAAAGTATAAATAATACTATAACATGCCCGTGTTGTTAATTCTTTAATAATGTACATACGCTTTATGCCTCTCGTATTTTATTACTGAGACTTAATTTTCTTATTGTCTATAATGACAGTAGTTACATAATGTTAACTTTTTGTTGTACGATACATTATATGTTTCTTCTTTCCCTTCCTTTATTTATATATTACTACATAATTAGAAGACTTCTTTGGTAACTACACTATCAAGGGCGAAAGTGAACATTCCCCATAGTTTTTCAATGAACTCGTTTGCATGACGTGGTGGGGAAGCAATTAATTAGGCATGGTATTTAACGGCTTCTGGAGAAGGTAAAATTCATTCTACGGCTGATGGGAAAGGCTTTTGATCTAAGCAAATTAAATAGAAGGCAGATTGTAATGGCCTGAAAAACTCGAAACTAGTATCTCCAAAACAGCATGACTGGTAGAATGATCGAGATCTGCCATTTTTGATATTTATACAAAGTGGATAAATTACGATGAAATCAGATGTAGGCACCTAGCTGTGGGGTGTCCAAGCGTCATCTAAAAAAATGATGAAGACGCCTGTCCCACTTGTTAAAGCAAAATTAGCGCCTGAAGGAAACTCAGCTGACAGTCCAGTGCAAAGCAGATTCAAGTGCAAGTGTTTCGGAATATAGACAATTCAGCAGACATTGTTGGATATGAGACAGCGCAGCAATCGTTTCAATTGTGTACCTCTGTCGTACAAGCCTCACTGTCAACTACGTCTTCATTGGGTCCGGGAACATCAAGACCAGTCCATGGATAAGTTGAAGAGAGTTGCTTGGTAGGATGAATCACGATTTCTCATTCATCTTGTCGATAGTTGGTTAGGGGTGCACGGTCTTCCAGGCAAACAGCTGTTTTCCCAATACACAGTAGATAATACACAGGCTGGTGGTAAGGGTATTATGCTGTGGGAGACGTTCTGGGTAGCTCTGGGATCTTTAGTTGTAGTAGAATAGAAAAATAAAGTTGTATACTCTCTGAGAGTGATTGCGGGTCAACTGCCTCCTTAGATGACATTTGTGTTTCCAACAGGAAATAAAATTTTCCAATAGGACAATGCCCCATACCACAAGACTCGAATACAGTTAAAATAGTTCTAGATGCATGATCATGAATTTCAGTTAATGTTCTGATCACCTAACTCACCGGATCTTAAGCCGGTAGAGCACATTTGAGCTTTCATAGAAAGGCAGCTCAGAGATCCAACACCTCCATGTCAGATCATTTCGACTATACGTCACCGCTGCTTAGACAATTAGTACAACCCGTCTCCAATTATCTACGAGGAACTTTACTACAAACTACGAAGAACTTATATCTACTATGAACACAACCCTTCAATGTGAGCCGCAGCCGTTTTACAAACCAAAGGTGGTGTAACGCGTTATTGAGTATGTGTTCACGATGTTTTGGCTCTTCAGTGTTGTTTTAGAAATAATGACTGTAAAATTAATAATAGAAGGTGAAGTAAAAATATGCGATTTGTTAGAATATGAGAAAAAGATTAGCGATTTCATGTAGATTTGTATGAAGTTGTACATTATTCTTTTACGAAATTATTTCAGTGGAAGTTTCTCCTCCATCTATTGTTATAGTTGTTAACTTACAAAAAAAATTCCAGATATAATTCTCGTACAACATATGTATATATACATATATATAGCTTCAATTATCTATTCTTCCTAATACTATCCTTTGTAAACAGTATAAATAATAAAGTCAAATGAATTCTCTCTCACGTGCATTACGATAAAATTTTACTGGTATGGATATCACCTTTAGACTAAACTCTAACTATCTTAATTTCGGCAAACCCTGGCACAATATAACTGTTTTTTAAACACAGCTAATAACGCGAATAATAAATAGTACTATTCGAATGTAGCTTGATACATTCATGAAATGAATGTTGCTTCTCGTAACTTCAGTTATTTCCTGAATCATTGAGCTACTTGATATATTAAATTTTTATGCCGACTATCCTGGTATCTTTTGGTTATTCTTCTTTCATTTATTACCAGTCCCAGAAGACAAACTAATTACAAACCTTGAAAACAAAGGATTTAGTAAATATTGATTTTAAATTGAATAATACATAAAAGGCAACTTAAAATTTTTTTGTTTTGCAGTGTTTGTCATTTATTAATTGTTTTATTTAAAAACTATAACTGCCTTATTTTTATGCTAAAATATTAGTGTACATATATATGTATTTATTGTCTAACATTAGTATTGTTATTTGATTTAACTTCGTGCTTTAGTATACTTAGTATTTTGGTTTCACATGGGGTTCGCTTCATATTTTTAAATTTCCGCATTGTTCGATTTTAGATAATTTCTGTGGACTGGGAATTCATTTCCACTTAGGTATGATCAAAGGAAATTTTTGTATTCAGTAATATTTCTAGTACTTTTTTTCAAAGGAATTGTTAATAAGTGAAACACATTTAAATGTATGGAAGCTACTTAAAGACTTTATAAAATTTTTAATTTTTAATTTTTCTTTTATTTTTTGAGTTTTTTAGAAAAATAAGTCGATTAATGAAAATGTAAAGTGAGAGCTACTTTAGGATGAATAAGACACATTCCAAATTTCACAAATACATTTGTGTTAGTGAGTTTTGCGGAAAATTATGAAAATTCTAAGACAAAGTTGTGTTGTTTAAAAATTAAAACTATGGTGCCACAAACTGAAATTTCTTTTGGCGTTGTTAGTGTGAATGCACTTTTTCTGAATAGCAGCCTTTACTTACAACATGTAACTACATTCTTGCTATTGATGTCTGTAGTACCAGATTAGTAGGTATTAGACTACTAAAATATTTTTTGAAAATTTACTTGAAATTCATGAGAAATATACGATTGCAGAAAAAAATCACTTCTTTTACTAGAAAAATTTAACTTGATAGTGTGTGTGACAATAGACCAATGAACCTGTATATGATGCAAATATTCGCAGGGAAACGACGAAGTTAGGAATTTGTTTAAATCCCTAAGGGATATGATCAATTGAAGGAGCATTAAAATAACATCTCTTAAAGGTCATTTCAATAATGAAAGTAAGGGATTTGAACAAATACCGGATCTCTTTCAGTGAAATTATGAAATAATGTTGTCAAGAGTTTAAAAGTGATTACTTAACAAATATGGTGATTTATTAAACATGGAAGTAAGTAATACAACAATAGTGAATGAAATACAAACTATATATTCGAAACTAATAAACAAATAATTCGAAAATTAGGCTGGTATTTTTTTATGTGTAATATCTTTGCTCTCGGTTGCTGGATATTTGTGGTTTCATGAAAAGAAACGGAAATATGTAGCCATATCGTAGGAATGATTAATGAAGTACACCTCCATACAATAAAACAGCTGGAATACATCATATATCTAATGAATAATTCAACACATTATCTTTATTAATAACTACTAAATCGAAACCTTTGTCATTTTTCAAGTTATTCAAGACAATCAAAAAACTGTGATGTTTCAATAAACAGAGTAGAAAGTTTCTATAATTTATTTTCAATTTGATTTGATTTACATTCCTTTATATGCTCTCATTCTGTAACTTTTTAAAAAGTGAGATGATTTCTTCTTCGATATCCACTTTATACAAGCAATGCAGTATTTTTAAATTCGTTTCCCATTCTAAAAAAAACATTTAAAATCCCAACCACTGGTTCTCATGCAGACATGTGTGTTCCAATATCGATTTTTGGAAAGAAATATTTTTTTACATTTAGTTTATTTTTTTGTCTAGAGAAAAGAGATATTTCGTTCAAAAATGCTACTGTAATTATAATTATATACAATGCTACAGTAATATGTAGTAGTATTATAGATACTTATAAAAATAGGGATTTCTTCTGCTAGATCACGTTACAGCTGAAGCATAAATTTCAAATCCAAAAAACGGACCCATTTTATCATATAACTTTTCTACGAGTTCGAAATTCTTTTGCTTATAGGGTTTTGTTTGCTTTTTTTTGTGTTAGATCATCTATTTCTTTGTAACAAAGATTCTTTTCTAACAACGATTTTTTTCTCAGTCTCGGTGGAGTAAAAAATATTTCTGCTCTAACAGTGTTTTAAATAACAGTCTCATTCGATTAAAAGTTTCAGCTGTGTTGAAATTTACTTAGAACTCTGAGAGATGTCGGTTAAATAGTGAAATCTATAATCTATCTATTAATCTTTAAAAAATAAATGATAATGATCAATAAAATTTCGTGTAATTTCATATTTTATTTAAAAAGAAATCACATTATAAATTGAAAGACTTACTTTTTTGATTAATGTAAGCCATGGATTAAAATTAATACTTGGAATTCCATTGCTGAGATTATTGTCTGGGCGTAAGAGTCTAAGACCATCAAATTACGCCACCCTCGTTGCTTACACAATAGATATATTCCTTAGCAAACGGTGCGAAAAAAACGTGGAAAGAAATACATATGGTAAATCTGGGGATATGTTCTCCAGTTTTAAAAATTTCTGTAAGATGAAAAATCTTTAAATATTTTTTCCAAAAACAAGTAATAGAAAAAAAAATTAAGTAAATTCCTACAGTGATTTAATTTAATTATAATTAAATTATCGTATTTATACCCAAACCAATAGTGTCTAGAAAATTTCAGCTCAATTGAGTGCTTTAAAATGTGAGAAAAATACTTTTCATGTTTTGAGAAAAGTCGCCAAAATAGTCGTTAAAAATGATTCCAACGTGGCTGTATCTCTAATTCTTTGAATAATTAGTTTTAATCAATTAATTTTTATTAATCATAATTAAATTACTGTATTATCATACAAAATAATCATGTATATAAAATTCCAGCTTAATTTTGAGCGCTTTAAAATATATTTTATTAACGATTGAAAATTCCAACAAAAGATAAATAAATCAATAGAGAGTGTGAGCTAATAGTAGGAATTTAAAAACTGTGCTATAATTGTTAATAATAAAATTTACGATACGTATTCGTAAAACAAAAACAGTTCATTTTTGCTTAAAAAAATTAAAATTAGTGTATAGTGAAAATTTAGTCTGTAACTACATACAACAGAACAAATTGAGAAATTAAAATTATCAATAAAACTATAAACTAACAACTATTCATCGGTATTCAATAACAAGCGTGCCCGTTTATTACGAACTAGATCAAAATTGCTTTCTTCAGTAGATTTTTCAGATATATCTAGCACAATTGTCAGTTTGGATTCCATTGCAGATCTTCATTCGTTATTAATGGCCTCTGTTAGTGGCTGTCTTTTTGTTTTCTCAAGTTGATTATAAAATTATTGATATCCTACCACACAAAATAACGTAGAAATTTTAATGCACACTCTCTATGTCAGGATCATGAATAATAAAATGTTGTTCCATGCATGTAGCAAATTTCACGTCCTCGCGAATTAAATCAGTCGTTAATAATTGAACTTCACCTTCGACTTCACCAGAGTATCGACTTCTTTATTATAATAAACTATTAAAAACTTGTTCACAAATTGTCCTGATCAAAAGGCTGCTGGTCCCCAAATTCTTTTAGAATTCTTGCTAGAATAAAAAATTAGTGTAAAACAAACCATTATGCTCGCGTACCGTGTTATTTAAAAACATGTAAAAAAAGACAGTGCCAAAAAAGAATTGAGTGTATTTATTTTCCATAGATATATTTTTACGAAAGCTCTTCCACACGTCTTCAATTTGGTTATAAATATTATAATTACCTTAATCGCACTTCTAAGTAATAAAAAGGAAAATTTAAAGCTCTGGGAGCATACAATCGCAATTTTCTTGTAATAACTTGTATTGCTATTTGTTATTAATGGTACTAATATTTTAGTTAAATATGAATTTTTAAGAATTCGGAGATTTTTTTAAACAAAAACAAGTCCAGTAACACAAAACTTCTTAGTAATTTACATATATTTGTTTTCGCATTTTTCGTAAAGTTAGTAAATTAAAATGATTTTTTTAATTATTTTTTCTTTAAATGGCTTAAGAGTAATTCATTAGTCCAATAAAGTTATCGAAGTCTGATGTGTTTAATCTTAAACAGGAAGTGTGGAGTTAAATGGAGCAATAGATATCAATAAAGCCCAGTGGCTGAGTGTTGTTTCACGCTTCCATACCACAGGCCCGGGATTCCATCCTCGGGCTGGGCAAGGTCAATTCAGCCTTTCATTCCTTCAGTGTGTCAATAAAGGAGTACAAAACTTGCTTGGGAACTTAACACTGAGGGTTTCTTGTCAGGCTGACCACTTAATTGAAACATCTGCACATGCACCCCAGAACCTAAGGTTACGAAAACTGAGATAGGCACAGTAGGCCTTGGACCTCATGAGATGTTGCGCCACTGAGTTAAGTTTAAGTAGATATCAATAAATTAGAATAAACCTCTTCCAATGTCTTTAAAATATTCTTTCTTTCACAATAAAGCCTTTTTAGATTTATTTCTGTGCGTTATTCTAAGTAGTTTTACTAAAAGCTTTTGAGCAGGAAAATTATTTTTCTTTGGATAACATTTGCATCATTTAAGCCAACTTTTAATGTAATTGTTTAATCTATCTTTTTTTAACTTATTAGTAACATAATATTCCTTATGAATAGAGAAAAAAAGAATGTATGTGTATCAGTGTGAACAAGTGAGATAGAAACTTCTTTGGCTTATATGTATTGTTGTTGTTGTCGTCGTGTATGACAAAGTACAGAGTTGCACTTGTCACAATTGAGGGTTGCCAGAGCCCTGAGAGGTTGGATTTCTGGTCATTTTAGTCGCCTTTACGACACGCATGAGCTTACGTTGGGACTATTCTACTCCGGTCACCCCACGGAAGACTATAATGATATCTTTTTAATATCTGATACTGATGATGAGTTAATTTTGGCGAGATTGTATTTGGTGTTCTTGGCGAACATTGTCCGAAGAATCTGTTAGGCTTAACGCCTCCAATTAGGCTTAATGCAGCCGCATTCAAAGAAAAAATTTTGAAGCTTGGAGTATTTTGCACTTTTCAATTTCTTTTAAAGTCTGCAGCGTAAAATATGTGCTAAGAGATGCTCACTGGAAGGATGATAACTTGATATAAACAAACATATAACATTTTATAATAGCTCATTATAATGTCAATCATTTTAAATGTAAAGAAAATATGCCTCTGGGTACTAGTAGAGTTTTTGAATGGTTGTCGATATAATTATGTTGTATTGTCTTGTGATATCGCACTCCATCACAAGATTTTTCATATGGGTTTTCTGACAGTAGAACCAACATTGAGAAATACATCAATTTTTTCGATATGCTTTTAGTTGTGACTATTTTAATGGACTACCTAAACTTAAGATTATTTGTATAAACAAAAAGAGAGAGAATATATTCACCATGTGAACTATCCTGTGAAACCATCGATTATAAATTATATGCAGCATATTTTTTAAGATACTTTAGGTAGATCGTTAAATGTAACCATCTACGATCTTAGAAGAATTGATGTTGTTGCCCCTTATATGTATTGAATTGTATAATTAAGTTTTATTTTAAAGTAATGTTATATATAATTAAGAAACGTGGGGCCAATTTCTACCTTACGTTCATCGCGTAACCGTAACTGGTAACGCGTAACAAAAATTTTTCCCTACCATGCCATAAGTTAACTTCAAAAATTACACCTAAAATAATTTCTTAAAGTAATTTATTTTATTAAAATCTTAAAAATGCATAGTTTGAATGAATAATTTACAATTTTTGACTTTTTTTTTATCATGATTGGTCATGTTGTGACGTCTTGAATGTTGCTGACTTAATGACGATACTATGAGTGATGTCTCTATGTTTTATTACCATCTCAGCGCATGGCACTCAGCTCCCTGACTTAAATTTTGATTAGCGTGAATTTAAACATGTTGATAAATTTCCGAGTTGGTTAGATATTCATAGAAGACATAAACGGACCACATTGACATCCATCACATCTGCTTTCTGTAGACCAGCGTTTCTCAAACTGTGGGTCGCGCCCCCCTTGGGGGCGTGAAAACTCTACGAGGGAGGCGCGAGCATTTTGAAAAGTCGAAAACCCAAAGGTTATTTAAAAAATAATTAATTTTCTGAAAGTAAACGAGCAAAACACTTTTGATATAATAAAACATAAAATACACATTTACGCTTATATAATACACTTATAAATGTATCAGTACTGTGTACAATGTATATTTCATTAATTAATTTAACAATACTAAGTTAAGAATAAATTTGATAATTATCAGTGACCCCATGGGCTTGTAATAACACTTATCTTGATAATTTGTACGGTTTATAATTGATTCCTTAACTGCCGATTACAATTTACACGATTTGCTTCCCAATGCCACCGTTTTCCACATAGGCGAGCGCATTTTGATGTTTTTTTGAGGAGGGGAGGAGAAAAGAGAAATACATAAGCAAATCTTCTAAAATAAGTAAATCATTTGCAAATACTGTCAAGATCCTTTTATTGATTCCAAACCCTTCGGAATAATTTTATGGATAGCTCTGCTCAGAAACGATCGTACTTCAGAAAGACGTATATATACGTCCAGAAAATTAATGTTTTGGCAGAGCGAGACGTTTATATACGTCGGTGGTACTTAAGAGGTAAAAGTCGTAATGTAGCTTTAGTGTCAATGTAGTATTATTGAATTTAATACATTGTTGTTGTATGGAGGGGGGCGCGATGAAAATGATGATTGAATAGTGGGTAGCGTACATTGAAATTTTGAGAAGCACTGCTGTAGACACAAAATCTCCACTCTTAAGCTCTATAGAGGAGCTTCTAACCTCCTCGAGATACAATTTAGAATACACTTCTGTTTTGTTCGCAAAGGCGCAGTATCTCGATCAGTTTAACATTTCCGTCTATTTATAGAATACTGTCTAGAAATCATTACAACGGGAATAACTTATTAATGACTTAAAATGCTTGCTAACTCTTATTAGATATATTAAATACATGCATTGTGCAGAGATTTCTATTCAGTCTTAATCTATAGAAAGAAAACTTTTTAAACAGAACTGAATTTTAGTTCAGAACGAATAAATAATTTAGCAGTTAGCCTGAGACAAGTCGCACACTCGGTTGTAATGTTAGTCGTCGTGTGGGGTGATGGAGTCACCCCAGTATCTTTTTTTTATAATTATTTTTATTATACCCAATAAAAAACGTGATTCCAGTGAATATTTTAGTTAAGGGAAAGTGTGTACTTACCATTTTTAAAGATTTTTCAGTATTTTTTTGACAATTTTAGAAAAAAATTCCAATCAAACTGAACTAAAATATTTCAAATGTGCGTGACTTTAATAAAGGAAATAAACCACAGACACACGCTTCGCTAACATTACAGGAAAGATATCTGAAGGCAAAAATGTTGTATTTTGTTCGAATTATTGTCCTTTGATGATCGATAAAAAATAATGTGTTGACTTTTATCTTGCTTGATCTTTTTGATAGGGCAGTGTGTATTGTAGCACACTTGTGACTACATATCTTTCTTGATGACGTTTTTTAGGTATCACTTGAAAACTTTCTTTTTAAACGTTTCGTGTTCATCTCGCTTTTCTCAAATTTGCTTTCGCTCAGGTTCTCCCCTTGCTAGAATCGGTTTCACCTTCATCCAATAGTGATTGCATTACCTTCCCATGCAATCACCCATTACCCATTAAATGCCCATTACCTTCTTTACATTTTGTTAACTTACATTTATAATTTTAATGAGTCGCACAATACAGCAATCAAAGCCATAAATCATTCACACATGGAAAATGTATCCTGTTCATAGAAAATATTTTGGAACAAAAGTGGTAACGCCGGGACTCAGTCACCTCAAGTACCTTAAGATTGTAGAAACAAACGTTTGACACACTATAATGATCTCCCGCCTGGGGAAGCCATCTCCTCCTCTACTCGACCTAAATCTGTAGGAGATAAAGATTGATGACCCAAACTAACCATGAGAAATCCAATTTATTATTACCAAATATAATAATCTAAGACAAGCCAACTATAGAGGGAAAATCTAGAGTGATATAACGATAGCTCAAAACCCTATGTGAATAAGCACCTGAAATCCTAATAGCTTAACTTTACTCAAAGTTATCTTAAGAATCCTAACTTCCTTAATTTATTTCAATAGCTAAAGCCCGTCCTATAATCACACGTCTAAATTCCGATCCTTACCGTAACAGCACTGCTTTCCACAACTCACATTCTTTTCTTTCTCCTTTGATTACTACGCTTCCACTATATATATATACTAGCTAATCTGCATAACAAGGTTTTTTCTTGAGAAGGATGGAGGTGAAATAACTCAATTGCTGGCCCCAAAGATTCCCCAAGAGGATTAATAGAAAATCACGTAAAGCCCCGTTACAACTCCCCCAAAATAGGGAGATATGTGACAAATAAATTTTAGTTCCTATGAAGACTGTAATATAAGAAAATACTGACAAGATCATAGGTAACAAATAAACAGTTTTCCAGGAATTATAGATTTCGTGAGCCTGGGGTGACTCCGTGCCCAGCGCGATATCTCCCGGGTTAAATACCTGTAGTTTTGATCAGGGACTGGATTTTGAGAGATTTTTTATTTGCTTTCGCAACCCCAAATAATTATCTAGTTGCTCTGGAACTCAATAAATATGAGCTTAAATATATATATATATATATATATACACGAAGGTTAATATCGGCATTAGGCATTTTACAGTAGAATTATATATATAATTCTACAGTAAAAGGCCTAATGTCGATATTAACCTTCGTATATATCCAACTCTGTTAAAAATTTTAATATATTTTTCCTATTTCCACCAACTATGCAAGCTGAAAAGATAAAAATGCCGGGGAAAAGGGCAGAGGAATTGCTCGTTGATTCTCTCTTTCAGAAGGTGATTTATTTTTACAGCTTTCGTTAGTTGAAAGTGCAGTAAACTATTATGCTTTTTAGATCTATTTACATGAAAAACAAGTTTGCTCCCCAAAACACGCTTTTGGCATATGGTCCTTAATATACGATGAGCATACACTGCACTTTCTCGTGATTTCAGATCGTTTCGTAGCATTCCTTTCTTTATACTTATAGCATCGGTAGAGAAAATGGTTTTGTTTACATACCAGTAAACAATGCTTCAATTTTGGATTAAATGAAAATGCTCGCTCAGTATCTGGCTCAGAGCCAGGTTTCGTACTGAAAGCTTCTTTTCTTCAATCTGAAGTTTTTATCTATTTTTTTTTTTTTTTAATCATTTTGCTGCGATCTTTTAAAAATACTCAAAGTAGCTAGAATTTTCAAGCTTATTTTGCTTAATCTCGGAAGATTTTGCTAAATTTCGGATCCACAAAATTTGAAAGCTCTAAATTTAAAAAAACGCAGAATTATTATAACTTTTACGCTTTTTTTTTAATTCACATCCCAAAGGAAAATAAAGACTTAAAAGTGACTTATCTCAGAAAGATAAAATAACTAATTTGTCTTCATTTAAAATGTTAAGGCTTTTTTTTCTATTGTGCTTAATACTTGAAAATTTTTTACACCTGTTGCTATTAGTACGTGGAACAAAAGTTGGTGTGCAATTTTCAATCAAAGCAATACTTATTTTTTTAAAAAATAATTGAAGTTAGAATTTACACATTCTTTAAGGAATTTTCAATAAGAATTCATAAAAAGAAGTATTGTATGAATATCAATCACGTTATCACAAAACCCCATCAAATTTTGTTATGTATAGTTTAACGTGCTTGTAAATCAAATTTCATACATATACGACAATTTTTGTAGGAGAAGTAGCATTTTAAAATCACTTCATAAGTTTCAAGTTTTTCCCTTAAGAAGTTAGCTTTTTATGAAGTTTTGAGCACAAAATCTACTTTTTATCATACATACACATAGGAGGCAACCAAAAAAATTATGAAAATCATTAAAATAAAATTTTTTGTGAAAATCGTACCATGTTCCCTTAAAATTTTTATTTATCTTTTTATTAAACTATAATGACGGGAAGTACTAATATTTTATGTTGTCTATTTCTTATTTTAATAAATATGTTTAAAAATATATATGTACAATTTTAATTTTTGTTTGATTAATTTAATTTATTATATTCATACTTTAATTTATTTATTCATACATTGTTATATTTTATGGTATTTAATGTTATGTTAAGAAATATCTTTAAATGATGCAAAATTAATATAAAATAAATCCTTTAACCTGTATTTTATTGGTATCTATTTTCTCACTCTGCATGCATTATCGCAGGAATCGAATTGTTTCAAAAATGTATTGCTGTATGGCACGCTGAATTATATGGGTAGATTGGTTTGGCACAACACAGCTAAAAGGTTGCCCACCCCTGTTCTATACATTTCACCTTATGTGAGGAGTATTGTGGTATAACCAGATCAATTCAAAGCAAAGGAAGAGCACACACACACACAGTTCGTAACTTTTAAATTTTTTATTTACACCACAGAAACTTAAGTTTAACGTCTAAAAAGAAATATCATTAACATTATCTCATAAGATGTTTCTTAAATTCATCTTGTACGATTTGTATACAGTTACATGAGTCAAAATGCTTCATCTAAATTTTCGTTCAATTCGTTCAGATTTCAAAAATGTTCTGCTCGTCAGAATCAAGACACTATTTGTGCTGCTCGCCAGCCAGTGCGATTTTCAGTTACAAAATAAAATCTGCAATAAATATGAATTCTATTAAAGCCGGCAGAAAGCGCGCACTCGATACTAGCGTTAGTGGTCAAGCGGGGAAACAGAGTCCTCCCAATAATTTTTTTATAAAATTTTTTATTGTACAAGATAACAGTCGTAATCCCAGTGAATAATTTAACTAAAAGAATGTATACCAGCTTACTCTTAAATTTTTTTCAATTTTTCGTTAATAATTTCAGAAAATACCCATTTAAACTGAACAAAAATATTTCAAATGTGCTTTATTTTAATACAGGTCAGAAATCACAGACATTTATTGCTAACATTACAGGAATGATACTTGCAGACAAAATTGCCATATGTTGCTCAAGTTATTGTAGTTTTATTGTCCATTGATGATTGACAAGTAGCATGTTGTACTATTTCTTGCTTGTGCATTTTTGACAAGGCGCAGTAAGTTTTGTGGTACACTTGCAACTTCATATCTTTCTTGATGGAGGTTTTTTAGGTAGCATTTGAAAATTTTCCTTTCAACTCAAACGCTTCATGTTCATCACTTTTCTCAAATTTGCTTTCACTATCACGATTAATATCCCTTATTTCATCAGGCTCTTCTCTTGCTTAAACAGTTTCTCAACTTCGTCCAATAGAAATCCCCCAGAGGCTCATTTCTTTCTTTATATTACATTCATTTACATTTACAAACCGTAATGAGTCGCACAACTCAGCAATCAAAACCACTAAGTCGTTCACAGGGGGGAAATGTAAAAAGTTTATGGAAGATATTTTGGAACAAATGTGATCACGTGGGGAACTCAGTCACCCCAATACCTTAAGATTGCTAAAAAAAATGTTCTCCATTCCCAAAAACGAGGGAGAACGTGACAAATACATTTTAGTTCCCTGAAGGCTGTCATATAGGAGGATACTGGCAATGTCGTAGGTAACAAACAAGTTCTTTTCCCAGAATTAAGGAAATGGTGATCCTGGGGTTACTCTGTGCCCCAAGCGACAGTTTCCGGGTTAATTATAATTTATAGTGGTTATAATTATTACATGATGTGTTCTTTTAAGTTATTCGAATATATGTTGACTCAAGCTCGAATTGATGAAGAAAAAAAAAAGGGAAAGAAAATTCAAAAGGATTGCAAAAGGGATCCCGCTGCTTTAGATACGTATATCATTTGTTCCGAATATTGTAGTAAAATTAAAATATCCTTCCCAAAATGTCAGGTTATTAAGTGAGTTCAATGTCGTAGAAAAAACCCAGTTAGATCAAGTTATTTATTTAATCAACAATAATTCTAATACTCTTGAAAAGCATTCCTTAACAATTCTATTCATTCTCTATGGTTTTAAAGTTTCTAAAGAAGCTATAGGACAAATACTTAAATATATGCTTTAAAATTATAACTACTATAAAATATACAAACACAATAATATTCTTTTTAAATAAATTCTTTCTAAGTTAATCTTAATTTTTATTTGCATCATTGCCTTAAAAAGTTGTCGATATTTAACAAAATTTTAAATTGTTCATTTAAGCATTAATTTGAATTATAACCCCTACATTTTAAGTATATTCAACCATAATTCCTTGAAACCAAATTAATAATTAATTTTGTTTCAAAGGACCTAATCTCAGTAGTAAGAAATTCTATAGTAAGGATCATTTTACACAGTTAATGTAAGTTAATGTTTATACACTTAAGGTGAAAATAGTATTATAAAAATAAAAGATATTTCGCAGTGCGACAGGAACTGTTAAAATAAATCGTTTGTGTAATTAATGATGCAATAAAGCTATACTTTTTCTTCTATGAACTTACCCTTGTTAATTGTCAATTAACGCAAGGTTACCGAGCACTAAATTTACATCATTAAATTCGGCAGAAAGAAATTTTTACTAGGTTTGAAAATAAAGCCTTTTACTGATTGAATGGTTAGTGGATGTATCAGAAGACTGCTTTTCATATTTCAGGTAAAATGCATTCCTATTTAATTTGAACACAATTGCCTTCTTTGTTCTCTAATAATGCATATACTATACTTTGCATTAAAATTACCTGTATTAAAAGATAATATATTAACACTTATGATTTCTGCTAACAGGTTTGATTCTATTGTTAGTAGAATAATTCATGATTTCCAGAATCTAAGTAATTCGTGTTGATTTGCTTCTTTCTCTGATATCTCATTAAGATGAAATCAATTGTTATTAAATAATTATACAATGAAACATTTTAAGTAATTCATTTGTTTTGATGCTAGCTTTATATTACGAAGTATTAATTTGATTGGACATTAAATTTAATTCCTATGCTTTATTTATTCTAATCATAATTGTTATACTTTTATTTATCCAAGGCTTTGAATAAGTCAACGCATTTAAAACTATATATATGTGGCGCCTGTCAGTGATGACCGTTAAAAGGAAGTCTTCAGTTAACTTTGAATTTAATTACTCACGATAAACATATTTACAAATTATTTACATGTCATAGATCGTCATTTAAACGAATTTATTTCATATGTTAAATGTCCAAATCCTGTTCTTCGTGAACACGATTGATCGTAGTCTTTTTCGTCGAATAATGGAGTTTTCTTCTTCTAGCGTCTAAAAACAGTCTAGCTCTGACAACAAGCTATGCGTCATCTGACATGCGCAGAGTGGAACAGTACAGAACAGATGGGACTTGGCAATATCGGCCAATACCACATACATTTACTTGAAAATTTGAGTTTGTGCATTTATACATCTTGCTCCGTAAATATTGTCAACATATGTAAAAAATTCCTTTGTTTTTAAAGAACTTTGCTAAATTAATCACAAGAACTAGCCCACAAATTGGAATTCAGGCCGGGATTGACTGATTATTAAAATGATGAAACATACCATGTGTGCTGTTTACCCTGGGGAAAATAGAGTTTTACAGGATTGAAAAAGCTCTTCTAGGATCAACCCCTCCAGAACTATCCAGAATATTATACAAAGTGGTTTTAAAACATAGATCGAAGCAGTACATAAGAGAAATGAGCTAGAGCGTCGAAGATCCTGCTGGTGGAACTATTCTAGTGAAGTTTATAGAAAGTTGCAGAACGTGTTTTTAACGAGTGCGTTTTGGACTATTGTAAATAATATGAAAACTATTGTTTTGTTAATATTGTCGCATGACTATACGGCATGTAAAAAACCCTTGAGGGCCTTGTTGGCTAGGCTGCTCTCTGAAAAATTATTCCTAAGTATGGTTTCACATCACCAGAGCTCAGGTGCCCCCCTCTAGTGTGGAAATTGGTCGTCAAAATTACCTGCAGCGATTGGTATCCACCTATGTGGTGCCGCACTAAAAAAAGATACCAGCTTTCGAGGAATGTGCTAGGTCTGTAATGGTAAAACGCAAATCCGCAGCCCATTATAAATAAAAAAGAAAGTGTTTTGCTTATATGAGTCGATTTGTCCTTGTGTATTCATCGGTTTGTCCATGTTTGTTAATAAATCTATTATAATTTAAATAATATTGGAGTCGTCGGCTGGCTTTCGCAAGAAAATGTGCCATAACTTAAAATGTATTACGATCAGGAGTAACGTTATAAAATATCTTTCTTTGAATCTCTATAAAATTGTTTCCATTGTAAACATGACATTGATTTTACCAAACTTTCTTATAGAAGTCCATCTGCTTGGGTTGGTAAAAAACCCATACACTCACCTGTTGCTTTACATTGTTGATTCTTTCTTTGAAAAATCGTGCAAACTGAATCCGTGTGAAACCAGAGGCAAAATTACGTTACTCATTCTATTCTACTATTACACTACAACTACTGATCTATTACAACTATTAAAACAACTACTATTACATATCAAAAATCCTACAGAACATCTATTCAACTATTTTCCAGTGTGATTAAGAATTTTTGCTATTTTTAAATTGTTCTATAGGACCCTTTATAAACCACTTCTTATAAATTTTAAAAAATCTCTTTGTTTGAATTTTTCATATGATATTTATTTCAATCCCTTACTAAAGGTTTTGTGACTAATCAGTTAATTTATTAGCACTAACTATGTGCTAAATGTTACATAGATGGCTTATATTTCCTAGAAGATATTAACCCTTTATCTACCGACGGTACTTACAAGTATCACTCACTTTAAAATTGCATAGAATAACCATTTTTACGAAAACTCTGACGATACTTAGCAGGGATATTCTTTTAATCCACACTTCTAAGATATATGGCATCACGGGTTCTATGATGAGTATTTTAGCGGGGAAGGCGAATAGTTTTAGAGCAGAAATTGCGTTTTCAACGCATTGCGAAGATTGTAATTTTTGTTCCACAAAAAATAGTTAATGTCAACATTTAAGTGTCTTATTGTTTTTGTATGTTAGTGAAGACTTTAGAAAACGATTTGGCGATTTATTTTAAGTGAACAGTGTGTATAATTAATATTTTACAGTTGAATATCTTTAATTAATTAGCTCTAACTAATTAAATTTTTCAAAGTTGAGTATTTTGTTTATGTATATCACTTAATTTTCAATGTAGTGATTCAAAAAAAAAATATTGCATGAAAAAAAAAAAAAAACTGCAGTAAATCATAATGCGATAGATAAAGGGTTAAAACACTATTTCATAAAAAAAATTACATATTCCAATTAAGTCAATTGATATTTTACTGTTTATTGTTTTCTTGCTGTTTACATTTAATATTGAACTTATTCAATACAAATATTGATTTCTTTTTGTTTTTAAAATCATGACTGTGTTCCATTTAGTCACCTACCTGTGTGTGTGTGTGACTCCATTTTTAAACATTAAAAAAAGATCTTTTTAGAATTTTCAGCAATGCGTGCTTACCTCGGAGAATACTTTTAAAACTTCAGCAGCATCTCTAAAACTCTGTGGAGCAGTACCGCAAACTTCAATGTTTGTGAACAATTTCTTTTGAAAAAAAAAAAAAAAAAAGAAAAAAATTTAAAAGTTTAAAAATATTTTTAGGGGAGTCTGTGGAAAAAAATGAAGTTAGAAAAGTTAAACGTGTTGGTCTTTCCATGTCTTTCACGGATTATATGTTTGCAAACATCAATCCCTCGGTATGCTTGCATTCCTTTAGGAATTCCGTTCTTCCTGAATCTCATTTTGTATGACCTAGAATTTATATAAATAACTTTATGAAGTGTATATATATATGTAGAGATAGATAGATAGATAGGTATATAACATTTTTGCTGCACTATCTATTATTTTGTACATCTGTAGTTTGTCAACAAATAAGTTAAAAAAATGATTTTTCATAATACTTTTTCAGTTCCTACTATTAGAATACACTTTCTATATATTTATTTATTTATTTGATTGTTTGTTTGTTTATTTATTTATTTATCTTTGTGGAATTTTCAATCGTTAATAAAATACATTTTAATGCACTCAATTGAGTTGAAACTTTATACACATGATGATTTAGGATGACAATACAATAGTTTAATTATAATTAATAAAAATTAATGATTAAAACTAATTATTCAAAGAATTACAAATACATCCACCTTGGCATCATTTTTGGCGACTTACTGACCATTTCGGCGACTTGTGTCAAAACTTAAAAAGTTTTTTCTTCACATTTTAAAGCGCTCATTTGAGCTGAAATTTTCTATACACTATAATTCAGGGTAAAAATGCGATAATTGGATTATAATTAATTAAAATTGACTGAAACTAATTATTCAAAGAATTACAGATACAGCATGTTGGCTTCATTTTTACCGGTTTCTGACGCCATTTTAGATTCTTCTCTATTGTTGTAACTATGTAACTTTTAAAACAAAGACAAAAGTTGGAGCCAAAAACCTGTTTTTCAGCCAAACTAGCCAAATCGGGTTTGCATCGTTACAACAATGCAGACAAATCATGCAATTTTTTCAATTCCTACTGTTAGTTCACTCTCTCCCCTATGTGTATATTTATTTATATATATATATATAAAATCTTATTCAGATTTTCAATCGTTATTGAATATTTTCTATTCATCTACTCAAAGTAGGAAAAAAAATTATATTACTTGTTTTATTTATGTTTTTACGTTTTAATACGATATTATTAAAATTATCATTCTCAAACATATGGACATTTTACCTGTTGCGTGATAAATTTAATTCAATTATTTATCACTCCAATAATTTATTGAAAATAATATTTATTTTGGAATATTTTACGCTGTTCACTCGTAACTAATAACTTAACCAGACCACACAATTTATTTTGTGTAATATTTTCTTCCAAATATTGTTTTCTGACAAATGGAGCCATTTTACTTAATTCAAAATATTCTTTTGAATTTAACAACTGAGGTAAACAACTAACAGCAAAATTCCTTGTTGTATAACATTGTTTAAATTGATGTACAATATCTTTACAAATAATTTTTAATAGCTGTACAAAGTTTCATGTATTTTTGCATTTCTAATTTTTTATCATATAAAGGATTCATATGTAAAGGAATATTAAATAATTTTTTCAGAGATTTTCGTATGTTGCATAAATATACTTACGTATAAAGTTCGGCAATATTTTTTGAAACATATTTTTTTTAAATAACACTTTACTACAAATCAATAAAAAACTGTTTTGCATTATAAAAAAGAAAACTTTTGAATTTTTTTTAAGATATCGTTACGCTATTTTAAGCAATTTTTCTCGAAAAATTCTTCTAGACTAATTCAGTACTTTTGCTAATTCATTTATATATATATAAAAAGACTAAAATAAATACAATATTCCCTATAAAAACCATAACAAATCAGATAAATTATTTACCTTTATTTGATTCCTATAAAGAGTTTTAACTTATTCCATATATTATCCGTCTTTTTATTTTGAAATATTTACTTGAAATAATTCAAATATTTATTAGAATGCCCTTTCGGGAAAAGATAAGGTGTGTAATTGATTACATATGCAATTAATGTACTAAAGGTAAATAAATTTAGCAAATCCAAAATAATTTTTTATTAAATCATTTTCCTTACGAAATTTATTACTAAATTTATTATTGTTCTTCCATGATTGTTGTTCACATGTGTAATCTACATGTAAAGTTTTAATTACCCTGCAAGTCAAAAGTATGCAACCTTAAATTTTCCCGCGCACAGTAGATATTCGAAAACGGCGCCACTGTGCACAGTGAAAGATGACAGCTTAATGCACATGCTTGAATTTTTCTCCTTCGTTCCATTGTATCAGTAGTTTCCCACAAAAAGTCGAGTGAGGTGACGCTATAAGTGTTTGTCGATTTTCTATTTCTCTAAAGATGACTGAACGACTTGAGCAAGAGGTACTGTATCAAATTTTATGTGAAGAGATTGGTGAATTTTTAAGTGAATCAATTTGTAAGATTCAACGAGTGTTTGGAGACGATGCAATGCGCGGGGGGGGGGGTACAAATACAGAAGGGATTTAACCGACTCAAATGTTGCCTTACGTCTGTAAAAAGTAAGCAGCGTTCTCGGAGGCCACAAACCACTCGAAATAGAGCTGTTAGTCAAAATTCTGATAATGAAAGATTGTTGTTTAACTATACGAGAGACTGCTGAACAAGTTGAGATCAATACAGGTTCTCCATATGCAGTTTTGTGCAAGTATAGGTTGAGTGCTGCGGAATTTATTCCCAAGCTTCTGTCGGTGGAACGGAAAACTCTGTCTTGCAATTTCGCAGGACCTTCAGGATACTAATAACGTTGAACCTTGCTTCTAACGACTTCTGACTGTTCATGAAAAGAAAATGTTGTAGACAGGATTCCTTTTTCATAGTACAGTTGAGATAAGACAGAACGCGACCACCATTCCAAAGAAAGCCTTCTAGAAGTATTTTCGCCAGAGTAAGGAATGCTGGGCTAAGTGTATGAAGACGCAAAGGGAGGGGCTCAACTTTGATTTTGATTAAGATCCTAATATTTCAAAGTGACTAAGATATATTTTTTTGGCTAAAGGTCGGATACTTTTTCAACAGACCTTGTATATCTACTTTTAATTCATTATTACTTGATTAAAAGTACTTTTTTTTTAATTTGCTTGAAATACAATAATAAATAATAAGCAAAAGCGAGGAGGTTTAAAATTGTTCTGAAAATTACAAATGTACTCCAGGATGGGACACACCTAAGAGAAAGACAATCAGTCCATTCAAAATAATAGGTTAATGTATCGTATACAAGGTGTGACAAGTAAATTCCCGGACTGAGCATGCCTTAGTCCACGGGGTCGCGAACCTTTATAGATCAACGAGCTATTTTTTCTAAGAAAGGTGTTTAATGAGGCACAAACGTGCTGTCAAATAATTTTGACTTATGATTATTGGGAAAATAATAAAACTAAATACTAACAACACAAAACTCTATTTACTACGAAAAAACCCTTTTGCACTGTATAGTTATAAATGTTTTAGTTATATGTGTGTAATTCACATTAAAGCAGTGCTTCTCAAACTTTCAATATTTGCGACCCAATATTCAATCATAATTTTCATCGCGCCCCCCTTAGACACAAATAACAATACATTGAATTCAATAATACTATACTTTGACGCTAAAACTACAATACGCCTTTATCCTCTTAAATGCCACTGGCGTATATATACGTCTTACTCAACCTGTACACTAAATACCCTGGACATAAATATACGTCTTTCCGAAGCACGATTTTTTTTTCTGTGCATTGCTATCCATAAAATAATTCCGAAGGCTTTGGAATGCAATAAAAGGACTTTAATAGTGGTTGTGAAGGATTTACTTATATCAGAGGATTTTTCCTTATTTATTCCTTTTCTCCCCGCCCCCTTCCCCAATACATCCCATGCCCTCGTTTCGAGGAAAACGGTGGTATTGGGGAGTGAATCGCGCAACTTTTAATCGGCAGTTAAGGAATTATTTATAAACAGTACAAATTATCAAGATAAGTTTTAATTTTTGTATATAATTAAATGTGAGAAGCCAATGGAGTCACTGGTAATTATTAATTTTTTTTCTTAATTTAGTATTGTAAAATTAATTATAAAATACATTATGCAGTACTAATACATTTATAAGTGTATTATAGCAGTGTAAATGTTAATTTTATTTTTTATAATGACAGAAAGTATTTTGCTTCTAATAAATTAATATATATTTTTTTTTAAAATAATCTTTTCTTTTCGAATTTTTCAATATGCTCGCATCCCCCTCACAGAGTTATCACGCCCCCCTAAGGGGGCGCGCCCCACAGTTTGAGAAACACTGCATTAAGATAACAGTGTGATTTCTGCTGATGATTATTAGATGAAAAATTAGTATGACTTCTATTGTTGCAGATTGTGTGTGGATGACAAATATCTTATATTATGATTGTAATATGTTACTTTTTGTCGAGAGAATACATGCTGAATTTGAGTCGTCTGCCAAATGGTTTCTAAGCAATTAATTATTTTTACTGTGGTTCACTCTTTTTGACAAGAGGGTTTGTGATTTGTTTCAAAAACCCGCTTTACAGACGATTTTCTGCATACTACTATTCCAGAAAATAAAACACACACCACTTTGTCGCCTTTACTAATCATGCCATATTTCTCGGTCCACCAACTTTGAAATGCTCTGTTACACTTACTATCTTGCCCTTTTGGTTCATTTGCTGAACTATCCATGTTAAATAGCAGTTAAAAATCGTAAATATAACACAGATAAACTTTAAAATACAGTTGTTTTAATGAAATTGACTATGCAATGCGTAGACAAATTTTACATCATAAGCAATTGTATCAAAGTAACTAAGGCAAGACAATAACAAACGAGTGCGCTCCCCTCGACCAATCACTTGCTGTTGTTTGTAATACTTCTTAGTGAACTTTGATATTTTGAAATAAAATGCAAACCATTTTGATCACTGGCGTGCCAAAAATATTGTGTCGCGTGTCATTAATGGCACGCGTGTCACTGGTTCGCCATCCCTGCCTTAGGCGTTGGGCTTGGTGTGAAGGAGAGGGAATGGAATGCAGTTGACCTTGACCCCTTCTGGGTCCGGTGGCACGTTATTACACCATCCTTCTATCTAGTTCAGTTTATTTTTTATTATTGTTTGAGTAAGACATTGTCATGTTGAATCGCCGTGATAACGATAAACTTAAAAATCGAGCTGAAAATACATTTGAAACTCCTCGTGAAATAAATGAAAAAAAAAAAAAAAAAACACCTCCAACATAATATTTTAAAGTATTTAGAGATAACTGCATTTCACGTGATTAAATTTTTTAGTAGCGTAAACAATATATCGGAAGGCATTTCAAGATGATAACTGTTCTGGTCGACTTGCGTCATCATTAACTAATGAAAACTTTTCAAAGAAATTAATGAAAACGTGCTGAAAGACCAACGTTTGAGTGTTCGGATGGTGTCAGATATTACGAACATCGACAATAAGGAATATTTTGCCCGAAAATTTCCATATGGTGAAAGCTTTTCTCAAAACGTACCAAAACACTTCATCAAGACAACGGTCGGTGCACCTCGTGCTCTCTGTAAAACAGTTAGTTATAGGCATTCAAACGCACTAGTGTGCTCGAGCACCGATTGTACGCACAAGAGCTCGCCCCATACGATTTCAACCTGTTTTTTAAAGTGAAAAATGCATTGAAGATAACACATTTTAAATCTGTTGATGAAGTGAAGGCAAAAATGGCAGATTTACTAAAGATAGTTAAACCTAATGAGAGCCACAGTGCTGCTTGGAACGGTAGAAAACACGTATGTAGCTATATATTGATAGGGAAGGAGAATATGTTGAAGAGTATTAAAAGCTATTTGTACATTGTTTGCAATAAGGCTAATCGCTTAGGCTTATCCGGTTATTTAATTGTTACAGTTAGTATTTATTTTTGTTCACCATACATCAACAATTATAAATTTCAGAAGTATTAAAAGTAAATTTCAGAAGTATTTTATTAGTACAAATTTCTATTTATGTTAAATAAAAAAAATCGGTAAGTTATAAACTCACACATTACTTAAGCATTAAAATAGATTTCCTTGGATACAATCATAAGAACTTTCTAAAGTGTCTCTTAGCTAACCTTATATACAATTACTGACGTTATCTCAACATTGATAAAAATTACAGAATAATTAATGTATTTTGAAAATTAACTACCGAAAGTTTTGATAACTTTGCTCGAATGTCTCTTTCACTAATTTTATCAATATTTTTAGAAAGTAATAGACGTTGATTGCTTAAGTATTCATAATTCTTGTAATTTTATTAGTGAATATTTTTGCATATTACTTATTTTTATTTATATAAGTGCTTTATTTAACTGTCTAATGAAATGTAATTTAGGTAAAACAGAACAGTCAAAGGAGTAAATAAAAGGAGTACGTTTTTCCGTAAAAGTGTTTTCTTTAAACCACAAAGAGTTTCTAAAATATTTCATTTAAAACCTTAAACATAAAAAAATCTGAAATATTTTTTATGCTTTAAAAGTTAAATCTTAATGTCTTTCGAATTTATATTGATTCCTTAAAACAAATATAAACTTTTTCTTGAGATTTTATATAACTATTTAACAAATTTCTTAACTGTAACTGCCAGGAATCGACAAATGCTTATGTAAATAGAAGCTGCTTTTTCAGTTATGTGCCTTACTGCGAGTGTACCGATACCTATTCGTAAAATTCCAAGCCTCATAATACTGGATCAAATAAATGCTTTCTTTTCGTTGCTTATGTGAACTTGTCTTCATACTTTTTGTTAACTGTTGTAATGGCCTCCCCCTGGGGAAGCATCCTCCTCAACCAATCGACCTAAATCTGTGGAAGGTAAAGATTGATGAGACAGAATAATAAATCCAATTTATTATGACCAAAGATAATATTCCAAGGCAAGCAAATTGTAAAGGGAAACTTTAGAGTGATATAACAAGAGCTCAAACCCTAAGTGAATAAGCGCACGAAATCTGACTATCTTAAGTTTTCTCAATGTTATCTTAAAAATCCTAACTTCCTTAATTTATTTTAATAGTCCGACATTTAGTCACGTGGCAAAGTTCTGTCCTTACCGTAACCACAGCTTTCAGCGACTTAGTTCCTTTCGCTTCTAATTTACGACTATTAAACTTCAACCATATATATACTAACTAATCTGTGCATATCACGGTTTCTTCTTGAGAGGGATGGCTGTGAAATAACTCTATTTCTGGCCCAAAGATTCCCCAAGAGGATAAGTAGAAATTCCCGTAAAACCCAGTCACACTGTTCACGAAACAATGTCTGTACGCTTAAAGATAAACATCAACCGATAATTATATAATAACAGCATAACGATACTTTGTATTTAATTTTTGTAATTAATTAGGGAAAGATGCAAAAGAGAATATTAATTGTTACCTTACTGAAATAATTTAACACTATAACCATCTTCTTTATTTTTGCTAATCTCATTTTCAGTATATTATGTATATTCATATTACAAAATTTAATGTTATCAAATTTTTATGAGTCTGAATAGCTATAAGTGATCTTAATTCATGTATTTTTGGGTGTACCAAAAGTAAATTGACTACATGAAGATTAAAGAGATTGCATTACGTTAAAATTTATGAACCATCATGGAATTTGATATTTCTCTCTTCTCGAATGAATATTAGGCTATAATCCTAAGATGCACAAAATTGTCATTGTGCAATTTTTTTAATATCTCATATTTTCAAACCTTTAGACTTCAGCAAGATTTAAATTTCACATTGAAACATATTTCTATAGTAACAAAATCCATTACCATTTTGGAGCTTTGCTTTGTGAAGCTTTTTATTTTTATGCGGGCGAAAAACATTCTCCCAAAAGCTACAGTAGTAATACTCCCCAGAATTCCGTTAAGCCCTCAGGGACCTTCTCTTTTTGCTACCATTTGGAATGAAAATACCTTTTGTTCGTGCCTTTATAATCTTTTTTTACGCTTTCCCAACAACAAGATCTCACAAATTTGGGCTCCAAAAATGCTCCGAAGCCATTTCAGTCGTTTTGAATGGTGGTGATGTTTGGGCATGGCTCTGGAACATGCATATAAGTGGAAAATGTTCTATCCGGCCATCCACACAACAGCTGCAAAACAAAATATAAAAAAAGCAGTAAAAAATATTCGTCTTCAGGCTGTAAGCTTTGAAAGAATGAACCACATTGAAGTACTATGTGATACAGAAATGCTTAACGAGGACACGAATTGAACAAATTGATACTAAAAAGTAAAATCAAATCATAATACAAAAAAGAAATTTTGAAAATAATTTCTTTATTTCCAAAAACTTATTTTGTTATTTATTCTTGAATGGGAACATAAAAATGTTTTACAAATCAAATGGAATAAATTCTTTACATTCTATTGAGTGTTTCATTTTTCTAACTTAAAATTGTTCAAAATACGTGTTAGATCTTTATACTGATATATTTCAGTTTTAATGCTCAATAATTCAATATTATAATTTGTTTGTCAGGAAAGCAATAATGATATTTATTTAAGATGCGTATTTAAAAATACATTCTTTTTTAACATTTAAATAAATATTTATTTTCTACTCATGTCTTGATTTAAAGAAATTCCCAAAATATATAGCTGATTTTGTAACATAACAGTATATATAGATTGAAGGTAGATACAACTGGTTTTCCAGAATAAATCAATTTTAGTATTCTATAGCTACATATAGCCTCAAAATATCCCATGGCACTATACAAAGACTTTAAATCATTCATACTAAAAACTATAATAGTAATTTTTATATATTTCATTTTAATGTAAGACTTGCTAAAGGAAAGCTGGGTGTGAAACACTTACGCTGTTGGTATACTTTTCATTTCTGTATTATGTTCAAATTTAGTAACAAATCAAAAGGCATTATTTCTAGTAAAAAAAAGTATAAAAATGAATTTTTTCCTCTATTTATTAAAGTGTTCCCTACTTGTATCCCAAAATTCACAATTAGAATAATATTCCCTAGCTTCACAATTAGACATTAGTAAATTGAATAATTGCAAAAAATATTTAGAAAAAAAAATATGATGAAGTTTCTCCATTTGTCAAGATTTTTTTGTAAAAGTGCAAGCCCTTTCCAGTGACTACCTTTTACTTAAGTTCATTAATTAGTATTTTTTTTCTGCAATGATCACCTAACCTTAAGATTCCAATTCCTTTTTCTTATCAGGTCCTGGTTATAGCTCGAATTTTCTCACGCGTTACCCTCCATTCAAAATATAAACTAAAAGATGTGAAGTAGCATCTATATACAATTCATCCCAAAAAACAAATGTAGTTGACACAAGCTAAAATGGTTGTTTATTTTCATTGTGTATATTTTTATTTTACTATCATATCTTTGAATAAACCAATCACATTTAGAATTTGCAGAATTTGATAAAACCGTATATTCTTTGTTAAAAACCAAAAGTTTAGCCATATGGTACTGAATAATACAATTTATGTATTATTTAAGTGGTAAATGGTCGGTCTGGCTTAGTGTTTTCAAAAAAGAATTTCTAATTCACAAGTGATAACGACAAAAGTTAACAAAAAAATAGTGCAATCGAATTCTTGTTATTCCATACTCATAAAAAATAACGGAAAAGTCAGTTATTGGGATCAAGATATTACTAAAGCTTTTCTCGTCATTAATGATTTTATATTCTGTTGTACCAACATAGATATGGTACATTGTAATAAATAGGCATAGTTGATTTTAATACAATAGCCATAGATGATTTTAATACAATAGCCATAGATGTTGCAATGTAATAACTATAGTGCGTTACAGAATAATAGTATTACAACAGTCTAAATATATTGCAAGGTATCGTTGATTATTACTTGAAATAAAGTTTCTTAACTTTTTTTAAAGTATGAAGGGGAAGAAATTGATACCCTCTTGATGAGAAAAATCACTGCAATAAAAATAATAGTTCTAAGTAAAAAATAAAAAAAAAGAGTGCAATATTTTTACTGATAATATGTATCATCTTATTTAGAAATATTTTGAAAAAAAATCATGGAATATATTCGCATTTGGTTTATTTTATTGCAATTTAAGATTTTCTTTTCCAAATTTTAACTAGCCCACGCTATTAATGTTTTCATATGTTAACCATTTACACTAAAATTTTGGTCTACACTTCGAAGAAAATTCCTTTTTCTTTTGTCACTTTATTTTGCAATGTGCAAGTACTATGTGCATTAAAATACAAATATGTTTTTTCAGCTGTGATAAACGCTAATACATCATTACTATAACAAGAATTTTCAATTATAACAAATAAAATAGAATGCAAATATGAACGCAAAATTATAAATAATATAAAAAACCATAAGAAAAGTAAAACATTCTAAAATTAAAGAAATATTCCTATAAGAATATAACTGACTTTATATACATTTTTTTTCTTGTTTAATATACATAAAATGCAAAACTCTTAATGTAACTCTATAAACTTATTATTCTGGTACGCCAAAGGGATTTTGAATACTTTTTGATAGATATCATATTATTACATAAAACTGGGAGGGAAAAAGAGTCAATAAAATGTAAAATTCTTTCAACTTTGTCAATATTTATGAGCTTCAAGGTCAGTACATAAATAAGCATCAGCGATTTTAAGTAGGTTAGTTTACCTCGGGCACACGTTTTTCCCATCAACTTTAAATATCGAATGGAGCAGAAAAGTTTAATGCTGCCACTTAAAGTTTATTCCTCATCGTAATATACATTATTAAAAAAGCTCTGTGACGAAGTAATGCTTTCTGGAAAATATTTTTAGGGATAATGCATACTCCAAAAATAGATCTGGCAGATCAATAATTTTCAGTATGCATAAAATTTATTGTTATTGCTGAGCGATGCGGAAGCTGATGCTTTATGCATCAAATTTATAGGTATTTATAAGATACCTGAAACTCTTACAGGAATTTATTCGTGAATTATTCTTTATGAATCGTCTTAAATAAGATGAATAAATAAATTAAAAATAGCTTTTTTTAATTAATTACATCAAACGCAATTTTTTTTAAAGAAAAGAAATATATTTCAGTTTTATGTCTTACAAGAAGAGTGCAAGGTCTAGGGGTCATAGATTTAGTTCAAATTATGTAGGATTTAGTTTCCATATTAAGGTATCCGACTACGTTCGGAACCGTGATTTTAAAAAAGCGCATAAATGGATAATTGTCATGATATTTAGTGTCACTTAGATTAGACTACATGTGTAAAACTGCTTTAAGGAAATTTTGACAAAAAAAATTATTTAAATACAATATTTCGCTCAAAAAACTAACTTAGAATAACTTTTTTCCAAATGTTCTCCTTTTGGGAAAAATGCTTCTATTATAATAATATTTTGCATGTGTATAGCTCAGACTTCTGTTCAGAGGATCAATTAGAATTTTTGAAATATATAACTTAGAAGTGGGGTTATCTATATTTTACCACAACAGAGGGGAGCAATTTTAAGAAAAGAACGCCAATAATTATTTAAATTAGTGGTAACTTTGAAAATAATGTGATTTTTCAAAAATTCTAGTTGAGCCTCTGTAGAGAGGTCTGAGCTATATACAGGCAAAATATTATTATAATAGAAGCATTTTTCAGAAAAGGAGAACATTTGGAAAAAAAGACTATTCTGAGTTAATTTTTTTGCCAAAATATTGTATTTAAATAATTTTTTTGTCAAAATGTCCTTAAAAATTTTATACATGTAGTCTAATCTAAGTGACACTAAATATCATGACAATTATCCATCCATGCACTTTTTTAAAATCACGGTTCTGAACGTAGTCGGGTTCCTTAAAGGAGATATATGTTTATAGGGGCACTGCTCAATAGTTTATTAGATATTTGCAATGGGCGATGCAATTTACTTGAAATACAAAGCAGCAGATACCTATGCAACAATACTGCACTAAATCGATGCGCGAGAAGCTTTTCGAAATTATGTTTTATTTGCTTATTATGCTTTAAGTTTCACCATTGTACAAATAGTGAGAGGTAAGAAGCGAGTCATGTTGTTATACTTATTCTGTCAATCTGATAAATGTTTTAGTTATTGATTCCTTTCACAATTTAAAGTTTCCAGGAATTTATTAACTAGCAGTTCAATGGCGTTTCTCCTGTTCTTGCGAAATGCTTTTATTGTTTTGTAATAAATATTACTTTGTACTAATACAAATGATAATGACAAATAAGAGTTTTATAAGGTTTCTAGTCATTAAATATATTTCATTTCCAATTTATTTAAGCTCCATTATGTATCTTTATATGTAAAAAAAGACATAATAAAAAGAAAAGTCATTCATCCTCCACATACTCG
>BMAV01010395.1:192280-221329 GCA_019973955.1 Trichonephila inaurata madagascariensis
TATCTAAAAACTTGTTGAGTATTGACCCCTATAACCATATATCTTCATCAATGGGTAAGCTAAACCATGATCCCAAGATCTTGCACTCTCTTTGTTAGCTGTGTATTTAATAAGTTTTTAAAAAAAATAATATAAAGGGCCATTAAAAATGCACTAGAACACTTTCTGTCTGAAATAGTTTCAGTCGTCAAAAAAACTAAGTCATGCTGAATACTTTTCGTAACTCTAATTACATCTAAATCAAATTGATTGTAGGACGAATGACACAGAAGGAACTGAATTAAGAGTCATTGAAAAGTTTATTTGTCTGTTACTCTAACATAGAAAATTTCTAGTGCAAAATTGTTCCTCAATGTAATCCAATCTCTTTTTTTATACCTGATAATTTATCTAAAAAGTAACTTAAAATTGGAATTTCGTAAAATTAAGTTCTATTTCCTTTAAGTAAAATTAGTATTTGAAACATTGCGTGTCATAATTACTATACAAAAATTAGTTGCACAATGACTTGATTTAAATATTCTCAGCTTATTGGATACTAATACTCAGTAGTTATCGTATAAAAGAGCTAAAGAGGAATCACTATCCAGAAAGTGGATGCTTTATTGTAATTTAATTATTCTTGTCACCCCCTACAGGGTGCTGATAAAAGGGAACGCAAATTTGAACCATATGGATATATAATGAAATTAAACTCTCAATTGTCATTTCACTTTGGAAACCACCCTAGAGTAATAATTTTGAATCCGTGATTTATTAAGCAGTAAACCAATTCATCTGTAGACTGTCATTGACAGAATGATAAGGCCTTTGTATTCGAAAACTGAATTATTATTGTCCGGAAAGACCAATTTACGATAGATCCAAATATATTTTGTTCCGAATTTGGTGTAATTAATATTTCATTTCATTTTTTTGTAAATAATTTACATCTGGATGTTCAATACGTTAATACTACTTTCTGCTGTATTTATTTTATGGTAATATTAGATTTAATTATGGTAATTTGGTATTGTTAATATTAGTTGTAATATTATCAAACAACCCCGTACCTTACATTATAATATTGATTCAATGGAAACTTGGCGAATTATTAGCTATGTAACTAAGTTGGCATCATTTTTGGAGACCAACTATGGCGATTTGGCGATTATGTTGAGGACCATATGGATACATCTGGAAATTACTGGGGAAATCTGTAACATGACGAGCTTTTGCGTAAGTGGATTCTTCCGGAAAAGCTAAAAGGTAGCCGCACAGACTAAAATAGCAATCACTCGCTGTAATTGAGTCAGTATTACTTCGGCTGTTGAAGAGGACGAAAGGTTGCTTGAAAATAATCTTTAATATTATGTATTGTATTTTTTGTCATTTATAGTTGTGTCTCAACGTCACTTAGTTCAAGGCGGGGTAAAAGGAGGAGTGGCTTAACGATACCTTATACATTGGTAATTTCAATCGCTTATTTAATTCAAGCTTACTATGCTCATAGATTTATTTATAATACCTGTCTGGTCAAATAGACACGACGGCCTTTTCAACTACCCCCTTTCAAATTTCCTTATTCTGCATGATTGTTCTATTTTGTTTAGTGTGCATTGAAGGGTAGGGAAGTGCTGGAATGTTTTTTCTTCGTCATTTAGTCATCATGCGTTCTGTTTCAGCCCTACGAACTCCTTTCACTAAAAACTAATTGTTTGTAAATTTAGCGCATGTACTTGTGAATTACTTTATTAATTAGTACTTATAGGTTTTTTGTGAGGCTTTCTTTCTTCTGCCTAACTTTCTATAAATAAAATTTAAAATGTTGCTTTAGAGAAGTCTTACTGCAAATAAATCATTCCGCTTCTAAGAAATTACTGATAATGAATCAGAAAGGGGAAATTATCCATCATAAACACTGATTTTGATGATGAAAATTTTATTCCTCTCGTATGATCTTAGGTGAAAGGCAATGAGGATAATAAAATTGATTATTCTCAAAATCAGTATATGGCTCGTGAGGTCCTACAGAGAAAAAAAATGTGTTTCTGGAAACACAACCAGTAGGTTAATAACCCAAAATATTTTGCGAGAAATGATGGACCAATTAGTTATGCAAAAACAAATGCGAATAGTTTTAGTTTCTTGCAGTCTTGTTTGTATTTTGCAGATAAACAGCCTTAGAGAATGTAGAAAACGCACAAACGAAAAGACTCGTCAAATATTAAAAAATAATGCTTGTTTTCTTTTAAAAGAGGAATCGTTCACAGTTCAATTTTGAAAGCCCTTAAGAGTTTCAGGAGCTAAGAATGTGAAACTTCCTTCTTTCTTTCTTTCTTTATTATTATTTTTTATAATGGGGCTGTGGATTGGTAGTTAACCTTTTCAGACCTATTACATTCCCCGGGATCTGGTATCACTCTCTAGAGTGGCACCATATAGGCAACATCAATTACCGCAAGTAATTGTAAGCAAGTAAGCCCGTTTCTTCCCTAGAGGTAGGCAGATGAGCTCCGTCGATGCAAACTTTGCTCCAGTAATTTAATTTTGCCGAGAGCACCCAAGACAAGCAGGCACTCAAGGGATTTTTTACATGCCTCATCATCATACGACAAGGGAGCTGTCGATTTTCTGCTTCATGAAGATCTACCGATTTGGGCCGGGGTCTAACCCGCAACTTTAGGTGCAGAATACCAGCGACAAACCAACTAACCCAACCAGCTGTCACTTCCATTTTTATGATTTACTGTATTGAGTATAAAGTTTTACTCAGAAAACATGTCAAGAGACAAATTTTGTGCAGTATCATGTTTTTGTGACTTGATATCAAACTCAAAACGTTGCAATCGAACATAACAGGATAAATTCACAATGATTTTAGAATTATGGAATAGTTTCATAGAAAAGTGTTTAAGCTGTTACAAACCAAACCAGAACTTGACAATAGATGAAAGGTTATTCCCTTCTAAGACTCGCTGTTGATTTACTCTGTTTACCCGAATAACTTCAGACAAAATGTTTGCATAGTTACAGAAACAGAAACTAAGTATTGTATATTTTGGGGGCATTTCTTACCTAGGAAAAAATAACAGGGACAGAGTCAAACTTTTTCTGACCATCTATGGGGTTCAAACTAATTGAACTGTTTTAAAAGAAGAAATTAGTTCTAATCGGTATTTTTTTTTTATTTCCCTTGTGTTTCCTCATACGATTTAGAGACATAAAAAAAAGCAGAACGGAAATTTGGTTGCTATCTTCCAGACACTCATAGACTTTCTGTTTTAAGATTAGAGAAACCCAATTTAAGTTCGAAGCCAATTTAATAAATAATTTTTATGATGTAGAATTACTTTAATTTCAAGAATTTTGAAGGTTCTTATTTTAATAGTTTCTCATCTGTTCTTATTTTATGTTTGCTCTTTTCTCAAGGGTACGTTAACAATAAAAATGGTTTTGAAAAATTGCACCAATTTCGAAGTTATATGAATACTATCAAAACTTACATCATTATTTATGGTAAATCTTGTTTGGGACACTCATTACAAAACGAAAATCTAAATTCTTGAAAAGGGCGCGAATTAGGTTCATGAGCTATTTGTTTTTCAATAAAAAAATCTTTATTCGCAAGATTAATTCTCATTTTATTATTCAACATTTTTGTTATTAGAAATTTAAAATCACGACGAATACTTTTTTTTTTCTTTTTCTTTCCTTTTTTTTTTTTTTTTTGTTAATTTCTCAATAACATGATTGATTTCATATATCTCTGAAGCAGTATTAATTTTTTTTGCTAGTAAGAAATGTAAGAAACAATTATCTAAGTTTAAAAAGGTTTTTTACAAGTTTTCTTTATAAGGATATTTTTCGTATGAAATTTATTGATTTTAAATATAACTTTTTCCAGCTTTTGAACATTTAAGTATGTATTACTTTTTGAATTTCTACTATTAGTTCACTCTCTTCCTATATATATATATATATATATCTTGATGAAATTTTCAATCGTTAATCAAATACTTTCTATTGACTCATTGAAGTTCAAATAAAGTTTTTAAACTTGTAGTGGATGAGCCCAGTGGCTGAGTGGCATAGCGCTTCCACAGCACAGATGCGAGGTTCAAACCCTGGGCTGGTAAAGGTTGACTCAGCCTTTCATCTCTTCAGTGGGTCGATAAAATGAGTACCAAGCTTGTTTGGGAACTTAACACTGGGGGTTTTCACGTCAGACTGACTGGAACATCTGCTCATGCACTTCAGGCCCCAAGGTCACGTATACTGAGTTGGGCACAGTAGGTCTTGTCTCTCATGGGATGTCGTGCCACTGAGTTAAGTTTATTATATCGTGTCTACTACTCCTACTTTCATGTTGGGTTTAGGTCACGACCTTACTAGAATTGAATCCTAGTAGTTGACATGTCAGACTTTAAGAGAACCGTTACAAATTAATTTAGGAAACACTGAAATCACATCAGCGTGTATCTACCGACCACCATTCAGCTTCATAAACGCAACAGAAATTTATGTTAATCTCTCGCATAATCATGTAATGAAAAAGTATATAAATATTCTGAAACGAATACGAAATGTTTAAGTAAAGCAATTGTCTTCAAACTGTGTTCCGTAGAATCCTGTGGTTAAACAAATCAAATTTAAAGGTTCAGTGAGTAAAAAAAGAAAATAAAACTGAAAAAATTATAAATGTGTATGCTAAATAGATAAACTTTTTCTACGGAATTTGCTCGAACATGAGTTACTAACTTTTTGTTTCCCAACGCATGTGGCACGTCATACTGGAAGAATCTGAAAAAAATATGTTGTTCCGGACAGCCCTTTTTTTAAAGTAATTTGTTGCACCTTTTACTTCTTTGCACACTGGAATCTCGGAGCTGTTACAAAAGATACATTTAGAAAACAGCCTCAACAAAATTGATAAAAAGAACATTCGTATTTTATGACATGTTTTAGGGGGAATAGGGTAAAATTTCCTTCCAAAAATGATGCTTTGCCGATGCTTTTAATTATGAAACTAAAGATCATTCTGAAACCTTAATGTTTACATTTTAATATGTAAAAAGTTTTCATCGCGTTTCTAACTTTTCAAACAGTTAATAGACTGAAAAACGGTATTGTGATACGTTGTGGCAAAAGGTGTAATGTTGTTGTAGTTTCACCAACAGACATATTCTTGAGGACAGCACATTTATTTACTATGAACATGAAAATTTTTTAAATCAAAGGACCCACGCGGGTAATATTTCAAAATGCCCACCACCTAACGCGTCGGTGCCGAGAAGCAATATTTTTATACACAAAAGAACACATTCTTACCGGAGGGATGCACAGTGCGCCTCCTGGTGAAGGGAGGAAACACTACACCCCCCCCCACACACACAAAATTGATGTGTCACACATGATATTCAATCTAACTATAAAGCATAAAATAATATACATTTATATCATACACTAATATACAAGTGACTAGCATTACCTCACACATAAAAAAATATGTATACATAACAAATTACACAAAACTAAATTAAGAATACAATTTTGAAATGATTGATAATACCATAATAATCAAGAAAATTGATATTTAAGGAATTCACAGAATAAACAACATTAATCTAAAAAAATATTATTCGAAAAGAATCATTAGCATTTTTTAAAAACGTAAATAGATACACAAATAATATAATGAGATAAACAAAATGAGATAAAGAAAATAATTATTCACTAAATCTAAAATTTTCTTTTTAAAATTGAAAAGCACATTTGTTACACCAATCGGGAGAGTGCATCAGTATGAGGCATTTTCACACCAGGACAATGTTTGACTATCACATTGAACTTTTGTAGTGCAAAAGCCCATCTTTGTAGCCTCGCAGATTGTGGTGCACTCTTTGTTAAGTAAGGTAAAGGGTTATAATCAGTATAAAATTCAATTTCAGTCCCAAATATCCATACTTCAAACTTTTTTAAGCTCCACACAATCGCAAATGCCTCTCGTTCAATAGTTGACCATGACTGTTGGGTCTTGCTTAATTTTTGACTTGCATAAGCAATTGGGTAACACTTATCACCACACTTTTGTGACAGGCAAGCAACTATGCCAATTTCCGATGCATCTGAATGAATGGTATACGGTTTATCAGGCACTGGAGAGTACAGCGAAGGTGCTTCCACTAAAGCCTTTTTAAGATGAAAAGAGGATTCATGTTTCTCAGTCCAGGATAGAATCAGGTACTCTCTTTTTGGTGAGTTCTGTCAATGGATACTAAAGTTCTGAACATTTAGGAATATACTCGCGATAGTAATTACACAGTCCAAGTACACTACGAAGCTCCTTCTTCGTTTTAGGCACTGGTAAGTTGTTGATAACTGCAGTCTTCTCGGGATCTGGTTCATGCTTACCAGAACCGATAATATGACCCAAATATTTGATTTGAGTTTTTCCAAAGGCACACTTTTGGGGTTTCCCAAGGGGGTTTTCAAAATTTTGTTAAAAATTATCAGATGAAGAAATTTCTTAATTTTTGGAAAGATTGCGATGTCGTCCATATAGGCAATAAAATTCTCTATCCGATAATGCTTTTTCATTTGGCTGAAATTTGCAGAGGTTTCTAAAACCAAAACTTATCACCTTAAAACGGTACTTTGCCGATGATTCTTGAAAGATGAAAAGTTTTTTCTTCTTCACCATGGGTATAGCCAAACCCTTAAAATCTAATTTGGGGATTTTGGGCTTTCAATAGGTATGTCATCAGACACACTCCCCGGTTAAAGAACTCAAGTAAAGCAAAAATCCAGAGTAAAATTTTTTCGTTAACGCAAACAATTGGATAGGCTTTTCCCTTCAGTTTTTTAAATTTAAAATAAGTCTAAAAGCTCCTCTATCTTCTCAACACAATCTTCGGACTCGGGAGGGAAAATATAAAAACGGCTTTTCGTTCAATGTTCGGTTTTAAAAGCAAATTCGATGAGTCCCTACTTTGGCTATTTTCACATCACGTGGGAATGTGTTTGGTTCTTAGAAAATTGCTAGCCTTGTTCCCTCTCCAGTCTCCTTCAGAGGATTCAGATCGGTTTTCCGAACTCTTTAAAAGATGTAACCTCAATAATAAAGGGGGATGGTTTCCCCGTTCGTGGTATCTTCAAAAAAAACCCCAACTGCAAGTGCACGGGATAAATTTTTGATCTTATTAGTGAACATGTTTACAGTTCCGTCGGGGAGTTTAACTTTTTATGAAAGGAGTGGATTGTGTTGTTTTTCTCTAGGTCCCGTCCATCTCGCATAGATCTTTTACTAGAATCTGGTATCAGCATAACAACTTTTTTCCGCTAAATTCTTCACGGGTTTGGGCCCCTTGTTGAAATAACTCCATAAGCCTTTTTTTTTCTGAACAACAGCAGTTAAGGATGCACTCTCAAGCCCTTTCCATCTTTTCTTTTTTTCCTGAAGGTAAAAGCAGCACGGGGAAAAATTTTGTCTTAAAATGTATTTGCCTCCCAGGAATGATTTAAAAAACCAACGGCCTTCGGCTTCTCGCTATAAAATAACATTTAATGGTGATACACCAGTGGTAGTGTTCGGGACTTCACGGTATGCAAACAACAAAAAGGTTATTTCGTCCCCCCTTTGGTCTTCACGAATAACGTGATGAAGCATTTCCTTCAATTCCATATTCTACCTTTCAACTTTCCGTTGCTGGCCGGGTAGCCAGAACGGAAAAACCCAGGACTAGATCCCAAACCTTTTTTAAATTCTTGGGTTAAAAACTGCTTAATTTTTGCCTTTATCACTGGCAATTATACTCGGAAATTCCCGTCCTAGAATATTTGTAATAAGAGCCACATGCAGTTTTGGCTGTTAGGGATCTAATGGTACGCTTAGGCCAACGTGTATGTTGATCCATCATACAAAAAAACGCATTTATGCCCTCTATCAGGTGGGGGGTTGAATAGGTCCCATCACATCTATATTTCAATTTAAAAGGGAAACTCAGGACGGACAATAGGTGTAATGGGATCCATCTCCAATTTTCTCAGGCTTCCCCAAGTTGACACCCTTTTCCCTCTGGATGAAATTTACTTTCACTGACATATTTGGCCGAAAAGAAAAATTTTAAATTTTTTCCTCTCTTTTGTTTTCTTAACCCCCTTGACCCCAAAACGACTTGGGCTTTTCATTACCTTTCTATTCTGCAACCGGTAAAAACTAATTAGGACTGGTTCATTTAGAATTTTATCCTTTATGGAAATTAATCCATCAAATTAAAAAATTTCCCTTTTTTTTTTTAACTCTGCACGAACCTTTTCAAAGAGAATCCAATTTTTCGCTCATCATTCATTGTAGTGTAATCCGAAAAAAATTTTTATATCTGAGTCACCCCAACAAAAATTATCTTTCCCCCCTCTGCTTCTTTCATCATTTGAAAACTTAGAACTATCAGCCAATTCGGGAAAAACTCATTTTTCCTTTTTTACTTTTTTTCATTTTTGAACCAAAACTCTATATACGTGGAGGGTTTTGGGCCCCAATTTAATTTATCTGTGTCACTACCAAGCAATCCATTGGATGATTAAAAGAATTATTTAAGATCTACAGCGGTTTTAATTTGTTTTGCTCATTCTCTCCCAAACAGGATTGATATTCTACACTCATGAAAAAAATTGGCCCCTAGAAAATTTGGGCAAAAAAAAAAAATTTTTCATAAAAAATGACTACTTTGATATAAGTAAAAAATTAGAAAATCAAAAAAAAATTATCTTATTCAGAAAAAGACAAAAACAGGGGTTTAATACCGTTGACCCCCTCTAACCCAAAAGCACGATTAAGTAATATCGGACATTGGGCATGCAAGTTCTGCATAAAGTCTTGAGACATTACGTTCCATATTTGCGCTTGCCCTGTTCGTTCAAACTGGTGCGATGCCCAGCTCGACGTCCCAAATGATCCACACAGATATGCTGGTGGTAAAAATCTGGGATCTAGTAGGCTACAAGAAAGGGTAGTAACAGTGTGGGGAGACAGTCTTAATGACACACCGACCATTTAAAGGCCGGAGCAGTGTCTTGTTGAAAATGGCTCTAGGGCCGTTGCATGAGAATGGCAACACTTGGTTGCGGACGTCATGGACACTAACAGCTGGGCTGTCATAGTGCCACGGATCCAGCCTAGGGAGTGAACGCGTGTGTTATGGCAATAGCACCCCATAAAATCCACACAAACTGTGAAGATGGTGATCATAGTAAAACAAAGGCAGGATTAAGGCGTTCACCACTGTCTCTCCACAAACGAACGATCGTCATCACTGCCGAGATTGTGAATCTGGATTCATCCCTAAAGACGACACTGGGTTCCATTCCGCTGCAGTCCTGTTTTCCTCGTAGGCGGCACCGCTCAAACGGAGGCGTCGATGGGTAAGGTGTCAGGGCAGCACACGTATTGGAAACGCGATCCTAATGTCCTTCAGCCAGGAGCCTTCGTACGGTTTACGAAGACACAATGGCCCTAATTACCGGTGATACCTGTGCCTGGATGGCGGTAGTGAAACGGATTGGCTGTACGCATGCTTTTCTCACGTCAAACTGGCGGTCTTCTCAACGACTGGTCTCTGTAAAGGGCTTCCTGAGTTTGGTCTTCGTGTAAATGACATTCTCGGATCCACTGGTCCCAACACCTTCACAACACAATAGAGGCTTATTGACGAGCTACTCGCCTAGCTGACCACCCAGCTTCCATCATGCTGATGATTCTCCCCCTCTCAAACTGCGACAGCTGCTCATATTGTCTTCGAAAATGGCGTAATGGTATGTTACCTGTTTTATATTCCACGCAGAATGACGTTAAATGCCCTCTACCGGCTATGCGTAATGCACAATCAAGCTGCATTTCTAATCATTTGCATATTTCCCCGACATGTACCTTTATGCCAAGTTTCGTTACGATCCCTCAATTATTTCTTGGTGTGCTTATTTTTTTCCATGAGTGTATCAACAAAACCTCATTGAATGTGATGGTTCTTTTTATTGCTAAATTTTACTTCGTTTGTATATGGATATTGTGAAACGTTGCAACTTATAATACTTTATTGGTTTTTTTTTTTCTTTTTCGTACTTCGTAATTTTCATTTAGGAAACTCTTTTAGTTCGCGAGTGTCCTTCAACGGGACTCCTTTTTTATAAGTTGTGATTTTTGAGAAAAATAATGATAGTGTGTTATTATAATTTAAATATTTTTTTTATTTAAGTCACAGCGATAAATTGTACAGTATATTCACTGAAGTTATTAATAGGATTGTTTACTTCGTTAGAGTTCAAATTATATTATTTGTGAGGGAGGAGATTGCTTCCGTCCTGTTCGAAGTTTTCCAACATCTTCTATGCCCTCTCTAGGGTCTCGGGAGTGTAGCGGTTGGCCTCTTTTCCTCAGATTAAATCCGGGGGGGCTCTGTGGGTGGAGTGGGTCCCTCTGGTTAAAGGTTTTTCAAGGGGGTTTTTACCAAAAAAAAGCCACTTTTAAGTGGGGCGGTTTCATAGGCAATGGTTATTCCATCCAAAAACAAGCCCCCTTTCACATGCCCAAAGACTTCCAAGGAAAAAATCTGGCCATCCATTATCCCAAAATTAATCACTTGCATACTCAATCATAAGATATGCGTATGGAACTTGAGTTAACTCCAGATCAAATAGTTGTTATATACTGCAGAAGTAAAACACGGCTAAGAATTATCAATAAATTATTTATCTTTTCTTTAAAAAAATAAAACAGAAAATTATGTTTGAACATTAAGTTAGCTGGCCAACTAATTAATGCGTAGAATGTGGCTTAGAAAGCAAATGGCTAAAAGTCCAAGTTTCGTCTTTCTTTTTATTCGCCATCTACAGTCACTGTTAACTCGTCAATTCAATAAATCTACATATTTTGGTAGGATCACTATATGTGCATAACCCACAGTGTAGAAATACGGATTCCCGTTAAATCTGACGAGGATCAAATTCCTCACGTTGGCGGGGTGTGGATGTTAAGAGTGTTGGTTGCCGAAGTCTGTTACTAATAACCTACACCTTTCTTAATCCAGTAAGTAAATAATTACTCACACAATACTTGGCGTCAACATTGCCACCCTTGTCATAGCCAATAATTGGAATAGAATAGAACTAGTTCTTCAATACTTCAAAGCCTTTTATTTACTACTTATCTTATATTTGTGGAACTAATAATTGACTACGAACATCTGAAAGATAATGCACCATGGCAGAGAAACAGTAGAACGTTAGAATCAGAATTAGGATCTGCATTCCACATCTGGAAGCCTTTGGTGCTTTTATTTTTGACAATGCTTACATCTCTTTCACTTATGAGACATTCTCTGCAATTTAGAAAATTTAATAGAAGTTTAGAATTCTGTCTCTCGATAAGAAAATGTCCTTATTTGTTACACTCATGTGATGAGAATTAAATTAAACTTCTACTATGAATCCATGATTTGAATTCTCTAGAATAAATATTGTATTAAATTCATGATGGCATTATTCAAATATTACTGAGTTATAGACAAAAGAAATTTTAAAAAATTAGGATGATTGGCTTATAGAATGAAAGCCATTCGTCAAAAGTTTAGAATGAGGAGGTGTAAATGGAACAAAAACAGAAAAGGGCATTTGACACATTTTAAATTGATAGTTTGAAAACTAACATGCATTGAATTGCAAGACATATGGAAATTCTTTTTCTGTGTACTCACTCCTAAACACATGCATGCATATATTCATATCTTATTTAAATAAGGCTTTGGAAAATAAATGCTTGAAATTTGTTTCACAAATTCCTCTGTTTCAAAGTACTTTCCTTTCTTTGTCTAGTAATAAATATTTTAAGCTTTCTGTACGAACTAAAGTTAAGAAAAACATAACTTTATATGTAAATATTAAGATCAATTTCAAGAAAAATGAACCGATATTGCAGAAAGCTTATGTTCTACAAAATGCGTAAAAAGAATTTAGTTACTGTGAAAATATTTTAGAAGGCTAACGAATAATTTCTTGCACCAGCCGAAATTTCAGTTTGCTTTTGAAAATGGAAACAAAAAGGAATTTTGAAAAACACCTCTTTGCTTTACAATTTATTTTCTTGTCTGTTGTATGTGTTGTGTGTGTGTGTGAGTCTCATGAGAACAATTCAAATTATAATAGATAATTCGAAAGTATTAGCCATCTAGAACGACGATATAATAACCACGCCAATTTTATTAAAGTTTGCTTAAAAAACACCAATAAATGAGGTAACAATTAATTTAGATAAATCTAATGTTTTTCGATAAAATTAAGTACACAAAAGTAAATGTAATTTCATGGGTAACAAATATTTATAAATAAAATTTAACTTCCAGTAATTAGTATAATCAATTATACTACCTAACTTTCCCTCATAAATTAATCTCCAGTTTAAATAGTGGCATCATCCTCATTTTCAATTTCACCATCAAATATGAAAAAAGAAGTATTTTCATAATGATATTGAAAAGTTAAAAAAATAAATTTTTATAGCATTTACCAAGAAAAGTGAATTTCGTTTAAAAAGGAAATCTCATAATTTTCTTAAACGGATATTTTAAACTTAACTAAACTTATTTACTGGCAATGTTAAGGTAGGTTTTTTTTTTTAAATAACAGCCTGTTTCATAAACTTCATTGAAAAGAACCGAAGTTGTTTTCCTTTCGAATGCATAATTCTAAATGAGATACTTATTATACTTCAAAGACTGTTCAGTTATTTCTAGAGAGAGTATCAAGCAACCTTTCAAATGTGGCTAATTACGAAAGCTATAAAAATTGATTCAAAATCAAATAGTCGAATTTTTATCTCAAGATTTCTGAATTCAAATAAAATTGAGCTGCATTATTTCCTTTTGAAGTGGATTTGTTACGCTAATAATAAATCTTTTTATCTGTCTTTTTGTAACGAGAAAAATATTATTTGGACTTCGATCATCATAGGACCAATTACAAGCGGAATGTTCTTCTTATTGAAAAATGATTCGATTTTAATGTAATAAAAAAACAATGCAGTGAAAGGTAAGTTCTTCATAGCTAAAGCAAATTATAAGATTAAAAAAGACTATGTATAAGACAAATATATAATATTAGTTTCCTCCAAGAAGGAAATTTTGTTTTTGAATTCAGCTTATTCAGAAATGTACTGTCAATTTCTATATAAATCTCCAAGTCTTTTCTATGTGCAAATAATTTCAACTTCTATTTTTCAATAGAATAATACAATGAATCTTCAGTATTTCATATTAAAAGCAAACAGTTTCGTGATTCTTGAATGTTTTTAGATTTTAAGAATCATGCAGTTATTAATCATAATGAGTGAATTTTTTACTATTTTTTACCTTAAGAATTAAATGTAATAGATTTATTTTGCGTTAAATTTTTATACTGAATTTTCTCCACTATTTATTTTACTTATTTTTATGTAATTGATTGAATAAGGGAGAGAGGAATTAGGTGCCATAAGACATGTTTAACACTTCAAGCCTAGACTTATGTCTAAACAACTGTTCAATATTATTGAGGTTAATACATATATTAATATAATTTATTTACAATTTCACCGAAGGGTATTTACCTAAATGTTATCAGACAGACTGCCTAAGAACCGGGAGTTATGGTATGAATTCATATTCAATTTAATTTCCAGACGCCTAAGGCTGTTATCCATGACACCCACACAGCACAGTAGTTCGTCAACGAGATACTGCACGCCATAGTATTGCATTTTCTTTCACGGACTCCTGGGATCACATTTCTACAAGATAATGCCGTGATGCATACGGCAATCTTTTTACTGCTTCCATTCAAGCTGTGACGAGGCTTTATCGGTACTTTTATCAATAATCCTCTTGGGAAAACTTTAGGGCCAGAATGGCAATTCTTTCCAATCAACCCAAGAAGAGAACGTGGTTATGCAGATTAGGAATTGTATATATAGGGGCGTTAATATTTGCGAGGAGTTCTAGAAGCGCTAGGTGAAGTTCTAGGAGAAGCGTCTAAAAGTGTTCTAAGAGTTCTATGAGTCGGTCTAATAGTACCAGTGAAGTTGATTTCTAGGTGGATCCGAGGTCAGAAGATTATCCCTTAGCCGGATCACGTTGGATCGAAGAATATATTGACGATATAAGGACTGTAGCTGTTCGCCGAGGAAATAGCGGTAAGACTGTTTAGATTAAGCTTTAATACTAGAGCGGATTCTAGTAAGTTAGGAAATCATTTATAGATATAGATTAGGTGGTTTATTGCGCTATTTGTTAAAATTACAGCTTCAGTCTCATCACTCCTGATCATAAGCCCCCTAGACTAGTGTTGTTTTGCTAAATATAAATTGAGAGCATAATGAACTAATTTTAGTTATGGATGGTATTAGTGGTTAATCTTCCATTCCCTCAAACATAGGTCACGTGGATGATGAAGAGAGGATACTCCCAGCCCATGCGGTATCACAAAGCTACTTCAATATTTCCCTGTGTGTGGCCGTCGTTATATATGTCACTGGATCTCTCTTTAAACAGAAAATACTTGAGTTTTTAGGAGTAGGTGTCTTCTACCATCCATAGATTACTCTAAACACGGGGGCTAATCTACCTCACCATTTAGAAAATGTATAGTAAGTAATACCCCAGAAGAGGACAAGACAACTTTGAGAGTCAATTCCCAGAGGATAAAGTTCGCATTAGAGATAGAAGTGAACACATTCAACACTAGCAATTTTCCCTTGCCTAACTTCTTCTTGGGGCATCGCTTGCTATATATATATATATATTTATTTCCAACGCAGCAGAAGAAGGATGAACACAGCTATATCACCAGAAAAAGACACGCACCCAATAAATAAATAAATAAAACAAAACAAGTAATACAAAAAAATTTTTAAGTCAATTCCTATTTCGTTAGAAAAACGTACTGATGCCATCTGTAGCAGCTAGTTGTAACTTCATCACAAATAACGCAAAATAAATTTAAAATAAAATTTAATTAATGAATTAATGTTAGAAAAAACTGTATTAACAACAAGTGTCATTCACTACAATTTAAAGAAATTATTTGAATTTGAAGGGATGAATAGAAAATATTTTATTAACAATAGAAAACATGAACAAAAGATTAGGTATATTATATATATAAATATATATATATATATATATATATATATATATATACTCATGGACAAAAGAAAGTGTGTGTGCTTATGACCACACGATAGAAGTGATAACTTCAAATTTTGTACTGTTATTTCAGGAATTAATTAGGTGAATAAAAAACAAGGGGATATTAGTATTGTCCTATAAAATAATTTATTCATATGTCTGTACTCATAAAGTAATATTTATATGCGAAATATTTTGTGAATATATTTGGGAATTAATTGTATTTTAAGAAGGAAATAATAGGTTTATGGTAGCTGAAATAGGTAATAAATCCTTTAAATTCAAAATTTTATTTAAATATCTATAAAAAAAGCTACGTCAAGCGTTATTACGTACTTCCTCGTGCTTTATTTGGATCATTTGACATAATTAAATTGAATTTTGATTTTAAAATACCAATTAAAGGTTTTGAATTGTCTTTTGAAAAATCTACTTTAAAATTCCCACTTAAAATCATAGGTAATTTGTTCAGAAGACCCGATCCGGCTTAGTGAATTTTGTTTGTAATTTAACAATATCCAATTCTACCCATGAATTAATTTAAGCAAAAGGAAAATAAGACAGGTATTTGATTGGGAAGAGAGGAATCTAGGTCAAAACCTTTAAAAAAGAATTTAATCAGAAGATTTATATCACATAATCTCTGGCTTATACTACCTTTTTGTCATTGTATGGCAGTTTTGTACAAATATATCCGGTGCTGCTGCAAGGAAAGTCTTCTTAAATACATTTTGTTTTCTTGTATTTAAATTATTTAATGTAACATTTTCTTAATACCTGTATACTTAATTTTGTTATTTTAAATATTTAATTGTTATAATTTTCTTTTTAGATTCAAAGTATATTTAAGTAATGTGATTAATAGAACTATTTATTCATTGCTATTCCGATTCACTTACAAAAATAGATTTTTATTCTTAAGATCACTGCAATATTGCTAATGATAATTATGCTATTTACTTAGTTCTATAAAAATTTGTGCTTTTTCTATATTTTATGTTTAATTTTAGTGTAGGATTGCTCTTTCTCTCTAAACCTATTTTTCAAAAATATTACGTTTCATTTTTATGCTTCAACTAGGATTTGAAAGTATTCCGCATTCATTTCTTGTAGAAAGAGGTCGCGGGGGCTCTACTTAGATCGAAGCTAGGAACTTTACTTTTACGGCGTATTGGTGCGGGAGGGCGGAGGGAACTACCCCGTTTCAAAGTGGCGGTGGGAAACGTCCATCCTTTTCATTTTAGGGGTGTGTATGTCCGACTGAAGGCGAAAAAGCCGAATGAGTGTTACATTTCCGAGCGTGATATTGAGTCAAGTTCACTCTCCGGCAAATCGCGCTAATAGAATTTATCACTTCAAAAATTAGCGTACTAAGACGTAATTGCTGGATAGTAACAAAATTTGGCATGAAGGTACATGTCGGGGAGATATGCAAATGATTAGAAAAGCAGGGTGATTGCGCATTACGTATAACCGGTAGAGGGCGTTTAATGTCTTTCTCCGTGGAGTATAAAACAGGTAACCAAAGCTTGTTTGAGTGTGCTGAATAGATTATAAAGAAAGAGCTGAAGTAGACATGCCATTACGGCATTTTCCAAGAAAATATGAATAGCTGTCGCAGTTTGAGAGGGGGAGAATCATCGGCATGACGGAAGCTGGGTGATCAGCTAGGCGAGTAGCTCGTCAATTAGGCCTCTCTAATTGTGTTGTGATAAGATGTGGGACCAGTGGAACCGAGAGATGTCATTTACACGAAGACCAAGCTCAGGAAGCCCTCGACAGACCAGTCATCGAGAAGACCGTCACATTGTAAGAAATGTACGCATACAGCCAACTGCGTGATCAGCTGCCATCGAGGCACAGGTAGCATCTTCTCATACAATAACAATATATGGAATTCAACAATACTATACTTTGATGCTATAACTACGATACTATTTTAACCTTATAAGTACCACCGGCGTATATAAACGTTTCGCTCAGTCAAAGCGTTAATTTCTCCGGATGTATATATACGTCTTTCCGAAGTACGATCTTTTATGTGCACTGCTAACCATAAAATTATTCCGAAGGCTTTGGAATGCAATAAAAGGACCTTCACAATGTTTACGAAGGATATACATATTTCAAATTATTTTCTTCTTTATCCCATTCCCCCTAATACATCACATACGCACGCCTACGTGTAAAACGGTTGACATTAAGAAGCTAATCGTGATATTAATCCGCAATTAAGGGATTTACTATAAAACATACAAAAATTATCAAAATAAGTGCTAATTTTTTATATAATTTTATATATGACAATCCCATGGGGTCACTGGTAATTATTAAACTTGTTCTTAATTTAGTATTGTTAAATTAATCATCCAATCCATTGTGTAGCACTGATACATTTATAAGTGTAATATATTAGTGTAAATGTGCATTGTATTTTTTATTATGTTATAATGTATTTTGTTTGTTTACTTTCGGTCAATTAATAATTTTTTTAAAAAAAAATAATCTTCTGTTTTCGATTTTTCAATATACTTGCGCTCCCCTCGTAGAGTTTACCCACCCCTCAAAGGGGGGGGGCGTGCCACACAGTTTGAGAAACGCTGGTATAAACAGTCGTACATAGTTGTCTTTCGAAAAGCATTAACAGCTCAGTATTTGAGATAATCCAGAAGATTAAAGACCTTTGTATTCCAAGGTTTTTCTCTAGTTCTCTCTTTCAGTTTCGATGTGTGTAGATTTCCATGGCCAGTTTAATTATTGAGGAAACGGATTTGTAGAAAACTTCCTTTGAAGGGATCTGTTGAATGGTACCACCCTTTTTGACAACTTAACTGCAGCCTCAATGCCAGGGACACCACAGTGGAATGGGTTGGACTGTAGAACCACTGCTTTACTTTTTTCGCTTAAACTCCAAAGGAGATATTTGCATTGCTGCTTAGAGTCAGAAACGGGAACTTCTCAGCAGTTAGCAGCAGCAAGGATCGTTGCCTGCGAGTCAGAGAAAATAACATTTCGTTCAAAGCCGGATGGCGGAACATTTAAGTGTTGTGGAGGGTCTCTACTTGCTTCAACTTCTCCGTCAAGTGCAGATTTTTCAATTACTTGAGGCAGATAGTTGGTGAAATGCTTTGAAGGAATGCAAGCTTCTGCATTATCATTGAGATCTAGTTTTGAGATATCTCTTTATAGATTAATCCAGTTATTAGGAAGAAAGCAAGCGCGTATTGTCTCCTTTCCAGTACCAAATAAAATTTCTATACAGTCTTGTAACCTGTTGTAAAAGGTGAAGGTTATAAAACATTTTTCATACTTTTAATGGGTTAACAGGAGATATTATGAACTCAAGACGAACCGGGAAGTACCTATTTCTTGTAAAACAGCTTGCAAGAAACACTTTTGAATTGAATATTTTTTTATATTACCAAGAGATGTTTATGGTACTTTGGGAATTCCACCTACTACTTTTTGATTGTTAAAAAACAAATTTAATCACACGTGAGCCAAAAGATCCTCTTAGGAACAATTATACATAAATATAATAATTAAATTTTATAAGTACTTACACGTATCATTGTCACTGTATACAAACTTGTTGCACGCGAATCACACCATGATACGTGTAAAAAAACACATGAGTAGGAATCACTCCTTGGGGGCGCCCTTACAATCGCCCCACGTTGGGCGCCATTGTAAGTGAGCCCCCCTTGGGTGCCCTTCTCCTAGATTATCAGCGTGAGCTAGAGGTATAGGAAAAAAATGAAGAACTAGAAGCTGCCATAATCTTAATATTACTTTATTAAGATCTTAACTTAAACCAATAACAGATTAGATAATAATATGATATGTGAGAGAATCTACGGTGGCTAAACACACACTATATAATACCGAAATAATGTAACTTGGACCACTATCAATAACTAACTCGCCTAAGCTCCAATTCAATGTGATCACAGATCCGAATATTTAAATGGTCACTCCTACCTTAATGTCCAACGAAGTCTCAATCTATCTGATCCAAGCTGAAGTTGCGGTTTACTGGAGTGCAATGGTATGCACCTTAACTAAGGGCTCTCTGTCATGGGTAACTTTTCTTGACTGTCACTTAACTCCTTGAAATGCTCTTCACACTTGCCACACGAACTAACATAACACTTCCAAAGGCCAAACCACTTACTCCAAACTTCTATTATTTAAAAGCTTTCTAATTTGCATCTTTCCTTCACGTTTTACTTCTCGGGTTTGTTCGAAAAGAATTGCCTTTTATTCTGGCCCCAAAGAACCCAAAAGGACATTTTAATGAAAAAACTTGTGAGCCCGTCACAACTCTATTTTGAGAAAAAAGTTACTATTGTCCCATCTTCAATCAAAATCTAACTGTTAAAATCTTTGAAATTGAAAAACATTTTCTTATTTATTTATTTTTATTCTCAAATAAAAACATGAGAAAGAATCTTTTTTGTTAGTTATAGTTCACTTTAGCTGTAATTATATCATGATGCAATTTGGTAGTGCAATTTTGGCTGCAATTTCGTCAATACGTAAATATAGTTTTCTTATATGTACTTGAAGAATCAAACATAAATCCACAGCTGATATCGGATGAAATCCAATGCACTTATTGTTATTAGCGATTTTGGATTTGCTAGAGAATTAATTACTCCATCTATCTCTAATTAGAGTAATTAATAATCTAAATAATAATTAAGCTAATTAATAATCAATAAGTTAATTACTAATTACGAATCTAATTAGAGTAATTAGTAATTAATACTACACTAATTAGATCAATATTTTCTTATGTTTGGAAGCTTTCACTTTTCTCTCTCTTTGAACCATTTCAATCTCTAAAAGTCTAGTTTTTGATTTTATTGATTTTAATTTTATTGATAATAATAGCAAAAAAAAAAAAAAATGTTCTTGTTACTAGTAAATTTTAAAAAAAATTGTTGCTTCTTTAAATACACTTTTAAACGATTTTTTAAATATAACTTTATTCATTTTAGAAACTTACTTTATTCTAACAAATTACATGTTTTCTACCTTTTTCTTAATCTTTGAGTAACTTGTGAAGTATGACAGAGTAAAGTAATTTTCACAAGAATAGGCTCCCTAGCTGTAAAGAAGTACCAAATGAAAAGGAATGCATTTCTTTAAAGTGAGCAATATTTCTCAAGATACTCTTTACTCTTCATAAATAACGCACTATTAAATTGTAAGAAATTTTAAAGTAACTTTTTGGGAGTAGGTTATTCCATGAGGGGATTCCTTTTTAAACAACCTTAGTGTAATATTCTTTCAGGTTTCATGTATAATTTAATAGCCACCTCTTAGCAGTGGAAACCTAATGTGCTGGTAAGTTTCTTAGATGTAAAAGTGTGTGTGTGAAAGAGAGAGAAAGAGAGAGGGATAACTGTATGAAAGATGATAGCTGTGTTAGTTAGTTAATTGAGAAGCTAACGAATAGCACCTTGAAGATTAGATTTATCAATTACTAATACTTTGTTGCCTAGATCCAAGCACTTATTAACTTAACTAGTTGAACTAATAGAGGAAAGTTCTCAGTTAAACCTTATTATCCAAGGTTTTCAACGTACTCAAAGATGCATTTGTCATTACATTAAATAAGTTTTCAGAGTGTCTGTAGTCTTTCATATAAGTTAAGATTTGATTATTTAAACTTTAGTTAGCCATCTTTGTACTCGTCGGTAGGATAAATGGACAACTAGAAATATAATCTTGATCTTTTGTATTTATGGTCATTAGTTGTATTTTTCATCATAGCATCTACACTAGTAAGGTCGAGTTTGTTTCACAATCTCTTGAAAACAGGACCTATTCAGTTTGATAGTCAGACTTATATATATATATATATATAGTGTTCAAATTTTCAATCGTTAATAAATATTTCCTATTCACCCAATCAAGTTCAAATAAATTGTTTTTAAACTTCTAGTGAATAGCACTTGATGTTTAACAGTTTTTTCAAATATTAACTCATTAATTTAATTTAATTTAATTAATTACTGGTTTTCAACGCCAACTTAGATTCGTCTCCATTGTTTTAACAATGCAACTGTCAAAACAATCACAAAAGTTGGCATTGAAAACTGATTTTTTGGGCAAACTTGCCATTATCCATTCGTCCATTGGGTGTAATCCATTGGGTGTACGGATACAATTTCAATACAATGAACTTGATGACATTCTCAATGCTCTTTGAACCACACTATCTAAGAAGTGAAAACAGTGAAGACAATATTGATCAAGACGCTTACAAAGAAGAGCCAACGAGATCACGAAGGAAATTGATTGCACCTCAAAAAAATATGAAAATGGCAGTCAGAAATAGACCAGCATGTGTGACTGTTCCATATATAATAGCTGCATATGATCCAGAAAATTACTATTACAGTCTTCTCCTGCAATATGTGCCTTACCGTTCCGAAGATGAGTTGTTAGATTGTTTCAGTAAAGCACGGGAAGCCATTCAGGCACAGGAAGAACTGTTAAGAAACCAATGCAATATATAAAAAACGAGGAATGGAAATGGCGCTTAATAGAGCACATGCATTTGAACTTCTGAAACAAGAACCTGAGCCATTAGATCATGATGATATTGTGGAGATCCCCGAAGAAGAACGAATAAATGAAGATCAATTTGAAAGAGTAAAGCAAGCAATGAATGTAGGACAACTAGAGATATTTGTTAGTATAACACGCTGTGTGCAAGAACAACTGAATGGTCGTCAAGATCGCTTGAGGCTCTTTATCACAGGCAACGTAGGAACTGGCAAAATATTCCTATTCAAGCTTCTAAGGAATCAAATAGATTAATTATATGCCAAAGGCTAGCCAGTTGTAAAGGGGTGTGCTTTAATGGGTGTGGCAGCTCGCCTGGTAGGAGGACGAACATTACACATTACATTGAGATTACCAGTTCCGAAAGATGGAAGAATAGTGCCAATGCAGAAGCTAACTGGAAAGTATCTGAAAGTTATGCGTGAATAATGGAAAGATACCGAGTTTCTCTTCATTGATGAAATATCAATGATGCCATATCAAACGTTATGCATGATAGAAAATCGATTGCAGCAATTGGAGACAAACAACGTTTTATTCGGTGGCATCAATTTAATAGAATTTGGTGATTTGATGCAACTAACACCAATCAGAGGATCGCAAGTCTTCAATCAACCACAGTATATGGCTCCAGAAACAGATATATGGCAATTGTTCACGTTAGTAGAGCTTCGAGACAATATGCGACATCAAGGCGATAATGAATTTGCTGAAGTATTAAATGCATTAAGAGTCGAAGAGATGGAACAGAGACATATGCGAGTGCTATTGAATAAAGTGTGCAACAATGATGATATTAATGGCGAACTTTTAATTGAAAAGGCACTACGTATCTACCCGACCAACGACCAAGTAACGAAACATAATGATGCAGTCTTACAACACTTCAGAAGAAAGCGAATTGCAATATCGAGAATCAAAGCGCAAGACCAGTTGGTTGATGCTACACGTACGCGTAACATGGGAGCATTAGATATGAGTAAAATAATACCAACTGATATCAATAAAACTGGTGTCTTCCTGCAGAATTAGAGATATTTATTGGAGCTAAAGTAATATTAAGAACAGATATTGATGAGAAGGGCTTGGTTTAATGATGCGATTGGATTTATCATCGAAATTCATTGGTCTAAATTCCGCAGCTCGCAAATGTATGAGCAAGACATTCCATCAGTCACCGTGAACTTTGGCAATACTGATGTTCACAGAATCGAGTCAATATTAGTGCAGCTACGGTACTGCTGAACAAAGGATGCTACAATTAATACTATCATGGACCATAGACAACAACAATACATAAGATGTAAGGTAGCACTGTAGATTATGCAGTGATATATCTAGGACAAAAACTCTTCGCAGCAGGTCAAGCGTATGTCGCCTTGAGTTGTGTGACATCATTAGACGGACTATTAATTGAAAAACTGAAGTGCTCGAAACTCTCTGGAAATGTCCCTTGCAATAATGAAGCATTACAAGAGATGGATAGAATGCGAAATTGTAGACCACCATCAGCTTCTTACTAAAACCAGCTAAGAAGGTAAGAAAAACTATAATAATCTTTCACAAAGAAAGCCACCAAATTAAAAAAAAAATGAAGAAAATTTTATAAACTTTTTTCACTGAAATAAAATTTTCAGTAAATAAATAAATAAATGTATATATATATATATATACCAGCTGACCCGGCAAACGCTATTTTACCGTATAAATTATTTATTGTGCATATTTTGGTATTATATTATGATTACACAATGATTATATCGTAAGTATCGTAGTCGTTCGCTCTCTATCTTTACGTACATGTCGACCATGAATTGCTGGCAAAGCTCACGACACCGTAGAATGACGTTGTCCTGACCACGTCTAATCATCAGACGATACGCATAATAATCCTTCGAGCTAATGTTCTTGTTTGTTTCGTCTCCTGTAATAAGACATTCACAAATATTAATTCAAATTAAGTAATGATGTTCAAAATAAATTAAGCTTCATAACGAATTAAATGCCTGTTACGGGATCCCGTTGTTTAATAACTATGCAATATCCATCTTGTTCCTTCCAGAACATTAGCGGATATTGAAGAACGTCGTATGAACGGTGTGTATCAGTAATGAACTTAAGATTATTCTTTCTTCTTCGAATCACGATTTCTCGCGTAGCAGTACGATCTCCAACTATGATTCCATCAACGTCTGGTGTTTTATCAGGATTGATGCCAATAGCGTGATTGTCACTTTGTAATTTGTGCATGTGTGATTTGAATAATTTCAACAATTCATTGTGTTCATTCAACAAAGCGTCCAGTTCGTCGAGAATGCGTCTGGCAAAAAGTGAATTGAGGTTATTGTAGCTACAACGTGCATCCACGCGATTGGCGAGTGCGCTTTAGGAGTCCTCACCGCCCATAAAGTAAATTTGTAAAAAATTATATGGTTCGTTTGGCATTGGCAGTAATGAACCCACTTTGTGATAAACTTAGCCTTTAATTTTGAATGATGAATCAAATTGTTGACAATTTGCAGCATTATTTTTAACTATTTCTGTTGCTCCGAACGATGTTATTTGGAAACATGGATTGAATGCTCAAATTGACTACAGGAACAGGTTAGAATCTGGATCCGTACCGATAAGTAAACCGTTCAATGGTTCAGGTGGTGTTTCAATTTTCGGTAGTTGCACTTTTCTTGATGCGCAATACAACCCGGCTGGCTCATTTTTGAATTTAAGCGCATTACAATGCGGACATTCCTTGTCCATAGCACCAATCCCCACATTCGAATTTAATATCGGGCTCATACTCGAATACTAGGCGATGGAATGAATCGGATGTAAATGCTCGATGTACTTGTTGGTGTTGTTGGTCATTTGCTCTGGGTGTGTCAACTACGAATCGATGCGCTTGTCTTTGTTCTAATTGCATTAGTTGAATTTGTTCAGATCGTGCCTCTTGTGATTGTGATTCACGCAACTGCGCCATGTTCCCACGCACATCTTCATTATTCTGTTGGATTTGTTCGTCTATTCCTTGAGCTCTTCTATTTCGCATGACTGTAGATTTAGTCATTCGACGGCCCAAATCAGACCCATTGCGTTTTGCTGGCATTGTTCACTGTACAAAACACAGAAAAAGATCAAATTGAAGTACTTAATGCTAGAAAACAGTATACTGATAATGTATTTTTGTTCTTTTATTATTTTACCTACCTTTCACAATTCTAAAATACGTATATATTTCTCTTTTAATTGAAAATGAATCCCGAAAATTTTACGCCCACTGAGTATTGCAGTTTTACTAATTGTCGTTTAATAATAAATAAACTAATAAATAATAAATAAGAATTAACAAATGTCTGAAAATATTCAGAAATGGTTTATACAGGTAACACAATAGTTGTTGTTGGCGGGAGCTCGTGACACATGTTGAAAACTATTGATTTATAGGAGATCACTTAATTAACTGAACGTGAGAACTATCTTGAGCAAAATGAGAATAAATAATTATAACATTGCAAATTGATGCATATTTAGTATAAGAATATACTTAATATGGGAGATGCACTTAGAAAGTAAAACAATAAGTATAAGCGTCACTGCTATGATCGATGCACAATCAATAATAATGGCCGAAAATGGGGTTTAGGCCCTAAACTTTAGAGAGTGAGAGAAAGCTCATTGTGTGAGGAAGACAGGAAACTGGCTTCGTTCTCATCTCTACTCTGTGCTGTAAGAAGGGACACCGGTAGACGCCTGGCAGGAATAACTGCTCGAGTGGTAACTGATAAATTATCGACCGCCAAGAGTAGAAAATTATTAAAGTACTAATATCGCTGTTAAAAAATTGGTAATGGTGGTAGAAAAGTAAAAAGACAGGTTAGACATACACTTGCGAGACATTTTGAAGAAGAAAGTTGAACAAAAAACTAAAGAAAGAGTAAGAAGAAAGAAAGAAAATAAATAAATGTGTTTACACCTAATTTCAAAAATATCAACACTAATTATTGCTTAAATGTGACGGAAAAATGTAAGAAAATAGGACTCAAACATACCGTAATATTTATAAACTTTTTGTTATATGATTTGCTTTTTGTTTATGAAGCTCTCATTTATTTTTTTAAAACTGAATCCGAAACAGCTAACGCCATACTTAATTGAGCAGTGAGCTAATAATTTAAAATATAGTTAATTAATTTAATTTAATAAAATTTATGATTATCGGTACACGTGTCAGCGTATTATCATGTGCTCGTAACACTATGTCTCGTGGAGAGCATTGGTCGCCAGTAATCAAAACAGCGACGTCATTCGTTCAGCTTGGTGTTCACCCCCGTAGCTCCCGCTCCCGTAGGAATATGGGAATAAAATATACCCTATGTTACACGCTTATTACCTTATGTTAATGTAGCTTTTCATTGGTGAAAGAATTTTTAAAATTGGTTGAGTGGCTTAGGCGTGAAAACGTAACAAAAATATATGCATCAAAAGTATTTTTAATGCCAAATCAAAAGTTTTTTTTTTTTTTTTTTTTTCTTTACGAATTTAAATTAGAAAAAAGATCGACAGAAATTTGTGAAAAATGTAAAACATTGTAGAAAGTGATATTTTAATAATATATTTCAAGTTAATCACATTTTAAAAGCATTTATTTTTTAAACAAATTTAATTAATACAGTCAATAGAGCAACGTCATGAAATTCAAGTTTGGCTGCAAACGGATTTTCAACGCCTACTTTTGTCATTGTTGTAACAATAACAGTGTTAAAACAATGCAAACAAATCAAAGTTGGTGCCAAAAAACTTTTTTTTTAGGGTGGACCACCCTTATCACTTGGGGGTATGGAAATTAGTTTACGTCCTATTCTTAGACCTACTGAATATACGCACAAAATTTCATAAGAATCGGTCTTGCTGTTTCGAAGGAGTTTGGCTACAAACACAGTGATAGGAAAATATTATAATATATATATATATATATATATATATATATATATATATATATATGTAAGGATAAATAAATTGGATTAAAAATTAAATTCCCTACTTAGTATTTCACTTTTATATTACCTCCTCACCTCTTCAAGTATCAAACTAATGACCCCGTTATTTCTTCCGAACATATGGCCTAGCCAATAAACATGTCTAATCCAAAACGTTATATTTAATAGCCCTATATGTCAGCATTAATTTTCAAGAGCACTCATGAACGCCGAGATCGGGGTTTTAAGTGTTTAACCCACTTAAGATTATTCGGTGGCGTTATTTCTCTCTCTGCCTCTTGCGTCAGATAATGTCTAATTTTATTCAAATATAGACCTTTATTAAGACAAAGTCTGTTTCTGACTCTAAAATCATGTCAGAAATAAAGCCGGCAGGATTCCTGAAAACGCATTTCAGAATTTAAACTTAAATGTATTCTTAAAATCATCTTAAAATTAAAACGAACGCCAACGACCGTAATAAATGCTATGGAGAATTTGAAGGAACTGCGACGGCGCTATACCTCTTGGTTAAAAACGTCGGGTTGCCGGAATTAAAAGGAATGCTTTATGGTAAGAAAGGAGAAGAAACGCGATTTTGACCCCGAGAAGAAACTGTTTTTATCGCTGAATATTTCTCTCTACACTAAAGGGGCCGGATTGCCGTGAATGAAAGAAACAACATTCTAATGGCGAAGAAAAAAAAAAAAGTTCCAGACTCCGTGAAGAAAGACGTCACTCTTCCGCCAGAAAAAAAATATTCTTCTTCTCCGAATGGTGTTGTGAATTAATTCCAACAACACAGTGTTTTGACCACCACCGAATAATAGTGAAGTACCAATATCGAAAGAAAAATAAATAAATAAAATTAGATATAATAAAAAATTTCAGGAAGCTGATTTCAAGATGGATGACTTAGTAATGTATAAGGAATTTCATTACCCCAATACAAAGAAATTAAGTCCCCCTTATTTAGGTCCTTATACAGTTTTAAGAAAATGTTCTGATGTATTATTTGAAATAGATAGACCCAATGCCCTTAATAAAACTGACTCTGAACTGGTTCATTCAGTCCACTTAAGACATTTTCATCCATCTGAAAATTTTCAGTTGAATTACATCCAACAAAATACCCATAATAAACAGAATAAGAAAATAACTAAAAGAAACCTCTTACGTAATACAGAAGTAACTGAGTTTTGCTTAACAAGACTTTTTGACGAAGAATAATAATGTATGATATTTAATTTTTTTAATATAGTTGTGTTATAAATCAGATATTCTTTATATTTTAACTGTGAAAACAAAGTGTATAGGTTTCGTCAGACAAAATTTTGAGAAATTTTAATATACTTCTCATAATTTTATCTTAAGATGTCGATTGAATTAAATTTATGATAGAAATTGGTGTTTAAAAGTTGAAAGATATAAATTATAAGTTTTTAGAAAATTGACTAATGTACTAATACTCGTGATATTGATTTTTATATAAAAAAAAGTAAAGTCATGTTGCATTCTTTTTTCTCCACTGAATTTTATTGTTTTGTTAATTATTTTATTCAGCAGTAACCTTATTGCATGTCATTTAAATTTTTTTCATTTTGAAATTGTGTGTTCTGATATACCGGCCATATTTCAAGATTCACTATTTCCCGAAATTTTCTTCTTATCTAAATTTAAAATTAATTTAATAACTTGAAGCTTATTTTTGGATATTGTACAATGGATAAGGGAGAATACAATTATTATAATTTTGTATAGGTCTTGAAACATTAAGAGGACAAACGTGTTCAGTTTGAAATGTACACCTCTTATTGTTTTCTTATTAGCATCCCTGAACATCTGTGATTTGATCAAGCAGATTTCTCAGAGAGATGTGTTCTAAAATAAGTAGTGTGATACAGTTTATATTAGTGAATGTGTGTAAGAGAAAGTAAAGAATTTTCTCTATGAAACAAAAACTTAGATGGTTACGGAGAGATTCAAAATATTGTATGCGCGATATTGTTAAGTTACAGTGAATAGTGTGGAACTTTTACATGAATACTAAAAGTGATGATAGAAGAGAGTCCACATTTCCGAATCACAATTATTTAAAGAGCTCTTTAAATCTTATAACTCTTATATTCTTTTATTCCTATATACTTATAATTTTTATATTTTTGTATTCTCATTTTTTATAATGCATATGAAATTAAATATTGTTGAATAGGGCATATAAGTTGTTGTACACCGTTTTCATATTATTAATAATTTCATTTTATTAGAGTCTATATTATTAGTGTTAGTATTTTATCTTTTTAAAA